>CM046350.1:32752495-33215924 GCA_025403435.1 Artocarpus heterophyllus
AATCTCGGGTGGAAAATAAAAGATTCGCGGAGATTTTTTCTCGGCAGTTCGGCCTGCCGATGACGTTCGGCCTGCCGAACTGGCCAGTTCGGCCTGCCATCAGTGTTCGGCATGCCGACAGCGACAGATGATTACGCGTTTTCACGCGTATCTTATCAGATATTGATCCGAACTTGATTCTGTTTCGATTTTTGAGACCTAATCTGATATGGACTGACCCCAAGGACCAATAGGTATAAAAAGGGAGTGAGTCTAATGATTTACTCAGATCAATAGAGATCAATTAAGAGATTAAGAGGATACTCTTTTAGTGAGCATCTGAAACTCCTTGAGAAGCTTTTGTTCACAAATCACGAACACTAGCTTTGGGTTCATCTCTATTGGTTGGAGGAGAGTCACTAGTGAAAGAGCTGTACGTGTGACCTACACTCACTCCGGTTGTGGATAGAGAATAGCAAAGATAGACCAGTTGGTGAGGCTCTTCTAGAACTTTGCTTCTCTACACAGGCTGCGGAGGTTCTTCACAAAAGGTTAGTAAGATCTGTCTAATTTATACATATAGCACGACAAACTTGTGTTTTTGGAAACTACTCTGATGAAAAATTTTTTTAAAATTCTGCTGCGCACCTTTGTTTTCCAACAATTGGAATCAGAGACATGGTTTTTACATAAATTTAAAAGTTTGTGATCATGTTATATGCATAAATTTTGTGCTCCTTATCTCTCCTATGCTAGAATTGAATTTTATAGAGAGATGGCACTCTAGGTTTCTATAATAATATATTGTTGTCATGGATTATGTGGTGAATGTTTATTAATTAATATGGTTGATTAAATCATTGTTTAATTATTTATTAATTAATTAATACCGGTTATGGTTCCTTAGAGGTTAGAATGTGTATCTAGGTTTTTTCATGTAAATAAATGGCGGACTATCATCTCCATCTAGGAATTATTATTTATTTTAAATTTGTAAAATTTTGTAATAGATAATTATTGGAGAAGACGGATCTAGAAGAATGATGATGGCGCCCCCAGGTATTTCTTGAGTCTCTAATTTATGTTTTGAATTGTTGAAAATAAAATTGATGAATTGCATTAAAATTGTATTTTCTTGAATAAGGGATTTCTGCTCTGTCAGCATGTCGGACATCACAGTTCGGCAGGCCGATGGTCATAGATCGGCAGGCCGGATGTGAGGTTCGACAGGCCAACAGTGGGGCAAAAATTGGCTGGCTCTGCCGGCAGGCCGAACTTTCATGGGTGGCAGGCCGATCTTAGGGATCGGTAGGCGATGAAGCATGACTGGTAGGTCGATCACCCAGATCGGCCTGCCGAGCGAGAGTTGGAAAATTTCCAAAAAAGGTGCAATTTTTATAGTGCAGTTTTAATTTTATTTTGAGGACGATTCTGAGAAACCATTAAATTTGGATATGACCGGAAATATTAAGTATTTGATTCATACGGGATTGAAGACTTAAAAAAGGGAATTGCATGAAGAAGGCTACAGCTTAAAGATTCAAGGATGAAGAATCGATATATGTCTCAATTATTCTCTAGGGTGGAACCATAATATTACGGTTATTATTATTTTGCTTGTAGGTTTGCTTGATTGCTTTGCTTGTCTGCATTATAAAATGGTTTGCTATGTATATTGATAACATGTCATATAGAATAGGGATTGCCGCTCATATTAAAATTGTTCATGCATAATTTTAAAATAAAACCTTGACTTTAAAAGATTGAGTGGGAGAAGGTTTTTGAAGAGAGGACCTAAGGACTCCATCGTTGGTCCATAGGAAGAACATGGTGGTCCCGACCCCTATGAAGGGATTTTATCATGTACCCGATTGGATATCTGAAAGGATAAGGTATTTTAGTATGATTTATGGTTGCACACCCCTAGGTGGTGATTATAATCATGGATAAAATATTGAAACGATGGTTATACACTCACGTTAATTTTATTATTAACCTCCCCTAGGAGCTCTGTTAATAAAATTAATGGCCAAAGAAACGATTATTAGTATATGCTGGATCATACGGGTCATGGATGGCATAAATTAATCAGGAGGGGATCCGTGTTCCGGATTGAATTTGGCATAACTCCCCTACGAGCTTGTTGAATTCTGAGTTGGGAATTATCGTTGTAAGGTTGTGATATTTTCAAGGTTTTGACACATAAACACATTTGTATGATTTTACATGATTGTGTTATCTTACTAAAATATTATTAGTTGTTTGCTTATGTTTGGTATATGATTCTTTATTGTAGATTGCAATGTCTAAAAACGCTTTATCATCGATACTTGATAAAAACCAATTAACCGGTGAGAATTATAACGATTGAAAACGGAACCTGGACATCGTCCTATCCTTTGAGAAACTGAAATATGTACCGACGACCCCTTGTCCTCCCGAGCCTTCCAAGCGTACGATCGCTGGAAAGATGCTAATGATCAGGCCCGTTGCTATGTTATGGCTAGCATGAACAACGTGCTGCAGGCTAAACATCAGGATTATGAGACTACGAAGCAGATCTTGGATAATCTTGAGGATATGTTCGGAGGCCAGGCCATAACGAAGCGGCAAGGGGCGCTTTGGAAACTCTTAAACTGTAGACAGAGATCGGGGACATATGTAAAGGAGCACATGATGTTGGTCATGGGTTACCTCGCTAAGGTTCAAACCAATGGAGCCGACATCGATGCTGAAACTCAGATGACTATGGTCTTTGAGACTCTGTCTAAGGAATTTATTCCGTTTAGAGCTACTTTTAATTTAAGTAATAGATGGGATATGACCTTGACAGAATTGATGAAGCAGCTACAGGAGTTTGAACTGCTGATTAGGGAGTCTCTTGCTGGTGGTGAGGCCAACATGGTAGCTGCTTCTAGTTCCAATCCTAACTCTAGGAATGGAAAGAAGCAACGGGCCAAGAACGAGAAGTCTTCTATTCCTGTTGCCACCAAGAGCAAGAAGAAGAAGAAGAAGAACCCAAAGAAGCTTAAGTGCTTCTTCTGTTGTAAGGTCGGGCATATAAAGAAACATTGCAAGGACTTCCTTTCCAAGGGAGGTAGGTGTGATCTTCTATATTAGAAAACTTATTTGGTTGAGGAATCCAGTGACATCTAGGTCATAGATTCCGGTGCAACTAATCATGTTTGTGTTTCTCTGCAGGGATTCAAAGAAACGAGAAGTCTGCTACGTGAAGACTTAACGCTTCGGATGGGCGATGGATCCTTGGTCTCAACGGAAGCAGTGGGAGATGTCCATCTTTACTTTGATAATTATAGGAATTTAATTTTGCGAGATTGTTTTTATGTTCCTAAATTTAAAAGGAATTTAATTTCTGTATCTTCTTTATTTAAAGACTCCTACGTGGTATCTTTTAATGAAAAAGTGGTGATTCGTAAAAACAAATCTTTTATCTATTCTGGATGGATGCAAAATAATCTATATTTTATCAAACCTAAGATGGACTTATTGCTTAATGCTGAGATGAATGATAATGACTCAAAAAGACTTAAAACTTCTCACTCTAATAAGACTTATCTTTGGCATTTGCGCCTTGGCCATATTAACCTGAATAGGATTCAAAGGTTGGTAAGGGATGGACCTTTAAGTCACTTAAAGGTGGAATCTATACCTCAATGTGTATCTTGTTTAGAGGGTAAAATGACCAAAAGACCATACGGGTCTAAGGGCAATAGGGCCGAAGGGTTTCTAGAACTTATGCATAGTGATGTTTGCGGACCAATGAACATCCTGGCACGAGGAGGGTATGAGTACTTTGTCATTTTCATTGACGATTACTGAAGATGTGGGTATGTATACCTGATGCACCACAAAAGCGAAACTTATGATAAGTTTAGGGAGTTTTGGGCTGAAGTGGAAAAGCAATTGGGTAGACCCATAAAGAAACTTCGATCTGATTGAGGTGGGGAATACCTTTCTGATGAGTTCTTGGGACACTTGTTAGAGAATGGGATTTTATCCCATTTGACTGCGCCGGGCACTCCGCAGCAAAATGGCGTAGCGGAGAGAAGGAATAGGACTTTGTTGGACATGATTAGGTCCATGATGAGTTATTCATCATTACCTTTATCCTTTTGGGGATATGCACTACAAACTGCATGTTATCTTTTGAACAATGTGCCTTCAAAATCGGTCCCTAAAACTCCTCATGAGTTGTGGACAAGAAGGAAGACATCCTTAAACCATATTCGCATATGGGGATGTCCGGCTCATGTCCTGTTTAAGGATCCGAATAAGTTGGAAGCACGTTCAAAAGTTTGCGTGTTTGTAGGATATCCAAAAGGGACTAAAGGGGGTTATTTTTATAACCCAAAGGAAAATAAAGTCGTGGTTTCAACTAATGCAACTTTTCTTGAGGAGAGTTACATGGACGACTTTAAACCTTGAAGCAAAGTGGTGCTTGAGGAGTTAAGGGGTGATCCGATCACTCTCGAGGTTCCGAGCGAAACCATTCCTATCGGTGTAGAAAAACCAAATAAACCTGAACAACAACCTTAGGGGCTTCGGCGTAGTGGGAGGATCGGGCGTCAACCTGAAAGGTATATGTTCAATGGGAAGGTCTTCTTGGCTGAACCGGATAAACATGACAGGGATCCTTATACTTACGCAGAAGCTATGGAGGATGTTGATTCAAGACTCTGGACAGAGGCCATGAACATAGAGATGAAGTCTATGGAGACTAATCGAGTCTGGGAGCTTGTAGATCTTCCCAAAGGGGTAAAACCCATAGGGTGTAAGTAGATCTACAAGAGGAAAAGGGGAGTGGATGGAAAGGTCGAAACCTTTAAGGCTAAACTGGTAGCTAAGGGTTATACGCAAAAGGAAGGAATCGATTATGAGGAAACCTTTTCGCCAGTAGCCATGCTTAAGTCCATCCGGATTCTCTTGTCCATAGCTGCTGCTCTCGACTACGAGATTTGGTAGATGGATGTCAAGACAGCTTTTCTAAATAGCTATCTTGATGAGTCCATTTATATGGAACAACCAGACGGGTTCAAGGTCGCGGGTCAAGAGGGTAAGGTTTGTAAGCTGCTAAAGTCAATTTATGGACTTAAGCAGGCATCCCGTTCTTGGAACATAAGATTTGATCGAGTGATCAAGACTTATGGGTTCTCACAAAATGTGGATGAACCATGTGTTTACAAACACATAAAGGATGGGAATGTGGTTTTTCTACTGCTCTATGTAGATGACATTCTGCTAATTGGCAATGACGTTGGGGCATTGTCATCGGTCAAATTATGGTTGACCAAGCAGTTTGACATGAAGGACTTGGGTGAGGCTAATTTTGTTCTCGGTATCTAGATCTTTCAGGATAAGAAGAACAAAATGATAGCTTTGTCATAGGTAGGCTACATAGATAAAATTCTCAGGAGGTTTGCAATGTAGGATTCCAAGAAAGGTTGGCAACTATCTAGGTCTGGAATTACTCTTTCTAAGAAAGACTCCAAAGTCTTATGAAGAAAGGGAATACATGAAGAAGGTGCCTTATGCTTCGGCAGTGGGTAGTCTCATGTATGCCATGCTTTGCACACGACCAGATATTAGCTATGCGGTCGGGATTGTAAGTCGATTTCAGGCGGATCCAGGACCGAACCATTGGGTTGCTGTAAAGCATATTTTCAAGTACCTGAAAAGGACTCGAGGGTATATGCTTGTGTATTCTGGTGAGGGCTTGACTCCTCTAGGATACACTGATTCAGATTTTCAATCCTGTCTGGATTCTAGGAAATTGACTTCGGGGTTTGTGATTACTCTGGGCGACGGTGCCATCAGTTGGAGAAGTGCGAAGCAAGATTGCACTTCGGATTCAATTATGGAGGCCGAATATGTGGCGGCTAGTGATGCTTCGAAAGAAGCAATGTGGCTCCGCAAGTTCCTTGGGGATCTTGAGGTAGTTCCTGGTATGGATAAAGCAGTATTATTACGGTTATTATTATTTTGCTTGTAGCTTTGCTCGTCTGCATTATAAAATGGTTTGCCATGTATATTGATAACATGTCATATAGAATAGGGATTGCCGCTCATATTAAAATTGTTCATGCATAATTTTAAAATAAAACCTTGACTTTAAAAGATTGAGTGGGAGAAGGTTTTTGAAGAGAGGACCTAAGGCCTCCATCGTTGGTCCATAGGAAGAACATGGTGGTCCCGACCCCTATGAAGGGATTTTTATCATGTACCCAATTGGATATCTGAAAGGATAAGGTATTTTAGTATGATTTATAGTTGCACACCCCTAGGTGGTGATTATAAATTATGGATAAAATATTAAAACGATGGTTATACACTCACGTTAATTTTATTATTAACCTCCCCTAGGAGCTATGTTAATAAAATTAATGGCCAAAGAAACGATTATTAGTATATGCTGGATCATACAGGTCCTGGATGGCATATATTAATCAAGAGGGGATCCGTGTTCCTAATTGAATTCGGTATGACTCCCCTAGGAGCTTGTTGAATTCTGTGTTGGGAATTATCATTGTAAGGTTGTGATATTTTCAAGGTTTTGACACATAAACACATTTGTATGATTTTACATGATTGTGTTATCTTACTAAAATATTATTAGTTGTTTGCTTATGTTTGGTATATGTTTCTTTATTGTAGATTGAAAATGTCTAAAAATGGTTTATCATTGATACTTGATAAAAACCAATTAACTGGTGAGAATTATAACGATTGGAAACGGAACTTGGACATCGTCCTATCCTTTGAGAAACTGAAATATGTACTGACGACCCCTTGTCCTCCCGAGCCTACGGGAGACTCAAGTAATGAGCAATTTCAAGCGTACGATCGCTGAAAAGATGCTAATGATCAGGCCCGCTACTTTGTTATGGCTGGCATGAACAACGTGCCGCAGGCTCAACATCAGGATTATGAGACTACGAAGCAGATCTTGGATAATCTTGAGGATATGTTCAGAGGCCAAGCCATAACGAAGCGGCAAGGGGCTCTTCAGAAACTCTTAACCTGTAGACAGAGACCGGGGACATCTGTAAAGGAGCACATGATGTTGGTCATGGGTTACCTCGCTGAGGCTCAAACCAATAGAGCCGACATCGATGCTGAAACTCAGATGACTATGGTCTTTGAGACTCTGTAGAAGGAATTTATTCCATTGAGAGCTACTTTAATTTAAGTAATAGACGAGATATGACCTTGACAGAACTAATGAAACAGTTACAGGAGTTCGAACTGTTGATCAGGGAGTCTCCTGCTGGTGGTGAGGCCAACATGGTAGCTGCTTCTGGTTCCAATCCTAACTCTAGGAATGGAAAGAAGCAACGAGCCAAGAACGGGAAGTCTTCTATTCCTGCTGCCACCAAGAGCAAGAATTAGAAGAAGAAGAACCCAAAGAAGCTTAAGTGCTTCTTCTGTGGTAAGGTCAGGCATATAAAGAAGCATTGCAAGGACTTCCTTTCCAAGGGAGGTAGGTGTGATCTTCTATATTTAGAAACTTGTTTGGTTGAGGAATCCAGTGACATCTGGGTCATAGATTCCGGTGCAACTAATCATGTTTGTGTTTCTCTGCAGGGTTTCAAAGAAACGAGAAGTCTACTACTTGAACACTTAACGCTTTGGATGGGCGATGGATCCTTGGTCTCAGTGGAAGTAGTGGGAGATGTCCATCTTTACTTTGATAATTATAGGAATTTAATTTTGCAAGATTGTTTTTATGTTCCTAAATTTAAAAAGAATTTAATTTCTATATCTTCTTTATTTAAAGACTCCTACGTGGTATCTTTTAATGAAAAAGTGGTGATTCATAAAAAAAAATCTTTTATCTATTCTGGATGGATGCAAAATAATCTATATTTTATTAAACCTAAGATGGACTTATTGCTTAATGCTCAGATGAATGATAATGACTCAAAAAGACTTAAAACTTTTCACTCTAATAAGACTTATCTTTGGCATTTGCGCCTTGGCCATATTAACCTGAATGGGATTCAAAGGTTGGTAAGGGATGGACCTTTAAGTCACTTAAAGGTGGAATCTATACCTCAATGTGAATCTTGTTTAGAGGGTAAAATGACCAAAAGACCATACGGGTCTAAGGGAAATTGGGCCGAAGGGGTTCTAGAACTTGTGCATAGTGATGTTGGCGGACCAATGAACATCCGGGCACGAGGAAGGTATGAGTACTTCGTCACTTTTATTGACGATTACTCAAGATATGGGCATGTGTACCTGTTGCACCACAAAAGCGAAACTTATGATAAGTTTAGGGAGTTTCGGGCTGAAGTGAAAAAGCAATTGGGTAGACCCATGAAGGCAATTCGATCTGATCGAGGTAGGGAATACCTTTCTGATGAGTTCTTAGGACACTTGTTAGAGAATGGGATTTTATCCCGTTTGACTGCGTCGGGCACTCCGCAGCAAAATGACATAGCGGAGAGAAGGAATTGGACTTTGTTGGACATGATTAGGTCCATGATGAGTTATTCATCATTACCTTTATCCTTTTGGGGATATGCACTACAAACTGCATGTTATCTTTTGAACAATGTGCCTTCAAAATCGGTCCCTAAAACTCCTCATGAGTTGTGGACAAGAAGGAAGACATCCTTAAACCATATTTGCATATAGGGATGTCCGGCTCATGTCCTGTTTAAGGATCCGAATAAGTTGGAAGCACGTTCGAAAGTTTGTGTGTTTGTAGGATATCCAAAAGGGACTAAAGGGGGTTATTTTTATAACCCAAAGGAAAATAAAGTCGTGGTTTCAACTAATGCAACTTTTCTTGAGGAGAGTTACATGGACGACTTTAAACCTCGAAGCAAAGTGGTGCTTGAGGAGTTAAGGGGTGATCCGTTCACTCTAGAGGTTCCAAACGAAACCATTCCAATCGGTGTAGAAAAACCAAACAAACCTGAACAACAACCTTAGGGGCTTCGGCGTAGTGGGAGGATCGGGCATCAACCTGAAAGGTATATGTTCAATGGGGAGGTCTTCTTGGTTGAACCGGATGAACATGACAGGGATCCTTATACTTACGCAGAAGCTATGGAGGATGTTGATTCAAGACTCTGGACAGAGGCCATGAACATAGAGAAGAAGTCTATAGAGACTAATCGGGTCTGGGAGCTTGTAGATCTTCCCGAAGGGGTAAAACCCATAGGGTGTAAGTGGATCTACAAGAGGAAAAGGGGAATGGATGGAAAGGTCGAAACCTTTAAGGCTAAACTGGTAGCTAAGGGTTATACGCAAAAGGAAGGAATCGATTATGAGGAAACCTTTTCGCCAGTAGCCATGCTTAAGTCCATCCGGATTCTCTTGTCCATAGCTGCTGCTCTCGACTACGAGATTTGGTAGATGGATGTCAAGACAGCTTTTCTGAATGGCTATCTGGATTAGTCCATTTATATGGAACAACCAGACGGGTTCAAGGTCGCGGGTCAAGAGGGTAAGGTTTGTAAGCTGCTAAAGTCAATTTATGGACTTAAGCAGGCATCCTGTTCTTGGAACAAAAGATTTGATCGAGTGATCAACACTTATAGGTTCTCACAAAATGTGGATGAACCATGTGTTTACAAACACATAAAGGATGGGAAGGTGGTTTTTCTACTGCTCTATATAGATGACATTCTGCTAATTGACAATGACGTTGGGGCATTGTCATCGGTCAAATTATGGTTGACCAAGCAGTTTGACATGAAGGACTTGGGTGAGGCTAATTTTGTTCCCGGTATCTAGATCTTTCGGGATAGGAAGAACAAAATGATAGCTTTGTCATAGGCAGGCTACATAGATAAAATTCTCAGGATGTTTGCAATGCAGGATTCCAAGAAAGGTGGGCAACCATCTAGGTCTGGATTTACTCTTTCTAAGAAAGACTCTCCAAAGTCTTATGAAGAAAGGGAATACATGAAGAAGGTGCCTTATGCTCTGGTAGTGGGTAGTCTCGTGTATGCCATGCTTTGCACACGACCAGATATTAGCTATGCAGTCGAGATTGTAAGTCGATTTCAGGCGGATCCCGGACCGAACCATTGGGTTACGGTAAAGCATATTTTTAAGTACCTGAAAAGGACTCGAGGGTATATGCTTGTGTATTCGGGTGAGGACTTGACTCCTCTAGGATACACTGATTCAGATTTTCAATCCTGTCTGGATTCTAGGAAATCGACTTTGGAGTTTGTGTTTACTCTGGGCGGCGGTGCCATCAGTTGGAGAAGTGCGAAGCAAGATTGCACTTCAGATTCAACGATGGTGGCCGAGTATGCGGCGGCTAGTGATGCTTCTAAAGAAGCAGTGTGGCTCCGCAAGTTTCTTGGGGATCTTGAGGTAGTTCTTGGGATTAATAATTCTGTCTTGGCAAATCGATTCACTTTAGACAATCATTTGTATTGTATCTTAATCTTGAGAAGAATAGTGGGCCCGTTGTCTCAACTTGTGTCTTTTGATGTACCAATGGGTGACTTCCACATCTCAATAGTGGTATGCATGCCGGTACGTTGGAGGCATGACTCTTGATGGCGTAGACTTGTTATTCATAGATATGGAATCCATAGCTCCTCTTTAGGAGTAATGATATCCTCTTATATGCATTGTCCTGTAATTGAAAAACTGGAGCGCTCAACCATTTGGATACATAGGTGTAACCGAATGGTGTACTATATTTGGATGGTAAGTTTTCTAATGGTGAGACAATGGAACGTAAGATAAAAAAATCAGGAAGGTAAGACAGAACTTGTCCTTAAGCTGATTATGGATTATCATATGGGGATACGATACACTATGATATGTCATGGAGACTTAGCTGTA
The DNA here is from genome assembly GCA_025403435.1 of Artocarpus heterophyllus. Lineage (NCBI taxonomy): Eukaryota > Viridiplantae > Streptophyta > Magnoliopsida > Rosales > Moraceae > Artocarpus > Artocarpus heterophyllus. The sequence continues at coordinate 32,763,311 of CM046350.1, forward strand.
CGAGCTTCGTAATTCTATAAAGTTCGAGAGTGTAGCTCCAGGCTTTTAGTGGAGTAGCGCTGGAGTTGATAATTGTGAAATGTATATCTGGGATATTGGGTTTCATAATTATCATGAGCTTGACCTTTGTAGGTCCATTTTGGTCCCCTTTGCTAGCTCACAAAATCCTGTAACGACACGGCGTGTTTTTTTTCAATAATTGGTGATTTATGTCAGATTTATCAGATTGGTTTAAAATTTGTAAGAATCAAATAATTCATGTCTGTTTATCGGTTGAATTAATTTTGCAATAAAATTAATTTAGGATAAACTTGTTGAATTATTGGGATCGGATAATTCTTGTCTGTTTATCGGTTGATTTAATTTTGGATAAATTAGATCAAGATAAACTTGTAGAATTATTGTGAATAGATTTATTTTCTTAGAGATTATCTTGATAAAGTTTGTTTTGATCAGATAACTTCTCTATTGGGTTATTTGAATCAAAACTGAGACTTTATCCTTTAGAATCTCGGGTGGAAAATAAAAGATTCGCGGAGATTTTTTCTCGAGAGTTTGGCCTACCGAATGACGAGTTCGGCCTGCCGATGGAGCCTGTTCGGCCTGTCGATCAGGATGTTTGGCATGTCGATCAACGAGAGATAAGATTACGCGTTTTCACGTGGATCTTATCAGATATTGATCCGAACTTGATTCTGTTTCGAGTTTTTGAGACCTAATCTGATAAGGACTGACCCCTGGACCAATAACTATAAAAAGGGAGTAAGTCTCATGATTTACTCAGATCAATAGAGATCAATTAAGAGATTAAGAGTGATACTCTTCTAGTGAGCATCTGAAACTCCCTCAGAGCTTTTGTTCACAAATCACGAACACTAGCTTTGGGTTCTCTCTATTGGTTGGAAGGAGAGTCACCGGTGGAAGAGCTGTACGTGTGAGCCCACACTCACTCCGGTTGTGGATAGAGAATAGCAAAGAAGACCAGTTGGTTGAGGCTCTTCTGGAACGTTACTTCTCTACACAGGCTGCGGAGGTTCTTCACAAAAGGTTAGTAAGGTCTGTCTAATTTATACATATAGCATGACAAACTTGTGTTTTGGAAACTACTCTGATGAAAAATTTTTAAAATTCCGCTGCGCACTTTGTTTCCAACAATAAGGACTCAGGGCTTGATGTCCCCCTCACCGGAACATCTTGGAATGTTTGGAGGGTGGTCAAGCACGCCCACTTGGGTTTCGATGAATTGAGTGATACTCTATTGAATGTGGATACCTAGGAATAATGATGAATTATAACAATTTTATATATGTATATGTATGAAATTTGGTAATGATTAACTGTGGTATCCACAGAATATGATCATAATAAATCTTATAATCTGGATAATAATAAAAATACACTAACTATGCAGGTTTAATATGGTAATGAATAAAACCTTAAGGTGAGTAATGGTTTTCCTTTCTGAGCATGTTGTTGCTTATTCCCCTATGTTTTCATCTTTTCAGGACTCACAGTGTGTGAGGTGGTGACAAGAAATATAGTTGAGGAAGTTTTGTAGCTGTATTATGTTGGAATTGTTGCATATATCAAAGAATGTCCTTCATGATAATGTAAGCATCGTTTGTTACTTTTAATGATTGTATTAAGATGTGTTGATGGTTGAAATGATGATGATGATATTATATTATTAAAATTTAAAGTGCTATGTTAAACTGTGATTTATTTGTTGTTTATGTTTTTATTTTGATTTGAGAGGTTTTCATTAAGTCCCAAGTAAATTGCTTTGATTTTTTATTTTTATTTTTAGATCTTCATTTTATTTATTAAAAACTGTTAACCCCCACTCAGGGGCATTACAAGTTGTATCTCATTGATCCTACAGTCTAGGAAGCATCCATAGCAGTGGTCCTAAAGCGACCATGGTTGACTAAGATTGCTTCGTGGTGATACATATTGCTGGAAATGTCATTCTAGACTCCATTGCTATAGCATACGTCGCTTCAATCCTCATGCAATTAGTACCAGACAATTTTCAACGGAGTAAAATTAGCTCGAACAGAGGGTACCATCAAGTCTAGAACCTCGAAACGAGTTTGAAAGTGGTCTTAAATTGCTCATCAGGGGTTAGGAGCATGAAAATCGAGGCCCACCGAAAACTGGCAACTTGCGGTGGCATGTGCAATTTCTCTAATGGTTAGATGATGATGGTGCTTCAGCTCCTCCTAGTTTTTGACCTCCTAAGTTCATTGGTGGCCTTAATTTTGTCTGTTCGGCCTCTAACCATACAGATCAGAGACTAGACGGTGGTGTAAAAATGGAAAGTCTGATCTCCTATCTTCGGCGAAGGAACCCAGAAATTGATGTGTGCCTTTTGTTCCTCAGACTCTTCAGAGTATTTTCCCTAAGGTGGTGCAGCTCAACATCATTAGGAACGACAAAATCAAAGCGATGGAGGATGAACGATGACAACAACTTGGTTCTCTAGTGATAGGTTGTGCTTCCATGAAATTAAGATGAGCAAAATGATCCTTATGCAGCTCTGAACGTTTTGGCATGGGCGATGTGTCTTATTGTAGCCTAGAATGGCAAAGCCATGCCCACAACGACAAGCGCATGATGGCGGTGATGGTTTGCCATCTTCTTGAGAGATTTTGATGCAATTCTTTGAGGTCTTTTTCTCCCCTCAATGGTCTTAAACATGGTGGTGAGATCAATTTGACTCACTATTGCCGGAAACGATGAGTTTAAGTCTCTTCACAGTGATGATGATGAGGATTTTTTTATCCTTAATAGGCAATGGACTTTTCTAGAAATTGATTGAGGGATGAAAGGTTGTTTGAACATGATGGCGTCGATGGTGTAGCTCACCGTCGTTGACAACGAGATTGAATGGTTGCATGGCAACAGGGATATGGTAGCTCTGCCAAGTGGTCCCAGCCCAAATCAACCCCAAACATCGGTGCTATTCTATTCCTCTCTTCAATTTGAGTCTGTAGATAGCAAGATTGTGTCGATTGGTGCTCAAATGGCAGAAAAATTATGCCCTTAAGAAATGGGCTTTTTGTGAGCTTTGACTAGCAAATGCAAAGTGCTTCGGCAGAGTTGTGGGCAGCACAACACCTTATTGAAACCAGCTTGTCGAGAGCTTCTCGTTGGTGTAGGAGGTGTCCAATACTGACACTAGATTCTACACTAGAGTTGGAGTAGAGATAGCAAAGAGAATGTAGAGAGAGTATGGAAAGTTGATTTTTTATTGGCTGCCATTTTTTTACACTCATATATATATATATATACATATATATATATACTATTATAAGTCCTCACACTCTAATTTGTGTCATGTTAGGTTGATCTATTTAATCCGTAAACTTTGAAATTTCCGTAAACACAGTTGTACTTTTAAAACTGTAATATTGTTGGTCTTTCTAAAATAGTTAAATAAATTCCAATTTTCTTACTATTTTAATGTCATATTAAAATATTCTTACTGTCATAAATCATCTTCATGAATCTATCCATACTTATGGATTTCTTGATTTTATTCTAAAATGATAAACTTTGACACATTTGTCTTCAAAATTGGTGATTTAACCATATTCACCACTTTTTTTAAAATAATATTATGTATTTAGAGCTTTGATAAAAATAATAATTTTTTTGTAAATTTTAAAACTTTAAAAATGCTAACTAATAAATAAAATATATTTTTTATTTTAATTTCTAAAATAAATCTGTCATTTTCATCAGGTTAGAAACCTTTTTTTTTGTACCATCAAAACATATCAAAAACTATTTATTTTATAAAAATAGTAGTAATAATTTATTAAACATTTTTGTAATTTGAATTGACTATTTGAAAGTCAATTTAAATCAAATTCTGAACTTAGCACAGTTTTGTGCTTTATGGGTAAAAACCCAAACTATTTATAATAAAAGCCATTATGGGTTTGTATCCAATTTATGGATACTTTTAAATTTTCCTTAATCACAATATAGATTTTGAAAGTAATCCGTTTATGACATTGCATTGCCTTAAAGGCTTGTGAAATGCTTGCGGACTCCATTACCAGTTTTATTAAAATTATTATTTTAAACTTTTACATAATTATTTACACTTGTAAATAACCAACTGTGCACATATAGGATATTTTCAATTCTTGAATTTTCAATAATCCTTATGACGTATAAAATTCTTATCTAACTCTATGGTCTCATCAAATTTTGAAATCGATATTATTTTCATAAACTTTGTACTCACCATTTTCTGATTTATGTTGTTAAACTGATGATCTTATATTCCATGCTAAACTACCGTGATATAAGAATTCTATTTAATTATCATGAATCAGAAATTTCTTTTTATCAATCAATCTCAATTTAAATACTCTAATTGAGATTCTTATAAAAATCATTACTTTGACTCGTACATAGAGTTATTAAATCATAAAAGCTTCATTTAGCACACTGAATAATTATTTTAGTTATCCATGTGTATTATCACAACATTCATTTTTTATATGTTTCATACTTAAAGTACATAAAATTTTGCATTCATAATATTATTTATTTCTAAAGTATTATGGCTATTAAGACTTTCAAATCGCGTCTTAATTGAAAAAATTCATAATCATAAATCGTGACTAAGTCACGATTTAAACTTATGAATTTTCTAGACATTGTAGAAAATTTCTAGTCTTAGATTGAATTCTTATAGAAATTTGTATTTTAAATATTGAACTTGTACTTTCTCATGTACTGGACAGAGTAATTATGAAAAAAAATCCTTAATTAGTGATACTTATCAATTTTTGGATTTTTTCTAGACATTACACAAAGCTCAATGAAGAAGAGAAGGCCTTGATTTGTAGAGGTGATGCCAATGACATGATTAGGTTGGAGATCCCTATGGCGACGTCACAAGGTCAGAATCACCAAGGTCAGCTCCCGAGGCTAGAAATGCCACACTGTTTTTCATCATCAGAGTTTTCGTCATTGGAGTCCATGGTCGTTGAGATTTATCAAACCGCCGCAAGGGTTTTGTAGATCGTCAGATTCTAAGTGCAGTTAAGTGAGTGGTGTTAGGAGGACATGCTTCAATGGTAGACAACACTTGGACGGTGGTGAGAGGTGCGTGACGGCAATGGAAGTGCAAAGAAAGATTTTTTTCTGTAAAGTTTTTGGTGGTTGCATTTTTAAAAGAGTAAAGTATATTTTTGGGTTTATAATTGTATTCTAAACTTAGCTTATTAAGTTGTGTTAATTACTTCATTTTCTAAACCATGTGATGAGACTGTAAAAGTGTATATTTTATGAGGCTTAAATCATTTATTTATGCTTTTATTTCTCATTAAATCTTTTAATTAATAGCATTTTTGTGTTAATAGGCAGTTTTGTGTGTTAATGTGTAAATATGTTTAAAAATGTGTTTTTAGTGTGTTTTTATGTTTAAGAATACTTTTGGTAATTTTAGAATCATTTCAAAGTGTGTTTTATAAGTGTTTACTTTGTAAATAGTTAAAATCGTAAAAATAATATTGTGTGATTTTATTTTGAGTCTTAAACTGTTTGTAAAATAATTAATTTTGGTTTGTTTATTTTATTTTAGATTTGAAATCTGAAGAAAAAATAAAGCAAAACGACACCAAAACGGACAAAATCAGACATCAAATGCATCAAGAAATAAACAAAATTTGAATTTTAAACTGGAGGACATGTTGTGTTCATTTGACCGTTGGATGCGCCAGCAATCGAATCTGGGCCGTTGGATCTTTGCACACGTCAGCTCAGCACAAGCCACGCGTCAGCACGGAGTCGTGCGTCAACACTGACGTATCAGCAGGCCCCAACGGCTAAGGAGAGCTGTCCAATCTGGTGAAGTGCATTTCACACGCGCGTTTCTTTTTAGCTATCGGATCGGATTACCAATCAGCGAAGTCAGAAATCGCACGGTCAAAATTTAGTCTTCTTAGAGGCAGTTGACTTCCAGCGTTGACTCCATCCGCCCCGTTCAACAAGTCTTCACTCAGTCCATCTTGCGACGTCCATGCATCCATCTGTTTCATACAAAGCACAAGATTTCAAAGCCTAAAATGCACAATGAAGAATGCATTGCAACATGAAAAAAAAAAAAGAAAAAAAAGAAAAATAAAAGAGAGTTTACGAGACTCTCGTGGAAGGGGCAGTTAGTTAGGATAATAATAAAATAATTAAATAAAATATTAATAAAAAATATGGAATAGTATTTTCAAAACACTATAAAAGGTAGAGAGTTCTGCCCCTAAAGCCACCCCCTCAACGAGCCTTCGGGCCTTCTTCTCCCTCCTTATTCTTTTCTTTGTCTTCTTTCTGTTGTGTTAGACTCAACAGCATCCCCTTAAGTAAAAAAATAATAAAATAATATCTAAATTAGTGTTGAAAGTTTGACGAGATAAAGAGATGATTTTGCATGCATAGTACTTTGGTATAGAATTTGACTCTATATCTGCTTTGTAATGCTTATATTTTTTGAGAATAAATTATATTTTTTAAGTTTTTAATAATTATTGTTAATGTTGTTATGCTGCCCAATTCTTGCATAAATTCAGTCATGCTTTCTTTATGTAATTTAATTTTGTTGCATAATTAATATTAATAATGCTGAAGTCATGCTCATATATTAAGTTGAGTTTCTGCTATATTATAGACATAGACTGGAATTAATGCAATAATTTATCCCATAAAAATATAATAATTTTGGTTTATTATTATCTTTTCTATCTTACAATTATGTTGATTACAATTGAGTGATATCAGCTATAATTTTCATCATTAGTGCACTTAAGTATTAGTAAGAGATGATTATTTTTCTACTTTTATAGGAAAGCCCTTACTGCATTATGGCTTGCTATATTGTCGCTTTCGATTGACCTATAAAATTAGTAAATGTGCGTGCAATTGATGAGAAAAGATATAATAAATCAAATGCTTAAGATAATTAAATAATTAGAATTAAATTTTTATACTAGTTACGAAACATACAAGAAATTCTCTAAGCTTCACCGTTTTAATTTTATGTTTTAAATTTTAAATAAAAAATCATAAAAATATTTTTATTATTTTACACTTTGTTTTGAAAAACTACTTGCCTTTTTGAACGCGTATTTTTATCAATCTCTCGAATTATAAATTTTTCACCTCCCAATAGATACCACAACTTTCTATACTATAAACGTCTACTGTTTAAGAAGAAACATTTTGGGGCATTACCATACCAAATTTGGCGCTATTGCCCGGGAGGTACCGTTACTCTGTCAGATTGATAAATTAAGTGGGAAATTAGGTAAGTGATCTATCCCTATCTTTTGTAAATATTATTTTAATCATTTGCATTTTTAATTAGTGTGTTTATTATTAAAAAAATAAAATAAAAAAATTTAAAAATTTTAAAAATTAAAATAAAAAGGGGGCGGATGCTTTTCACTCACTACTTTATTTGTTTAAGATAAAGAAAAGCATAGCATCTCGTCTTTTGTTTTGTAAGTTTGGGTAATTATAAAATTTATTAGATTCTGTCAAAAAGGCCCATCGTTGGGATTCGATCCCACGACCATAAGGCTAACACCTTTGCCTAAGAAAGTTAGGAATTCTAAGCGTGTCCCATGTGACCCCCTAACGATTTGGAAATCCGATGAATTGAGCATTATTCAATTTGAAAAAATTTTTCTTCAAAAAAAATTAAAAAATAAAAAAAAATGTTTTGGGAAGTTCATAGAGAAATTATTGCAAAATTTGCCTAACAATACTTAGAACCATTTTATAGTGCTTGGTGGAGATTTAAAGACTTGTTAGATAGATACCCTCACCACGGTTTTTCCTGGAATTATCTTTTAGGAATTTTCTATGATAGGTTAAGCCTTAAAACAAGAAATTGGGTAGAGAGAGGAGATGGTAACACCGCTTTTTACCAATTACCTCTGGACGAAGCCTATTATTTGTTAGAAGATATGGCCGAATATAATTATTGGAGATTAAATAGTTCTAGGAATGATTTAATTTGGGAGAACAATTCAAATTTTTTAGAACCTTGGCCTAAAACTTAACTCAAAATTTTGGAGTCAAAATTTGAACTGCAAGAGACATATAGTGACCCAAATAGAGTGAATTTGGAAGAAACTTTAGATAAATATATGGAAACCATGAGGAAAATAGAACTAGATAGGCTTGAATATTCTTTGTGTCAATTAGTGTCAATGGTAGAACAAAATGAAATCATTCATGTTGAAGATACCTTAGCACAAAGTTGTCACTTAGAAGAACCTGCCAAGCTAATTGAGGAGCCTCTTAAGTTATTTGAAGAAGATTATTTAGGTGAGGAAGAAACAGTTGTCCCAGTCGTTGAAAAAGAAAATTTAGAACCCTCTTATTTTGAGGAACAACCTTTAGGAGAGGAACATGAGGAAGAGAAAGAAGACTTAGCTGTAGAACAGAAACAATCACCACCTTTAGTCCTAGGTTCTCAATCTTAGTTGCCACAAGAGTTCATCAAAGACCATTCTTACCAAGATCCTATGTGGCCGCCACCTCCTCCACCACCTCTAGCATTGTTTTAAAGGACCTACCAAGAACATAAAATGAGTCTTAGTTGCAAGAATTCAAATGTTTCATATTTTTCCAATCTTGATGGCATATTTACACAAGACCCATATGTGGTGTCTTTTGCCACTTACCATGGAAGGAAACCACTCTTTGACGACTATCTACTAGAAGCGGAGTTGGAAGAAAGATTTGCTAAATTCAGAATATCAAGCAATGGGAAAACACTTTTCAAGTAATATTTTTACCTTTCCTTCTTTGTAATATATCTTGTAATATATTTTTGTGTGTTTTTTTATGCTATTTTCATTTTCTTTTAAAAATTTTGGATAAAATCAAATTTATTCTAAAAATTTAAAATGGAGGCTATTAATTAAATTTTTTTAGAATGACTGAGTTAAGGAGTTAAACTATTTTCTCTCGAGACGTATTCTAATAAATTTGATTTTGTAAATTCAATTTGTTTGGATTTTAAATAAATTTCAATAAAAAAATGTGTGTTTTGATTTTGTATTTTAAATTTTCCTTAAAAAAAATTTTGAAATTAAATTACTTAATAATTCAATTAAAATGGCTAAGATAAAGGAGGATATCCTGTTGAAACGCATTTTGAAGAATTTGGAAAATGATTTAATTTTGCAAAAACAAAAAAATAAATTCTTGGGAATCTAACTTTAAAAGACCCAGTTTGTAATATATTTTTGTGTGTTTATTTTCGTTTTTAGTTTAGTTTGTTAAGTATGTTATAGATTATCTCTGCAGTTGTGCTAATTCAGGTAATATTTTTACTGATTTCACTATTCTTTTTATATACTGGGGACAATGTACATTTTAGGTTTGAGGGAGAGGGTTGTACATGAAAATTGTGCTTCAATGTTGTGTTGTGCCAAAAATTTTGCCTAATTTTTTCGATTTTGCTCCAATTTTTGTGCATTTTTCATTTTTGTGTGTTATTTTGTGAGTCATAAAATTAAAAGAAAAATAAAAAAATATTTTGTTAATATTAGTTTCTTAGTAATTGATGTGTTATTATTTTGTTTTGATTTGTAAATTTCATATTAATGTAATATCGTTTTTCTATTCTTTACATTATCTAACTTTATGGACTCTTAAAACTTCAGTTTTATATAACATTTTTATTTGTTTATTTTTCTAACTATTTGTAAGCCATTGTTTTCACACACGCATTATAATATTTATTTGTGGTGGTAAGTCAAAACTAAGAATATTTGAGTTTTGTTATTTTGTGAAGATGAACAATTGAAGGTAGTAACATTTTTAAAATTAATAAACTATAAAAAAAATAAAAAAGGAAAAAAGAATAAAAAGAAATAAAAAGAAGTGTAAATAAATAAAGTGTGTAATAATGTAAAAAGTGAATACATTTGGATAAGTTTAGTTTCGTGGCCTCTTTAACTTGAGTAAGCAAGTTCTAAGGGGTGCTTCAACACCTAGTATCTTAGACCAACTAGTTTGGGAGTTACTGACCCAAAGCTTGATAAATGGGTTATGGAGAAAGCTTAAGTAAACCAAACATTGCACTATTTATAATTGTAAAGTTCGTAAATATTTCTATTTTATGTGTTTGCTTTTTAATTATTCTCATCAATAGTTTGAAGTGTTACTACCTGCATGAGTGTTTTAAATCAAAATATCATAACAATTTTATTCTTAGTTTTGGATGAAACTTCATAATTATTCAATATCCTTTTCTGCAATAAGTTTGCCTTATGTACATTTTGATAAATAGCGTATAAATTGTTTCAAATTTTTTTTTGCTTTGTTAGTCTATCTAGTTAAATTAGTCAAATAATAGTCAAATGGTTTTTATTATGTGATTATGCAGTAAATCATTTCAAAATTCTTTCGCTTTAATTGCTAGGGAAATAAACTAGTTAGGGGTGTGATGAGACTGTAAAAGTGTATATTTGATGAGACTTAAATTATTTATTTATGCTTTTATTCTCATTAAATCTTTTAATTAATAGCATTTTTGTGTTAATAGGTATTTTTGTGTCTTAATGTGTAAATATGTTTAAAAATGTGTTTCTAGTGTGTTTTTATGTTTAATAATATTTTTGGTAATTTTAGAATCGTTTCAAAGTGTGTTTTATAAGTGTTTACCTTGTAAATAGTTAAAATCGTAAAAATAATATTGTGTGATTTTATTTTGAGTCTTAAAATGTTTGTAAACTAATTAATTTGGTTTGTTTATTTTATTTTATATTTGAAATCGGGAGAAAAAAATGGAGCAAAACGACACCAAAATAGACAAAATCGGGCATCAAATGCGTCAAGAAATAAACAAAATTCAAAGTTTAAAATGAAGGACCTGTGGCGTTCATTTGACCGTTGGATGCGCCATCAATCGAAACTAGGCCGTTGGATCTCTGCACGCGTTAGTCAGCATAAGCCATGCGTCAGCACAGAGTCACATGTCAGCACTGACGTATCACTGGGCCCCAACGACTGAGGAGAGCTATCCAATTTGGCGAAGTGCGTTTCACGCTCCGGTTTCTTTTCAGCTGTCGGATTGGATTACCAATTAGCGAGGTCAGAAATCGCACGGTCAAAATTTAGTCTTCTTTGCGGCGGTTGACTCCAGCGTTGACTCCATCTGCCCCATTCAACGAGTCTTCACTCAGTCCATCTTGCGGCGTCCATGCGTCCATCTATTTCATGCGAAGCACAGGATTTCAAAGCCTAAAATGCACAGTGAAGAATGCGTTGCAGCATGAAAAAAAAATAAAAATAAAAGAGAGTTCACGAGACTCTCGTGGAAGGGGCAGTTAGATTAGGATAATAATAAAATAATTAAATAATTAAATAAAATATTAATAAAAATGTAGAATAGTGTTTTTAAAACACTATAAAAGAGGCAGAGTTCTCCCCTTAAAGCCACCCCCTCAACGGGTCTTCAGGCCTTCTTCTCCCTCCTTATTCTTTTCTTTGTCTTCTTTCTTCTGAGTTAGACTCAGCAACATCCCCTTAAGTAAAAAAATAATAAAATAATATTTAAATTAGTGTAAAAAATTTGGTTTTGGTGAGACAAAGAGACAATCTTGCAAGCATAGTACTTTGTTATGGATTTTGACTCTATATCTGATTTGTAATGCTTATATTTTTATGGAGTAAATTATATTTCTATATTTTTAATAATTATTGTTAATATTGTTATGCTATACAATTCTTGTATAAATTCAGTCATGCTTTCTTTATGTAATTTAATTGTGTTGCATAATTAATATTAATAATGCTGAAGTCATGCTCACTTATTAAGTTGAGTTTCTGCTGCATTATAGACATGGACTGACATAGTAAATGTTTAATAATTCTTGATTTATTGTAGACAGAAGATAACATAGTATATTCTTAAACCATTTAATAAGTTGAGGTGTTGTTGGAATTAATGCAATAATTTATTCCATAAAAATATAATAATTTTGGTTTATTATTATCTTTTCTATCTTACAATTATGTTGATTATAATTGAGTGATAGCGGTAATAATTTTCATAATTAGTACACTTAATCATTAGTGAAAGATGATTATTTTGCTACTTTTATAGGAAAACCCTTACTGTATTATGGCTTGTTATATTGTCGGTTTCGGTTGACATAAAAAATTAGTAATTGTGCTTGCAATTAATAAGAAAAGATATAATAAATCAAATGCTTAAGATAATTAATTAATTAGAGTTAAAATTCTATATCAGTTATGAAACATACAAGAAATTCTCTCTTCACCGTTTTAATATTATGTTTAAATTTTAAATTAAAAAAATCACAAAAATATTTATTTTATTTTAAACTTTGTTTTGAAAAACCGCTTGCCTCTTTGAACGTTTATTTTTAACAATCTTCCAAGTTACAAACTTTTCACCTCCCTGTGGATACGACAACTTTTCTATAGTACAAACGTCTGCCGTTTAAGAAAAAACATTTTGGGGTGTTACACCGCGTTTCTATTTATTTTTATTGGTCTTAAAAAATGCTATTCTCTTCCTTCTCCCTTCTCTTATTTACCATTTTTGGGCCAAAATATGACAGTGCATATTATCGACACTGACCCAGGAGTAGCCCATTTCTCTTCACTCGATTATCAGTATTCGACGCATTGACGGCTCCATCAATGCATCTAAATCCAACATATAATGCAAATCTTTCGACTTGAACTTGTGACATTGAGGATTGACTCTGATAACAATTATAATCTATTGGATAGAACTCACCCGTGTAAAACTGGCTTACAAAGGAGGGAACTAAGGGTTTATAAACCAACTTATTATCTTGTAATCACTCCATTTAGGACTATTGTTACCTAACGGATAGATAAGAATGTACAATTGACAAACAACATACATTGAGTTTCTGAGATGCTACTGTACAATTATGTCACCATATGTTCTAATCTATAATTGGGTCTCTATGAATGTCAAAAGCCCCAAACCAGAAGCCCAAACATCTTCATCCAATACATGCTCTGCAGGCGAATGACTTACACCTCCACGACAGCGGACAAACAACATGCCGACCTAATATAAACTTTTTTTTATCAGATATTATACATAAGGGAAGGATTACATTTATATAAATTGTGCATAAAGAAAGAAATCGAACCAACCTTAGTTAAATGGGATATAGCCATAGCATCATGTCCTGCTCCACTCACTAAGACTGGCAATTCGCTCTGAATTTCGCCTCTCATTCTCTTCACAGCAGCGAATGCGGCAGACTTAAGCTGTGAACTCAGCTCAGAATCACAAATCACCGCATTTGCGTCAAGCTGAAACGACACACAGCAAAGTAAGTCGTCAGTTGCACGGAATAACAAAGCTAATTCATTTTGACATGGACGACGTCTGATACCTTGCGGTCAATTGTGCATGAACTGAACGCTTATCGCATATTTGATACATCCGACTGGATAACTCGTAAATAACAGCTTCGCGCCCAACATCATCGATAGTACGTAAATCCACGGTGAACGTAACCTAAAACCAAGATTTGCAATTTCACCATGCACGTTAAAAAACGATTCAATGATAATGTATCTTCATTTGGGCTCGTTATCAACATCAGTAGTTCCAGAGCTCAAGTTCTTGCCTGGCCTGGAATGACATTACTTGCACTGGGCCAGCATGATATCTCTCCGACAGTGCAAACAAGAGAATTTGAAAGTGATTCTAATGTAGAAGAGTTGCAGTTACCGTTATAAGACAGGAAATTTCCAGGATGTTTGCAGAGACTTTCCAAGAGTACGATCGTTTCAGCGGCGGCGGCCATAGGGTCCAGACGCATAGACATCGGAACAGTTCCAGCATGCCCTTGAGATCCTCTGACAGCAACCTGCAATTTTCGTGCAAGCGGTTTTATCAAAATTGTATTAACCACGATGGCCTCATGAAACACTAAAGTCAAGTGACACATATTCGAATTCATCATCATCTTTAAACTAAACATGCAATTTCTGATGGGAATTATAGAGCATGTCATACATGAACAAACTAGAAAATTTAACGAGGAACAACCTGAGAAAGAATCAAGTCCACCTTCTGAAAATGATGATTATCATACTGTCAAATGTGTTGGATAGATAAAAGAAGGAGTTTCAACACAAGGTGTGACATTGGTACAATGAGAAGCAAGATATAATTCGGAAATGTCGTACACAGCAGTGAATGATAAGATCACAAACAAAAAAACTAAAGTGAAGAAATCCTACAGTTACCGTAATAAACCATGCTATCTCAATATTTCTTGATTACATGTTATCCTGACCTTTTAGATTTCATCAATGCCCCTAATCTTCTCAAAAATGTATGAAGAATGCTAAGAGCATGTTTGACACACCGGTTCGAACTCACCAGTTCAAACCATCTATAGTGTAAAGTAAAAAACAGACAGTATAGAGCAAAAAACAGCTATAATATAAAACTTTCACGTGTTATAATACTTGAACTCATTTTTTAGTTCAAATCTGATTACATATTATTGTTTAATTTTCTCAAGTCATATAAACTTCGGGACAAAATAATAATAATAATAATAATAATAATAATAATAAAGGAGCAGCTGCATAACAACTCTTTAACTAGGACTTTTCTTAGCGTAGAGGACCAAATAAAATTAGTTCATCCGTGTACACAAAAATTCATACACCTTTAATCTTGTCTGGCCAGCTATGCCATTAACCACTCCTAGAGGAAACCCCGCCCATTCTAGGACCGGTCCTTGTTCAATGTGAACCTGCAACATTGAATCGTTGACAATGTGGGACATTTTGCGGTCAGATCTCAGGATATTTGCTAAATTAATAAGTGAGAAAAATAACTTTTTCACATAGGAAAATTGAATACTACACTTTGTCCTTAACAAGATTGATCAGCGAAATCATACCTCAACATAACCCCATACTGACTCTGGGTTATACTTGACCTTCGTTAACTCTTCCTCGGTAAAATCTATAGAGTTCCCCTTAAGAACATCTTCAAGTGTTCTACCCCTGAGTAAGGCATCAAAAAGTTACCATATTGGTGATAAATACGGTTTATATTTGCAGCAAACATATTGTGAATTGTTTCAAGATAACGTTTAACCTTTTATCAGATATCTGCAACATCGAAGGTGGCAATATTCCAGCCACAGCAGCACTGCCAAGAAATGTAGATTGAAATCTCACTCCCTCCTCATCACTAAATGCAATCACCTGCAAGGTTAAAAGATATAAATAATAATAATAATAATAATTTTTAAGGTATGGTTGCTGCAAGAGATAGGGGGAATATTTCTAGAATCTCTTGTTAGAATAAAACTGTGATGAAAACCATCATCACCCAGGATCGTTCATGTCAAATCATCAAGAATATTAATAAGATGCGAAAGCTAACCTGAATCCATAGATTGAATGTGATTCTTGAGTCCTTTGGTTGAGGATCTTCCAAGCCTAGTACGTAAATCCTCCCTATCAGAATGCTCTGTAATCTCTCTGTAGATGGGTAACAGAAAAATAATGTACGTACTGACTTGGGGACCACAACCCCTTTATATAATTGCTAAACCCTAGCAATTATCCTTAATTACCAATTTAGCCCATCATAAAATTAGTAATTTCCCTTTTGGTTTCTACACATAAGAGGCTCACACTTAATGATGCATTAAAAGCCCAAAACCTAAATTGATCACTTTTAATTGGGCAACCTTATTGATAGCCTTTAATTCACATTTATTTAATATATTGGCCCATAATTGGATTTTGATCCAACAATCTCCCACTTGGGCTATATATGAAACTTTATAAATGTGAATTATACCTTTACGAGCTCATGAATTTTGCTATCAAAACCTTATGCACCTCAACAATCTTGTCCATTAACCATATCAATATAGGACCAAAGCGACCTTCGTTACATATGTCGTAACTAAACCCATCAATGATCACATATACCAATACAACTAATAACAAGATCAAGCATGGATGTGTAGCATGGAAATTTCATGCAATGTGATCTTAACATGCCTATTTCCAACTGGTCCACCTGGAAACTTTAGTGAGATCAAACCATACCAAAATCAGAGTGTGAATAAACTGAAACTTTATTTCTGCAGAAAATAACCTCAAAATATCCATAAACTGAAATAACCAAAAAATGTCTATATCATAAGAGCATTTAAAATTACAAACTCCCACTAAAACTGAATATCCTGAAATGATATGACACCCATACGAGCAGTGTGCTCATGAAACATTTTAGGTGGCAATCCTTTAGTAAGCGGATCCGCAATCATGGAGTTTGTACCGATATGCTCTATAGACAACTGTCCACTCTGAACTCTTTCTTTCACAACTAGGAACTTGATGTCTATATGTTTCGACTTTGTCGAGCTCCTGTTGTTGTTAGAATATAGAATTACTGACTTGTTGTCATAAAATAACTTGAGTGATCTTTCAATGCTGTCCACTAGACGCAGCCCTATGACAAAGTTCTACAGTCATATTGTATGATTGGATGCCTCATAACATGCTATGAACTCTGTCGCCATGGTAGAAGATGCTATAAGAGACTGTTTAGCACTCTTCTAAGAAACAGCACCTCTAGCCAGAAGGTAGGCTTAGCCCGATGTAGATTTCATACTATCTTGACATCCTGTATAATCGGAGTCATATACCTAATGATCTCTAGCTGTTCTGACCTCCGATACGTGAGCATGTAATCCTTTGTTCTCTGAAAATACCTCAAGACTCGTTTGGCTGCTACCCAGTGATCCTTTCCAGGATTGCTTAAATACCTGTCTAACATCCTTGTAGCGTACGCAATATTCGGATGCGTACAAACCTGAGCATACATTAGACTCCCTACTATTGACGCATAAGGAATCTTCTGCATTTTCTTAACCTCAAAATCATTCTTAGGGCACTGATTGAGACTAAACTTGTCTCCCTTAGCCACAGGGGTATCACCTGGTTTACAATCCTGCATGCCATATCTCTTAAGAATCTTTTCGATATAGCCCTTTTGTGATAATCCTAAAGTACCCCGAGAGCGATCCCGGTGTATCTGTATACCCAACACAAAAGAGGCGTCACCAAGATCCTTCATCTCAAATTTCTTTGATAGAAATCTCTTGGTTTCGTGCAACAAGCCTATATCGTTGCTGGCAAGCAAAATGTCATCGACATATAAAACCAGGAAAATATACTTACTCCCACTGAACTTATGGTATATACAATCATCGACCAAATTCATCTCAAAATCGAACGAGATGATAACCTGATGAAATTTGTAATACCATTGACGAGAAGCTTGCTTGAGCCCATAGATAGATTTCTTTAATTTACAAACCACCTTCTTTGTATCTCCTGACACAAAGTTTTTCGGTTGCACCATATAGATTGTTTCATCAATGTCACCATTGAGGAACGCAGTCTTAACATCCATCTGATAAAGCTCAAGATCAAAATGTGCCACTAATGCCATTATAATCCTAAAAGAGTCTTTCGAAGAAACCGGAGAGAAAGTCTCTTTATAATCAATGCCTTCTTTCTGTGTAAAGCCTTAGCGACAAGACGAGCCTTATACCTCTCCACATTGCCTTTCGAATCCCTTTTGGTCTTAAATATCCATTTGCAACCAACGGGTTTCGCACCTTCAGGCATGGGACAAGATCCCAAACATCATTGTCCTTCATAGACTTTATCTCTTCATTCATGGCATCAATCCACTCTTGAGATCTAGAACTTTCCATGGCTTGACGGAAGTTGATTGGATCATCTTCCACCATACCAATGTCATACTCATGTTCTTGGAGAAATACAATGTAATCATCTGGCACCGCACTTCTCCTTTCTTTAGTGGATCTCCTTAATGGCATAGGTTCTTGAGGTGGTTGAGTTTGTTCTTCTGGAACAATTTCTGGAATGGGAGGTTCTCCAACATTGTCTTGATTTGGGTCTGCTTCTTGAACAATGTCAGGAGTAGAAACCTGATCAATGTCAATAACAACTGTGGGAATATCAACATATTCATCTTCAAAGACAAAGTCCCTAACCATATCTCCCCCCGCAAACTCGACATTCTCAAAGAACCTAGCATTCGCCGTCTCAAATATCGATTTGGTTGTGGGATCATAAAACTTGTACCCCCTGGATCTTTCAGAGTATCCAATAAAATAACAACTAACCGTCCTTGAGTCCAGTTTCTTTTCATTAGGCCTATAAGGCCTTGCCTCAGCTGGACATCCCCAAACATGCAAATGCTTTAGACTAGGCTTCTTGCTCGTCCAAAGTTCGTAAGGGGTTTTGGTAGTTGCTTTAGTTGGAACCCTGTTAAGGATATACGCTGCAGTCTTAAGTGCTTCTCCCCAGAGTGATTCTGGTAAGGTAGAATGAGAAATCATACTCCTCACCATGTCCTTAAGTGTTCTGTTTCGTCTTTCAGCAACACCATTCATAGTGGGCGAACCCGGCATAGTGTACTGTGGGACGATACCGCTTTCCTCTAGGAACTTAGCAAACGGTCCCGGACGTTGTTCACCTGAACCGTCATATCTACCATAGTATTCACCACCACGGTCAGATCTGACGCTTTTAATCCTTTTGCTGAGTTGATTTTCAACTTCAGCCTTATAATTTTGAACACATCCAGCTACTGTGACTTTTCATGAATGAGATATATGTAGCCATATCTGGAAAAATCGTCTATGAACGTTATAAAATATTGTTGACCATTCCAAGAAGCCGTAGGGAATGGCCCACAAATGTCTGTATGTATAAGTTCTAAGACGTCCAAAGTCCTGTTGGCCTCAAATCTCCTTTTATTGGTTTGTTTCCCCTTAATACAGTTAACACAAATATCAAAATCTGTAAAGTCTAAGGGGTCGAGAATTTTGTCTGACACAAGTCTCTCTATTCTCCTTCTGGAGATATGACCCAATCTCTTGTGCCATAACGCAGCTGAATTCTCATTGGTTAATTTTCTCTTTATACCTCGTGTACTTAACTGCAAGGATTCATTAAATGAAGCAATTGTATCAAGCAAATAAAGATTATCGTAACCTGATAAAGAACCGGAACCAACTAATTTTGAATCATGAAACAAACTAAATTTTCCATTTCCAAATGAACAAGAATAACCAGATTTGTCCAAAGCTGAAATAGAAATCAAATTTCGTCTAAAAGACGGGACAATAAATGTTTCATCAAGATCCAAATAAAATCCAGTCTTTAACAATAATCTAAATTTTCCTATTGCTTCAACTTCAACTTTCTTGCCATCGCCTACGTAGATGTATCTTTCACCATCAGTTGGCTTTCAGCATCTAAGGCATCCCTGCATAGACACACTGATGTGAGTGGTTGCACCAGAATCCATCCACCAAGTGTGTTCAGGTACCGAAGTTAAATTAACCTCAGAACAAACTAAATTAAGAAGCATACATTTTCTAGCACGCCAAGCGTGATAATTGGTGCAATGCTTCTTCTTATGTCCTGCAGCTCCACAGAAGAAGCAACCCGTACCTTCCGAATCAACCGGTCTCTTTTGTTGCTTCTTTTGAGGTGCTGTAACTGCAGCTTCCTTATCATTCTTCCTTTTCTTCCCTTTGTCCTTGGAAGTATTAGCCAAGTGAGCACTTTCTGTCTTTTCTTGCTTCAACCTTTCCTCTTCTTGCACACAATGTGAGATGAGCTCATTAAGAGACCAAGTCTCCTTTTGGCAGTTGTAGCTCACCTTAAACTGACTGAAGTGTGCAGGAAGAGATATAAGAACTAAATGCACTAGCAAGTCCTCAGAAAAGGTCAAGCTTAAGTGCTCTTAATTTTGAAGCAAGATGAGACATCTCTATGATGTACTCCCTAATGTTCCCCTTACTTTTGTATCTCATTGAGATGAGGTTTGCCAAAAATGTACTTGTTTTAGCCTTTTCATTTTTGGCAAATCTCTTCTCAATGTCCTCAAGGAACTCTTTGGCTGTCTTTATCGTTTCCGATATAGTGCCCCTGAATGCTTCTGGAATGGCCTTCTTCATGATCATCATACACATGCGATTTGACTTCTCCCACCTTTCCATGTCCTTCTTTTGATCAGATGAACTTTTATCTGTAAGAGGTACGGGAGAAGGAACCCTTAACGCAAGGTCGAGATCCATAACTCCGAGAACTATTAGGAGGTTCTCTTGCCATGATTTGAAGTTGCTACCATTCATCATAGGAATTGAATTGATGTTGGCAGTAATATTAGAGGCAGAACTAGTAGCTGAAACAGAGAACAAAATAAACAAAACCAAAACAAGCTCACATAAGAATCCATAACAACAATAATAAATCCAAATAAAGGTAAACCCATCTCAAGATATCGGGCACTCCATTAATATTTAGTCTTTGGACAGAAATATTAACTTGTAAATGATATCTTGGTGTAGTAATCAAACACTGACAATAAGAACATGTCAAACAATAAATCTTCCTTTGGGCTGATTTATTGCTTACATGTAAAACCGAATAATCATCACGTGTTTATCACCACAGGTGTACATGCAATTCTGTCAAATATTGCCTTCCTTTGGGCCGGTCAACATTCACATAAGTTACATAAACACAACCTTTTATATTTCAAAACAAATTAATTTCCACAAGAGAGGCCACTTTGGTGACATGTTGCTTCAATTAATTCATCTCAAAATATATATAAAATACCAATATTTGAATTTAAAATTGTACCAAAATTAAAAATAAAAAAAAATAAAAAAAATAGAAAAAAAAATTTTGGTCATGGTCAACTTTGATTGGATCGGGGCTGGACTAGGTCGGGAGAACCCTACCCGGATCCTAAACCAGCCCCTCTTTATTTGCCTTTTTTTTTTTTTTTTTGGGTCACCCAGGGGTTGAACCCCTGGGGACTTACCGGTCATGGGCCCAACCCGTGTAGAAAAATCCAGTCACAGGCCGGCCCGTGTATACTTCCTCTTTCTTTTTTTTTTTTTTCTTCCGGTAACCCAGGGGTTGAGCCCCTGGGTTTGAACTGATCACGGGCCCAGACGGGCCCGTGTAAAACTCAGGTCTGGGCTCCCCGAGCAACCCTAGGGGTCTCTACCCCTGGGTGAAGACGACGCCGCCGCCCCTGTGCTGCGGCCAGACGGCCACGGTTGTTCTACGGTCGGCGTCCCTGGAGCTGCAACCGGAAAGGGCCGACGCCGGCGGTCGTGGGGCCAGCCGCCGGTGAAAAATAACCACCTCCTTTTTTTTTTTTTTTTGTTTCCTCACGCGGCGGCCTCAGAGGCCGCCGCTTTCTTGCTCCGGCGCAGCCTCACGGCTGCGCACGGAGTCCCTTTCCGACGTCCTTTGCCGGTGACAATAAGGATGCCACCGCTGACCGAATTCCCAAAATCATAAACATTCAAAGTTTTATAAATAAGCTTGAGTGTATAAAGCAAAAACATGAATCTGTTTTGTTTCTTTTGTACAACAGACAAAAAAAGAAACAATATCTGTATATATATTATATAGAAAATAATGGTTTCTTGAAGATTGTACCGTATTCATATATAATATATATATACACACACAACAGTCAAAACTGAACACACACACATATATATATATATATGTATGTTGGAACCGAATAATTGAATCCCAAAATAATACAATAAAGTATTCCCAGAACGATTCAGCCAAAAAATTTTAAACAATTGTTCCCAAATTCAACAATTTTATAAAACCATAGATTGTTAAATTTGAGAATTTTTAATGAGAATCACATATAGAAAATTATTGATTCTCAATGATTCAACATGAAGAGGCTTTAGATACCACTTGTTAGAATAAAACTGTGATGAAAACTATCATCACCTAAGATCGTTTATGTCAAATCATCAAGAATATTAATAAGATGCGGAAGCTAACCTGAATCCATAGATTGAATGTGATTCTTGAGTCCTTTGGTTGAGGATCTTCCAAGCCTAGTACGTAAATCCTCCCTATCAGAATGCTCTGTAATCTCTCTGTAAATGGGTAACAGAAAAATAATGTACGTACTGACTTGGGGACCACAACCCCTTTATATAATTGCTAAACCCTAGCAATTATCCTTAATTACCAATTTAGCCCATCATAAAATTAGTAATTTTCCTTTTGGTTTCTACACATAGGAGGCCCACACTTAATGATGCATTAAAAGCCCAAAACCCAAATTGATCACTTTTAATTGGGCAACCTTATTGATAGCCTTTAATTCACATTTATTTAATATATTGACCCATAATTGAATTTTGATCCAACATCTCTATCTACAAATTAAAAGACATTCTAATTCTGCTGCATACTTCGTACATCTTAGTGATGGTGTTACTTTGAAGTCGAGGAAAAAAAAGAAGGAAAGATTGTATACAAATGGAAAACAATAAGTTTTCACAATTTCATTTTAATTTTCACAATTGGAAGCAATTTACAATTTCTCTTAGGCTTTAACATGATCCATCTTGCACACTATGAGAGTGCACACTGTACAACCACACTGGTTTCCGAGCGTGAATGGAGTTATTAGTTTTATAGGAATTCATCAAAGCTCACAAAATGACCATGATTATATCATACTACCATTGAACATATATCAAACGAAGCAGTCATAGTATGTTTTTGCTTTTGATTATGAAGTGGAGCACTTTACATGTATCCTTAAGCAGTCAAATACAAGGAAATGGCTTCTGCACTTTTAGAATGACCTGTTTTAACCATTTTCCAAATCTCAATCTTCCACTCACCTCGACTGGCCGCTTTAGTGTTCCCAGCTTCCCATTGATGTGCAAAACCTTCAGTGCAGCTAATGCAGAGATGATTCCTAATGACCCATCAAAAATCCCAGCGTCAACAACAGTATCCTGTTGGCAAAACGCAAATATAAACATCACCTCCGATAAAGTAGGTGCTACATACTCCTTTAAAATCTAGTATTCGTTTCATTCACTACGTGCGCTTGAAAATAAATGTGTTAATGAAAGTCAAATAGAAGCAGAAGATACATGAGGGGGGAAATTAAAGGGTCACCAAATGAGAGCCAATTATCAAGGCCTCCGCACTCGCATTCCTTCCTTCAACCCGACCATGTACATTGCCCAAAGAATCAACCCACCTGGACAGTATCATAGAAACTGAGTAAAAGAATTTCTAAAAACACAGTTAAGAGAGTTAAAAGGCAGAAAGCTAACGTTCTCAAACCCACGTCCTCCATCCATCCACAAATAAGATTTCCAGCCTTAAGAGAAGCTGGGCTTAAGAATGTTCTCTCGAGATAGCCGTCTGCATCACTTACCTGTTAGCCATGGTAACCACATTAGCATTCACATCTCTGTAACAAATTTCACCATCATAACACGATACCAAAAGTCTCAATCGAGTACTGCAGACCACCAAAAACAAAAAAACAAAACCCAAAAAACAAAAAAAGCAAAGCTAATTGATAGCTCCCATTTCAAGCAAAGATTGATGTCAAGGCTTTAAAAACTGGTGCCATGGGCAATGAAAACATGTTTATTTGATGTTATCATGCTAACAGTGTTTTCTTTCTTTGATGTTTTTTATATAGAGAAAAAAAAAAAAAAACAACAACAATAACAACACTATTCCTTAAGGTAACATTTTTGGCAGAACTTTGATCAGCATTGAGAAAACAAAAACAAAATAAAATTCAATTAAAGTATAATCGCCCTGTTTTCTTCACAACTATCAATTCTTTTTCCTCTGAGATGCAACACAACTTGTATCCATTAACCATTGAAATAATAAACACATATAAATCGGGCAAACCAATTCCAATAAAGCAAATAAAAAAAGTAAGAAGAAAATAAAAGTTTGACAGTAAAAACAAGACAAAAATTAGTTTGGCCTCACTTTTAGTCATTTTCAGGGAAAAGGGTTAGTGACAATACACCTGTCCAAGCTGTTGAAGCCTTGCCACTGCCTCATCCCTTAGGATCTCCGAGTACAAATCCTTCAACAAACCAGTTTCTGAATCTTCAACACTTTTTCCTATACACACCATATATAAATCTTACATATAAATAATTCAGGAAAATTCCAATATCTCAATAAACACTCTTCTTGAAATCCAAAAAATAATGCAAAAATAATAACCATTGAATTTATTTGATGTAAGTAATTACCAGATAATACCAAATCAAAAGAGGTGGATATGCATAGAGAGGATAGAAGAGAAAACAGAGCAAGAACAAGAACAAGAAGAGGCAATGATATTGTTGCCATTGACAGAGACGAGAAAAACAAGGGGCAGAAACTTGCAAAGCCTTTGAGATCAGAATTCAGATGCAGAGCAGGCAACGCAAACCTTGTCTTCTCGTTCGTCGCTGCTAAAGCTAACCGTAAGAAGTGCCAAACTCTCTTACTATCTGTGTTTGTGTTTTGCTTTGTTTTGTTTTGTGTCGACGTTTAATTTGTGAATGAATGTAATGACATGATGAATATTATTACGTGGTGGTGGGGTGGTGGCGACTGGTGATGAAAGGATTTGTTGGGGTCCACCCCTAGGTGAAGGCGTATTTGTGCTGTGGCAGCATCTTGGATGCCATGCAATCATGCACTTCAATCCAATTTTTAATTTTCTTTTTTTTTTCTTTTTTTGAGTGCTAAATATTTTGGTAGTGATTGTGATTAATGGTTGTGTTGGTCTCGAGGTTTTTTTTTTTTTTTTTTTTTTAGGGTTGAGATGTCCAATCCTTTTATCTTTGAGTGTAATCTGATGTGGATTTAACACGAGACTAAACTTGTCTTTTTTATTTTATCTTTTAGTAGAATCTGGAATGGATAAAACATGAGATCATACTTACGTGTTTTTTAGTTCCTCTTTGTTTACTATATTTATTCATGCCAAATAAAACATATATTAGAATGTTGGCATTTGATTATTGTTGTTGATATATTTATTCTTTTATTTAATCATTGTAAATAAATTAGAAAAATTATTCTTATGAATTTTTAAAACTTATTAATTATAATTAAAAACAAATTTAAAACATTAATTATGATAAAAATAGACACAAGCATTCTAATTGCAATTGTAGCATTCTAAGTCCCCTAAAAAAAGAACAGCACATTAAATATGTCATTTTCACAATTTTCATATTAATTATAAACTTAACATTAGAATTAGGGGCAGAGTTACATTGGATTGTTCCTTAAGATTGTGCCCCAAAAATTTCTATTAATTTTTTTACTAATCAATTTGCCCCCCTAATTTTTCTAAACTGCAATATTGGCATAACATTTTTAAACGTTTCAGTTGCACCCAAAATTTTAATCTTAGGAAATACTAATATTTTGAACTTTAAAACCCCAAATCAATTCAAAACCACCTATACTACTATACAACCTTATATTTATCAACTCTAAATTTTAAAAAAGTTGGATTAAATTTTATTACAAGGTTAATGTATTGGAAAGAAAGAGATAAAAAGGTGGTAAAAAGAGAGATGAAGTTTTTTAAAAAATTACTTATAATCCAGTGATTTTAGTTTCATTATGTATCACAGGGAAAAAAAAAATGATGGCTCTGCTATTGACTGGAATTTGCATTGAAAATAATCCTACAATATGATATATGACATAACATGATCACGTTCACAATCTCTTAGACCAAAAAAAAAAAAAAAAAGAAAAACTAAATATGCTAACTCTATTATCGAATAATGTTGAGAATTTTTGTTCAAATTTCAACATATTTAATAATATAATGACACACCAATACTTTTTTTTATAAACAAAATAAAATATAGGAACACCAATCCTATAGAATAACAAAATATGAGATGAGTTACCCAATTTTTTACTTTGTTAATGACTAAATCAAATAATTTAGGATGTTTCTGGTAATTAATGGAGACTGGAAAATGTAAACATCAACCTTTGTGGTTTTTTGTCTTATTGGTTCCTTAATAGCTGTAGTCCGTTGCCATTTTGGAGTAATAATTGGGTTTTTTACGCAAATGAGCCCTCCGGTTGGCGCGAGTGAGTCCCACAGTTTGCCACCATTACCCACTAGGGACCGTCCTGGATAACAAGTTTAACAAACAAAAAAGGAAAAGAGAAGTCTCTGACTTGTGGTTTTGTGCAAGGGAAAAAAACGTAAAAATGCAGATAACTGGGTTTAAAATATGATAATTGAAGTTTTGTTACAAGTGCAGTGCCGTTTGGTTTCTCCTGCTTTTAGGGAAAGTTGCGCTTTTTTTTTTTTTTTTTTTCCTAGTTCACTTTTCTTGATCTACAACTCAAAGATTAAGATTTTGAATGGAAAAACTTGGACTAGCATACAGAAAATAAATATTTATTTATTTATTTATTTTTCCTAAAACGGGATGCGTTAGAAAATTCAAAATGTTACAGGTGATTGCTAGTATAGTTTAGTGGTAACATCACACTTGATTTCACCACAAAATATAAAGTTTGAATTCTTAAGAGAATAAAAAAAATAAAATATTATTAACATAGATTCCCTTGAAAAATTACAAACCAATCAAAGCCCTAAATAATAAAAAATTAATTAGATACTATTTTTTTATGAAAAACAATTTGAAATTGATAAAAATCTGACCAGTTAAAATTATGACTCTTAATATTTTTTTTTTTCTTTTTGAGGCTATCAAGAATTCTCTAATTTTAAAGAACTGCAATGTGATTAACTGTAAGACTGTTGTTTCTTAAGAAACAAATTATCATGTGGCACTAAGCAGGGAAGAAGAGTCGGATTAATAGTTTGTTTGTCGTTTGTAGTTCAAATCAAAACTTCTATAGTGTGTTTAGCTCTTAGTTACAGCCAACAAATAGTGTAAAGCTTTCAGCAACTACAGTAAAAAGCAAAAAATTATTACAGTATAAAACTTTCACATGTTACAGTGTTTTTAACAAAAAATTGGTTCTAACCATACTTCTAAAACACCCTATTTGATTACCACAGTGTAAAGCTCTCATATATTATTGTGACACCCGTTATTCTCCTAACGGGTATTGAGGTAATTAAATTAATTTTTAGTGTATAAAAAAAAATTGCTTCATTTAAATTTATTTTATAATATTTATTTTTATCTATTTTTAAATTTTCTAAAATTCTCCTATATTTATTTAGTATGATTACTAAAAAGCCTTAGAACTTCTAATAAATCTCAAAAATGTCATATTGGCATTATGTGTGTTAAAGTCTTTAGATGAGACATAAGGATATCTTTTCCAACTACTCTTGACCCTCATTTTCTTTATTTCCTCCGTGACATGCTTCAACATGTCTCCTCTATAATTGTTTCTATCACTTCTCTTCAAAGACTTCATCTTTTCTTCCTTTCTCTTCCACGGTTCCCACACTCTTCTTCTCATTTCTTTGCTGAAGCAAAATACTTAGAGAACTTCTTCAAGGCAGCCATAAAAATCAGCCACCATCACCTCCATTTGAGCAAGAATTTCAGTCATACCGAAGTAAAGGAACCTGCTTTGAAGCCATTTCAAGCTTCCAACTAACCATAATCCGAGGTTAGAATCTTATGAACAAATTTAGTCTTTCATTTATAAATTTTCTTTTATACTAAAGGATTATTCAAATTTTTTCAAATTTGAATCTTATGAACAAATTTAGTCTTTCATTTATAAATTTTCTTTTATACTAAAGGATTATTCAAATTTGCGTTCTTATGAACAAAAATTTTCTTATGAAAATTTTCTTTTATAAATTTTCTTTTATACTAAATTTTCCAACTAACCATAATCCGAGGTTAGAATCTTATGAACAAATTTAGTCTTTCATTTATAAATTTTCTTTTATACTAAAGGATTATTCAAATTTGCGTTCTTAAACCTAAGTATATGTTTGTTGCTATTTTGGAGCATATGTATGAAGTCTAAGTGTATATGCCCTAGACAGAAAATTTATATTGTTAAACTTTGTAATACCTCTATGGGCAGTGGCTATTTCTTGAAATTCTAAGATTAAATTAGAATGAATTTTATGAATTGGTTTGCATATTTGAAAAGTAGCATCCTAGGCTTTCTAACGAGCTATCATAAACCTAAATCGGAGTTGTATTTTATTTTCTAAGAATTATTTAATTTTTGTATTGGAAACTAGTAAATCTGCCAGTTTGTTATAGTATACCAACTGCTAACCTGAACCAAGAACCCATCTTTGCTCACCACAACCTTTCCAATATTATCCTAAGTGATTGATGAATCTTATTAAGGACTAAAACATATAGATTACTTGTTCACATTTTATATTGTGTTAAGACAAAAATTGTTTACTGTGGTATTCAAAAGAGATTTATATAAAAGCTTTAATGGCATACTAGTAAGATAGGTTTACACATGATTTATTTATGAATGTAGTTGTATGTTGTGCTTTAGTTTTAATTGTCCTTATGCACGCCTTAGGATCAAGGGAGTATGGAGCTAACGTTAACTGATTCCAGGATTAAAAGATTGTTGATAAGCTTGAAAGGTAGGGATTCTATTACTCATCTTTTGTGAGGTTTTTATAGAATTAAAATTGATTGTTTTGCCGCAATATATATATCTATGTTGAACTAATATTATATGAGTATCACATATGAAACTATGACATGGACTCGTCTTGTATTGTACGGCGAGGAACATAATGAATTGACACATGTTATAAATTGAGAAGCATGGTTAGGAAAACTAACTCTATTAATAATGATTCAATATAGAGAAATTGTGAGACATGAAGAGGGCGACGGTTGCGTCCTTGGGCATGAATACCCTAAAAGGTAAAATAGGGGGAAGGCGATGACGCTTCCTTGGGTTGAAAGTCCCAGAACACACTGTACAGGAATCGACTTGGTGAGGACTTGGGGCTTGATGTCCCCTCACCGGAACACCCTTGGAATGTTTATAGGGTGATCAAGTGCGCCCATTTGGGTTTCGATGAGTTGAGTGATACTCAATTTAACATGGATACCTAGGAACAATGATGATTGGTAATATTTGTATAAATGTGTAATTATGACACTTGGTAACGATTAACTACGGTATCCATAAGATGTGATCATAATAAACCTCATAATCTGGAATATGATGTAACTTACTAACCATGCAGGTTTTAATGTGGTAATGATAAAAACCTAAAGGTGAGTAATGGCTTTCTCTACTGAGCATAGTGTCGCTCATTCCCTTATATTTTTATCTTTTCAGGACTCACTAAGTGTGAGGTGGCTACGAGAAATATAGTTGAGGAAGTGATGTAGCTATATTACATTGGGACTGCTTCAATTGTTGAGAATGTTCTTCATGATAATGTAAGCATCAATTGTTACTTTCTGTGACTGTATTACAATGTGTTGAGGGTTAAAATGATGATGACAACAATTTATATTATTAAATTTAAGGTGCTACATTTAACTGTGGTTTATTTGTCGTTTATATTTTTATTTTTGAGTTGTGAGTTTTTATTTAAGTCCCGGGCAAATTTTATTTTTAAGGTTTTACTTTTATTATTTATTTTTATTTTATCTCATTAAAAACTATTAACCCCCATATAGGGGCGTTACAGAATTTTTGGTATCAGAGCCTAGGTTCGGTTAACCTAGGGAGTGTAGCACCACTTTAAAAAATATATTTTTGAGATGGTTTTGAAGCTGAATTTTCATTGTCATCATCAAAATGAACCTTCACATTGATTTATACAGTCTAGAAGGATGTAACATGGAAAGGCCATAGAATGAAAATATTAATAGTTATATGAGTACAATAATTATATAGAAGGAAAGTATTAATAGTTATGAGGGAATGATAATTATATGGAATGAGTTTATAAGTAGATTGCTTATGAGAGATTCGTATAATATTTGGATCTATAAGCATATCTAATTCGTATAAACGATGAGAAATTCGTATAGATAAGAGGATTTAAAAGCATTTTGTCTGGTGAAAAACAATAAGAAAGTTCTATTTATTTGAGGAATATGATATAATTTGAGGAATATTTGGATCTATAAGGCTTGATTTATTGATTTTAAAGTTTGACATAGATATGCCAAATTTTTCGTAATTGATTCAAACCTAAGTAATAATTATGTGTGGATTCGATGGAGCACATAAGTGTCAATAACTTTTCTTGAAAGTTCTATTTATTTGAGGAATATGATATAAGTTGGGAATCATGGTATTGAATCTTGAGAGAGATAAATGTTAGACTTTTGGTCTGTTGAGGCTGTGTAAAGTCTAGAATGCATGAATTTCAAAATTGGAATATTTTGTTACGTACATTGTATTTAAGTGTATCAGTGAATCTTTATATATAGATGCAATAGAAAAATGATCAATAGGAGTTTCCTTAAGTAAATCATAATACTTAAGGCACTTATAATAATTTTGGATAATTACGATAAAATGTTTAAGTTTTAGATGTTTAGATGTGAATCTTTTGGTTACCTAAGGTTTTGTTATATGAGGAAATTATATATTGTATAAGTAGAATTGTGGGGATTGTAGATGTTCTTAAGTAGTAACATCTAGTGTCTTTGTTCGTTGATATGGTCTATGTTGAAAGACGTAAATCGTATTGATTTCAAGGTTAGTCACATTCTAAACCCTTGGTAGCAATGATGACGAATCCATTGATAGATGTTGAGTATTAGGAATAACATATGGGTGTATGCATTGTTCAATAAGGTTTTGATTAAAACAAAATTATTTGAGTTGCTGGATCATTCAGGAAGATCTTTGTTGTCGTTAAATTAGATTTGTTGTTTATAGTTAACTTTATCTATAGTGGGCTTTAAATTGGGTTTAAGATGTATACAAATTGGTTTTCAATTTTATGTTTGTTATTTAACTCGTTCTAAATGTGTTAAGGCCCAAAACAACCTGACCATTTTCAACTAAGAACATTTGGGCCTAGTTTAAATCTTAAATCAGTTTGATTCACACTGTCTCTCCCACGTGGTCTCTATACGTGTCATATACAGTGGTTTAATCATTGTTTACATATACGTTTACTGTGCATAGGAGCTTATTTCTCCGAGTTCACTTTTTCTCTCTTAATTTGTTATTTTCTCTCTAAATCGCAAATCCTCTTCTTTTTCATTAAAAATTCTTCTTTTCCTCTAAAAGAATAAGGAATTCTAGGATTCTGCAATTTACTATCTTAATTTTTCCTTTCTATTTACTCTTCTTTCATCTCATCATGGACCCAAAGTACCAACACATGAGAAAGTATTTCCCATCACTCTCCCAAAAGATTCTCAGAAAGAAATACAAGGCTAGAATTACTCGGTTGTGGATTCTTATGCGTTTTGGTATCCCTTGTGATGTGAGAATGTTAATAGAGGGGAAAATCCGTCCGAGTGACTTTAGTCAAGATGTCGGTTTACCAGGAACAGGTACCAGTCGTAGTGCAATGAAAAGAAGAGCTCGTGCCATCGTGGTCACTTGTAACAAATGTGGAAGACAAAATTGTAACGGTAAATGTATTTCACCTGGTTATATGTCTGCGAATAGAGAGGATAAAATAAGGTTTTGTAGGGATGGACTTTCAAAGGAGAACTTGGATAGCATCCATCCTCCTCTCCACGGTCACCCTAGTGGATATGTTCAAGGAGCTATTTTTAAACTCTGGCCCAAATTTTATGCAGAAAGACAACGCCTCAGGAATATGGTATTTCTAGATCCTGTTTGCCAAGCCATAAGAAAACTGGACGGGGAATAAGTCATCGCTCTATAAAGGTTATTTAGTCTTTACTTATTTGAAGCAGTTTTAGCTGATGTTCAACAGTTTGTGTTTTTCTTTTACTCAGAATATTTGCTTTTGTGTTTGAAATAATTGTGATCATTAGATTGATACAGTAAGTGTTAATATCTTATTTAATTTATGATTTTCTTAAATATATATATATAATAAAATATATTATCTTATCAGACACGTCACATACGGTACAGTAATATGTTTGAATTTTGAAAAGCTTGTCCAGATATTTCAAGATTTGTGTCTCAAATTTCAAAAGTTCTACAGTATTTGTCGTTTATATTAAATTTCTAGACTTGGTGTATATTTGTCAAAAAGTCTACAGTTGTGTCAAGAGGGTCTTCTATCAAATTGTTCTCAATTGTCAAAAGTTATACAATTAGAGTCTAATCTTTTTCAAAAAGTGAATCAGATTTTCTGTAAACTATCAATCACCTTATCTTACTTTCTTATCCGCACAAGATTTTGTTTAAATCTTTGGATTACCTTTTCATTACCTACTCGTCTATCTCTTTAGCCCTTTTTGTATATTTCTCATCTTTAAAATCTCATGTAGAACCCGAAGTCTAAGTGGAGCAGACATTAAGCAACCACTTCTATAAACCAAATATGTCTACCTCCTAGTCCACGAAGAAAATAAAGAATGTCTGTGTCTTTTGTGGTTCCAGCCTTGGAAAAGATAAAGCTTATTTAGAAGCTGCAAATCACTTAGGGCAAGTCCTAGCACACAAGAAGATTAACATAATCTATAGGGGTGGTAGTATAAAAATGATGGAAAATATTGCACTAGCAGCTAGGTCTAGCGACGCTACTGTTGTAAGAATTTGGCCTCATATTCCAGTTGAAGGAAACCTTTATAAGGAAGCCATAGGTAAGGGAGAAGGAGTCAGGAGTATCCCTAGAAATTTTAAAGACATAATCTATAATTCCGATGCTTTTATAGCATTACCTGGTGGTCTAGGTACTCTTGAGGAAATATTCGTAGTTGCTTGTGGGCAATTGTCGGGCTTTTATTCCAAACCTTTGGGACTGCTGAATGTAAATGGTTTTTATGACGGTCTTTTGAAATTTCTAGATTACGCTGTGGAAGAAAACATCACTACAGAATCGGAGAGACAAATCTTTGTTACTGCTTCAACAGCTGAGGAATTGATAGATAAAATGCAAATCATACATCCAGAATCCGACGCTGCAACATCCAAGCTTGAATGGGAAAGGGAAAGCCGGGAGCGGCCAATTGATTTGAATCTCCATCTGTAATCTTTTTGTTTTATCTATGGCATGTAGGCATGTGTGTCCGTATTTCGTGTGTTACGAATAACCGTTTACTTTGTATTCTGTGTTTTTTGTGGTACGTCGTTGTTAAATCTTTTAGATTCATTGAGCCTAATGCCGGGATGGCTGGATACGGAGTACTTGATGCTCTCGAAACGCATCCTTCTTAAGGTCCGATCTTTTGTTTATCGATGTTTTTGTATCCTCTAAGCATGCATGATATGGATAGCTGGTATACGGAGTGCCTTGTACTCTCGAAACGTATCCGTATCATGTTTGTAATGTGTAATATTCTGTTAATATTATGTGGAAGTACCAGAGTCAGTTATGGGGATATTCCATATGAAATATGAGTATATTATTTGGGTTGAATGTTTGTGTCATGAGGATAGCTGTTTAATGAAAAATATGTCGGGTATGTTTGCAACTCTGAGATTCCGTTTAATATCTCTATGAATAAGTTTAATGTATGGTTTTGAATAAAAGTGTTTGTGATATATGTTTTATGATTATGTTTTAGTTTATTAGTTGAGGTATGAAATCAAATATATTTGACTTTTCCTTACTCAAAAAGGAAAAGGAACCTAAAGATGAAGTATATAAAATTTCTCTGGCAATCTCCTTAAATATGATTGTAAATCACAGTCCATGGACAATGAAGGACTGGAATCATGGTATGGTCAATATGTATGCCTAATCAGATTCTTAGACTATTATACGGTGTTACAAGTTGAAACTTGTCAGAAATACTCTTATTGAGGGATTTAGAAATTAGAGTAAGATTTATTATGCAAGTAAATAAGTGGAAATACGATGACTTAAATTTGGAGGACAAACAACATTAACGGTTTAGACTCGGAATTGGAATCATAATGGAATAAAAATTTTTACTAGTATTGCTAGAATTGAAATTTCGAGGATGAAATTTCTTTAAGGGGGGTAGAGCTGTGACACCCGTTATTCTCCTAACGGGTATTGAGGTAATTAAATTAATTTTTAGTGTATAAAAAAAATTGCTTCATTTAAATTTATTTTATAATATTTATTTTTATCTATTTTTAAATTTTCTAAAATTCTCCTATATTTATTTAGTATGATTACTAAAAAGCCTTAGAACTTCTAATAAATCTCAAAAATGTCATATTGGCATTATGTGTGTTAAAGTCTTTAGATGAGACATAAGGATATCTTTTCCAACTACTCTTGACCCTCATTTTCTTTATTTCCTCCGTGACATGCTTCAACATGTCTCCTCTATAATTGTTTCTATCACTTCTCTTCAAAGACTTCATCTTTTCTTCCTTTCTCTTCCACGGTTCCCACACTCTTCTTCTCATTTCTTTGCTGAAGCAAAATACTTAGAGAACTTCTTCAAGGCAGCCATAAAAATCAGCCACCATCACCTCCATTTGAGCAAGAATTTCAGTCATACCGAAGTAAAGGAACCTGTTTTGAAGCCATTTCAAGCTTCCAACTAACCATAATCCGAGGTTAGAATCTTATGAACAAATTTAGTCTTTCATTTATAAATTTTCTTTTATACTAAAGGATTATTCAAATTTGCATTCTTAAACCTAAGTATATGTTTGTTGCTATTTTGGAGCATATGTATGAAGTCTAAGTGTATATGCCCTAGACAGAAAATTTATATTGTTAAACTTTGTAATACCTCTATGGGCAGTGGCTATTTCTTGAAATTCTAAGATTAAATTAGAATGAATTTTATGAATTGGTTTGCATATTTGAAAAGTAGCATCCTAGGCTTTCTAACGAGCTATCATAAACCTAAATCGGAGTTGTATTTTATTTTCTAAGAATTATTCAATTTTTGTATTGGAAACTAGTAAATCTGCCAGTTTGTTATGGTATACCAACTGCTAACCTGAACCAAGAACCCATCTTTGCTCACCACCTAATTCTTTAATGTCTTGCAACCTTTCCAATATTATCCTAAGTGATTGATGAATCTTATTAAGGACTAAAACATATAGATTACTTGTTCACATTTTATATTGTGTTAAGACAAAAATTGTTTACTGTGGTATTCAAAAGAGATTTATATAAAAGCTTTAATGGCATACTAGTAAGATAGGTTTACACATGATTTATTTATGAATGTAGTTGTATGTTGTGCTTTAGTTTTAATTGTCCTTATGCACGCCTTAGGATCAAGGGAGTATGGAGCTAACGTTAACTGATTCCAGGATTAAAAGATTGTTGATAAGCTTGAAAGGTAGGGATTCTATTACTCATCTTTTGTGAGGTTTTTATAGAATTAAAATTGATTGTTTTGCCGCAATATATATATCTATGTTGAACTAATATTATATGAGTATCACATATGAAACTATGACATGGACTCGTCTTGTATTGTACGGCGAGGAACATAATGAATTGACACATGTTATAAATTGAGAAGCATGGTTAGGAAAACTAACTCTATTAATAATGATTCAATATAGAGAAATTGTGAGACATGAAGAGGGCGACGGTTGCGTCCTTGGGCATGAATACCCTAAAAGGTAAAATAGGGGGAAGGCGATGACGCTTCCTTGGGTTGAAAGTCCCAGAACACACTGTACAGGAATCGACTTGGTGAGGACTCGGGGCTTGATGTCCCCTCACCGGAACACCCTTGGAATGTTTATAGGGTGATCAAGTGCGCCCATTTGGGTTTCGATGAGTTGAGTGATACTCAATTTAACATGGATACCTAGGAACAATGATGATTGGTAATATTTGTATAAATGTGTAATTATGACACTTGGTAACGATTAACTACGGTATCCATAAGATGTGATCATAATAAACCTCATAATCTGGAATATGATGTAACTTACTAACCATGCAGGCTTTAATGTGGTAATGATAAAAACCTAAAGGTGAGTAATGGCTTTCTCTACTGAGCATAGTGTCGCTCATTCCCTTATATTTTTATCTTTTCAAGACTCACTAAGTGTGAGGTGGCTACGAGAAATATAGTTGAGGAAGTGATGTAGCTATATTACATTGGGACTGCTTCAATTGTTGAGAATGTTCTTCATGATAATGTAAGCATCAATTGTTACTTTCTGTGACTGTATTACAATGTGTTGAGGGTTAAAATGATGATGACAACAGTTTATATTATTAAATTTAAGGTGCTACATTTAACTGTGGTTTATTTGTCGTTTATATTTTTATTTTTGAGTTGGGAGTTTTCATTTAAGTCCCGGGAAAATTTTATTTTTAAGGTTTTACTTTTATTATTTATTTTTATTTTATCTCATTAAAAACTGTTAACCCCCATATAGGGGCGTTACAATTATAGTGTCAAACAAAAATATACTATAGTGTAAAATTTTTATATGTTACAGTGTATCAATTGGCTCTAACTAATACTCTAAACACCCTGTTAAAAAAAAAAAACTAGGGAAAAAGAATCTTCCCTCTTATCTATGAAAAATTTCTTTTCTTTCACTGTAAGACTCTCGTTTCTCAAGAAACAAATTATCATGTGGCACTAAGCAGGGAAGAAGACACGGATTAATAGTGTGTTTGTCATTTTTATTTCAAATGAAAACTTCTATAGAATGTTTGGCTCTTAATTACAACCAACAAATAATATAAAGTTTTCAACAATTACAATAAAATGTAAAAAAAAAGATTGTTCTAATATAAAGCTTTCATATGCTACAATGTTTATAACAAACAAGTGGTTCTAACTACATTTCTCAAACACTCTATTTAATTGTCATAGTGTTAAAGCTCTCATATATTACAATATTAAATAAAAATATACTATAATGTAAAATTTTTATATGCTATAATGTATCAATTGGCTTTAACCATTGCTCTAAACGTTCTATTAAAAAAAAGAACTAGTGAAAAAGAATCTTTCCTCTTGGCTATCAAAAATTTGTTTTCTTTCACGTGAGTGGATAATCCACTTGCGTAGCAGGTGTGGCCCTCAAGAAATCTAGATGTAATCGTGTGATTAAACAACGGGTCTCATTCGTATATCCTATAAAAGTTCACTTCTAGATTGTAGGGGTGCACAAAAACCGCCCCGCAACCGCTGACCGCCCGCAACCGCCGGCCGCCCGCACAAAAAAAGACTATGCGGGTTCAACCCGTCCATTGACGGGTTCAACCCGTCCGCCTAAATATGTTGACGGGCGGGTACGGTTTTAAATTTTAGGGGGCGGGTTCAACCCGAACCCGCCCGTCTAATTCTTAAAAATAAAAAAATAAAAAAAATCTTAATCTAAACTTCTCCCACTCCTCATTCTTTAAAAAGAAAAAGAACATTTGACTTTGTTCATCATTTCATCTATAGTATCCTGTTATTTTCGAACCCAATGAACAGGTTTTATGGAAGAACAAGAATTCTTGACTTTGTTCATCACTTCATATATAGTTGATGTTTCTTGTTGTAATGAATGATTATGTTTCTTAATTTGTTGTGAATATGGTTATTGTCTTTAGGCGTCAAATTTGGTTGTTGTTGAGAATGCTTCATACATTATCGTCTTATATTTTCTACAAATTTTCTTCACTTTTTTTTTAATAAAAAAGAGCTCAAAAAATTATATTGTACATTAGTGTAAACCCAACCCGCCCGCACCCGCCCGCCCCCAAACCGAAACCGTCCGCCACTTCATGGGCGGTTTGTGGGTTGGTTAATCGCCAACCCATCACTTAAAAAACCGCCCCGCACCCGCCCAAAAATCGCCTACCCGTCCGTTGTTCACCCCTACTAGATTGTAACTTTTCTCCAATTATCTACCCCCTCCAACTTGCAAAAATAAAAATAATCTGCCCCTCAAATAAAAAAAAAAAAAAAAAAAGCCAACAACAACAACCTTTTGCATCATTTGTTCCCTTCTCTTTTTATTGTGAAATTTAACTTCAATATTATACATAAAATATAGGTCCACCAAAATACTCGACTCTCGAGATAATTGTGGTTATATATTTTATTTTATTGTGTTCGACCTAAGGTTTAGCTGATGATAGATTTTGATAATTACAAACGATTGATTATGGGATTACTAATAATAATATTGAGTTAATTTCGTCTGTAAATTGTGGAACTTTAAGCAACTCAAGATGATGAAAAACTCTTGGAATTTCGATTATAAGCTTGAAGTTAAATGGTTTTCAAAAATAATCCACGTAGGATAAATTTTTTTATTATAAGCTTGTTTCAATTTTATTGTGGTTCAGACTTTCAGGGTGAGCACTAGGAATCAAATTTTGCAAAAAATAAAAAATAAAAAAATAATAAATAAAATTGCATTACTTCTTTCACAAGGGTTAATAAGGTTAGGGGAATTGAATTGACACAAAAATAACTTGCCTATTTAACTCATAAGTTTGAACAGAAATTTAAATTTTTGTAAAAGAAAATACTGTAATGTAATTATCTGAATTATGATTCGAGCATACAATACAAAGGAGCTGGTAATCTACCTACAGTGGTATAAAACAAGATTGTTCTAAGAGTCAAAATTTGACGTGAATCTGCCTTTATGCTAATTTCTTCTAAAATTCTAACAAAATTACTTTTTTTTGTTAATATTTCATCAGTTGAGGGAAACGCTTGATATATTTAAAAGTTGAGGGGCACGTTATATGGACTACAACTGAAGTTGGACATTTTGAAACAAAATCCGAATTATACTCTGAAATAACTCTCCTTTGCTGTCAACATTTTGTAACTATTTTTTAAACCATATTTTTCAAACCACACACTTAAAAAAAAAAAAAATCAAACCATCGTATTTTCAACTAATCAACCAAACAAAACCAAAGCAATTTGAAGACAAGTGAAATGGTTCTTTTTTTGAAAAAGGTCTTGCCAGAAGGTGAGAGAGATATATTTCGGTGAAAAAAAAAAAAGAAAAAAGAAAAAGCTTATGAGTAGGGACGAAGCAACCAAGGTCTGGGGGAGCTTAAGGCCCTAGGCCTAGTTCGCCCATGTACGCGAATTTTTAAAAAATTATTATTCTACCACACTTTTTTATTTTTAGTCCCCTTTATTTTTTTTTATTTCACGTGCCATCCATAATATTTAAATTTTTCCTTTACCTCCCTAGTTTTGGGAAGAATTTGAAGAAAGGGACAAAAAAAAAATTGAATTGAGTAAATAATCTCTTTTTTTTTAAAACCAAAAAATACGTTTTTCTGTGTAGTTAAACTGTCCTAGTTTTTTTTCAAAAAAAATAAGGAAAATGACTGTAGCAGGATAAGAAACCTCAACAGGATGAAAAAAAAAAGAACTGGAACCGTTTTGATATCTAAAAAACCTTTTTTTGTGCCAAAACTGTCCAAAAAAAAGGTCATTGACCAAAAAATTTTTTCCCAAAAAAGTCATTTTTAAAAATCCCCCCTAATTTTGAACTAAAATTTATCGCTCTGCCCATGAAAAATTTCCAATTTTAAATTTTATGTATAGTATTTTAAAAAAGTTTCATTTGCACTATTGAGTTTTTTATTTCTTATTGTGCTATAATACTTTATATGTATTTTTTTAACTTATATCCATTATTTTAAATTAAAGAACAAGGAAACAATACTAGGCAAGCCTTATATTTGGAAGAAAGAAAAAAAAATATATATAGGTCAATAAAAAAAAAATAAGACAAATAGTAAAAGAGAAGGAACAATGAGATTTGTAGAAATGTATAGCTAATAGAATATCAGATTAATAGGAGGAAAATAATGGATTTATGAAAGCACCTAAATCCCTTTTGTTATACGATATATAGCTGTAAATATGATAGTTGTAGATGTTTTTCCTTGATTAGTGCTAAGGCATGTGCTATATGTGAACGTGTACTTGTATCATTTTTCTAGGTAGTGCCAAGGCTTGATCTTGTGGGAAAGTGATCTCTCAGCCTTCATAGCTAAGTTTTTTTTTTTTTCCCAAGTTTTTGGCATTAATTACCATTGTCGCCGGCGACCTGCTGTTTTTCGACAACCTTTATTGTCGTCTTCTCCTAGCCATTGTACTCACCTGCTTGTCCTCGACCTTTCCTCACTGCGCCGCCACCTTTGCAATCAAGGAGGCTCGTGCAAAAGGCCTTCAGATCTAAGGTTTCAGGCTCAAAAGTGACACTCCTATGGATCCAATCTTAGACCTCCATCACAGTCCCTTCCATCACTACCATCATCATAATCTGTTGCTGTCGCCATTGGCTATCGCTAGCATCTAGGCGCTTTGACCACTCCTAGGTTTCTACTCAAATTTTTGCCACTATTCTGCCGCCGACATCCACCTAACACTTTCTGCCGTTTTCATCATCTTGAAAATCGAAGGATTGATAAGCTCTATGGCAAAACTTTCTGGTGCTTGTTCATTAACACTCTCAAGTAGGTCACCATTCCCCTTTAGTTTACATGTCTCAAAAAAAGTATTCTGTCAATTCCTAGATAATTGATTCAGGGGTTACCGATCACATAATCTCTTCCTTACAATGTTTCAAAACCTATACTTCGGTGCCTAAGAAATAAAAAAATTTGTTGGAAAGAACTTTATAGATGAAAACCATCATCAAATTCCAAAACTCATATTAATTTATCAAAAATTTTAACAGAAGCATACCTAAATCTATTTAAATGGTTGAATTTTAGTTCTTGATCTTATGAGTCAGTACAGTTTCTCTGAGATGAAGTTTTTTCTCTCTTTTTCAGTGATGAGATGTTAGAAAAGATACATACTATATGACTCAAGGACCATGACCCTTTTTATAAATTATTCCTTAATTTGTCTTATTTCTATTTTGGTCCATCATAAAAATAGAAATTAGACTTTAGATCTTTACATATAATTTTGTACCCATACTTTATGAGATGCTTTAAAACCTAAAATTTTACATTTTATTAGATCACTTTAATTTGGCTAGTCTTATCTGATAGCATTAATACACATTTATTTAATAAATTAGCCCATACTTTATTGGAATTAATTCCAACAATCTCCCACTTGGGCTATATAAATGAAACTTTATAAATGTGAATTATACCTTATTAGTTCATGAATTGTGCTATCATTACCAAAAGCATCTCCAATTAATCCAGTCCATCAATCATATCAATATAGGATCAAAGCGATCTTTGTTATATTCAACGTAACTAAACCCATTAATGGTCACATTTATTAGTATAACAAACGACATGGATCAAGTATGGATGTGTAGTAAGAAAATTTCATGTAATGTGATCTTAACATGCCTATTTTCTCCTAGTCTAGCCTTATTCTTTAGTGAGATCAAATCAAACATATTCAGAGTAAAAATAAACTATAAACTTTATTTCTGTATAAAATAACCATAAAATGTGTCTACTACAAGAAAGCATCCAAAATACAAACTCCTACTAAAATGACACATCCTCAAGAGATACAACACCCATTTGAGCAGTGTGCTCATGAAAGACCTTAGGTGGTACTAATTTAGTAAGTGGATCCATAACCATGGAGTTTGTCTCAATATGCTCTATAGACACTTGACCACTGTATACTCTTTCTTTAACAACAAGGAACTTAGTGTCTATATGCTTCGACTTCGTTGACCTCCTATTGTTATTGAAATATAACACTGGTAACTTATTGTCACAAAATATCTTAAGTGGTCTTTCAATTCCATCCACAATTCGCAGCCTAGTGATAAAATTTCGTAGCCATATCCCATAGTTGGATGCCTTATAACATGATATAAACTCTGCTGTCATGGTGGAGGAAGCTATTAGTGTCTGCTTAGCACTCTTCTGGGAAATAGCTCCTCCAACTAACAGGTAGATATAGCCCGATGTGGATCTCCGACTGTCTTGGCACCCACAAAATCAGAATCAAAATACCCAATGATCACTAACTAATCCGATCTTCTATATGTGAGCATGTAATCCTTTATTCTCTATAAATACCGTATGACTTATTTGACTGCTTTTCAATTATCCATTCCTAGATTACTTAAGTACTTGCCTAGCATCCCTACAATGTACGCAATATCCAGACACATACAAACCTGAGTATATATCAGACTCTATACGGCTAATACATAAGGAATCTTTTGCATTTCTTTAACTTCAACGTCATTTTTGGGGCATTGACTAAGATTAAACTTGTCTCCCTTAGCAACAGGGGTGTCACTTGGTTTACAATCTTACATGCCAAATCTCTTAAGTACCTTCTCGATATAGCTCTTTTGTGATAATCTTAGTGTAACACCCCGGTATTTTCAATACATTAAAAATGCATTATGTTAAAGATTATATGAAGACGAAAAGTATAGTTTAAGGAAAAATATTGTATAATAATATGAAAATTATACGGTATTAAAATAATACAGTGTAAGAAAGTACACTAATAAAGTTATGCAGAATGAAAATTACATTGTAAAAGTAAAACTAATTATAGGAATTGGACTGTTTAAGGTCGTATAGTATAGAAATTGGGTTGTTTAAGTTAAAGCAATGTAGAAAGAAATTGGATTGAAGACGAAAAGAAATTGGATTGTTTAAGTTAAAGAAATTGGATTGTGATAATCTTAGTGTAACACCCCGGTATTTTCAATACATTAAAAATGCATTATGTTAAAGATTATATGAAGACGAAAAGTATAGTTTAAGGAAAAATATTGTATAATAATATGAAAATTATACGGTATTAAAATAATACAGTGTAAGAAAGTACACTAATAAAGTTATGCAGCATGAAAATTACATTGTAAAAGTAAAACAGTATAGGAATTGGACTGTTTAAGGTCGTATAGTACAGAAATTGGATTGTTTAAGGTAAAGCAATGTAGAAAGAATACTGCAAAATGAAAACACAAATATGAAAAATGTCATATTTGGCCTTCAAAAGTGAACAAAAAGTAAGTCAAATATTTTTATACAGTCTAAAGATAAAAAGTACACGGATTTGACTACGGTAGTATAAGAAAAATACTACGTAACGAAAAATTACACTGTGCAATTTTTGGGCCCCATAAAGTGGACACCCAACTGAATTTGATTGGGCCACCAAGCTTGGAAATGTGACCCAATAGCATGTTGCCACCTAGGGCATCCTTATGGATAACCATGAGTCATCAAAGTGGATAAGAAGCATTAAATGCAACTTATCACAAAA
The DNA here is from genome assembly GCA_025403435.1 of Artocarpus heterophyllus. Taxonomy (NCBI): domain Eukaryota; kingdom Viridiplantae; phylum Streptophyta; class Magnoliopsida; order Rosales; family Moraceae; genus Artocarpus; species Artocarpus heterophyllus. Next base: position 32,806,522 of record CM046350.1, read on the forward strand.
AATTTCTTTTCCCTTCTTCCTTCCATATTTGGCCACCATGGGAGAACCATCCGAAGAATTTTCTCAACCCAAATCCTTTCAAAAATAACCCCAATTAAGTTTAAGAAGTGAAGCCCAAGGAATTTTTACAAGTTTTAAGGAAAAAATCTTCTTGGGAAAAAGAGAGGAAACTAATTCATGGTGTTTTTGCATGAAAATGATGTCTTGAGAAAAGTTTCAAGGAGCCTTGTAAGGCTAGAAAACAAAAGAGTGTTATTTGAGTAAGTTTTGAAAATTTATGAATTTTGTTTTGATTTTATTCTTTTAAACCCATGTGAGTTCTTGAGCATGTATTTGATAAAATTTCATGTATATGTGATGTATGGCATACTTAAGTTGTAAAATTTTGATTTATAGTGCAAAATGGTAATTTTTGCAAAAAGTTTAGTTTTGTAAACTTGATGTTAGTATTAGTAAAAATGACGTTTGAGCATGAGAATGATTTAAAAAAGCCATGAAACGGTTTCTGCAGGGGTGGATTTGTAATTTTAAAGTGGATTTCTATAAAAACGCCCTAGGGACTAAATTGAAAGAAAATATTCTTTCTCAGCAAAAATAAAAATTGCCCAAAAACACCCTTGTACCGTGAGAATTTCAAAAAAAGTTATAACACGAAAGTTGTAGATCTTGATGAAACTGTTTGGACTACATGAACAGTTTCTTAAAATTCTGCTCGGTTTAAGAGTTATGAATTTTACAAGAATTTGTTAAAATTGAAAAAAATTTTAAAAGGGCCAAAATGTCATTTTTTCAAAGGATTTTGAATATGGTACTTTGAGCAAAATGTTCCTCATGAAAAATAGGGACTAATGGTGTAAAAAGATTATTTTTAGTTCCAAGGGTAAAAATGTAAATATCTTTGTATTTCAAGCCAAAACTACAAAATTGTGTGAAAACTGGGTTTTCACTAAGGAACGTTGGTTTCCTACATTGTTGTAGGCAGTAAGTACTATAGATGTTAAGTTTTAAGGAAATTAAAGTTTAGTTAAGGAAAGAATGAAAGAAAAAGAGATTAGGGACAAAATGGTCATTTTACAAAAAAGGCCAAAACGGACTCGAAACGCCTTATGTCAGGAAACGCTCTTTAGTGGGGATTTTTTTTTGTAATATGTAAGAAATGAAATGTTAAAGTTACACAATGGGTTTTATAGAATTACGAAGTTGACAAAAAAACCCAAAAAGGGTAAAAATGTCATTTTTACAAAAAGGGCTGAGCGGAGTCAAATATTCTGATTTAGTAAAACATCCCTAGAAGAAAAATATTCCATAATATGTTAAGTAACGTAACCATCATGTGAGACGAGAGATTTAATAATGGAAAGGTAACCTCGGTGGGTTACAAAGTTAGTGAAGGAAAAAGGGTAAACCAATAGTGCACAAGTCAAGTTAAAAGGAAAAATGGTTACTGTTATGTTTCATTATCAATCGAGTGGATTGATAAAAAGAAAGTTAATTAATGAGTCGGTTGTCATATGATCAGGACACAGATGCTGACCAATGGAAGGAAAATGAACGAGATAGGAACAGAAAGGAGAACGTTAGAGTAAAGTCTAGATAAGTTCAGACTTCACCTACAATATGAAGTAAATAGTTTTTAAATGCTTACATATGCATTTGTAAATGAGTTTGCAATGGTTATGTAAGTTGTTTTTAAAGTATATTTGTATTTATTATGCAAAAAGTTTTAAAGTACAAAATAAGATTTGCAATGAATTTGCAACCATTATGTTTGAAGTCTATTTGCATATTGATATGCATGAATGTTATGAACTATGATTAGTGTGTGTATTATAAATGTGACATGACTTAAAGTATTATATGAATATAATATGAAATAGTTGCTATCCAAAGAAGAAAAATGTATAGCAACTCTATGATATGAAAGTATGAATGATAAGTGTATGTATGATATAAATGACATGAGTATGAGTAATAGGTGAAAGCATGATATGTGAAAGTATGATATGAATGACATGTATATGTATGATATGTTTATGAATATGATATGTAAGTATGATACTTATACGAATGAATAATATGGATATGAATGTTATGATTGATGCTTGTTATCTAGAGTATAACAAGATATAGTATACAAGTACAATACCATGTAGTACATAATGAACATGCACAATAAGGTCCATAAGAAACCTATTAAGGATATAACCTCCAATTTGCCTATAGGAAACTAGAAAAATTACTATAAGACACCCTTGGTTCGATTAAAAATCGTGAGAATGATTTAGATAATTAAGTAGAATTTAGAAAATTTTTCGTGACCAACAGAGAGGTCACAAGAGCAGAGCTAAGAGAGAAACTCTATGAATACAAAAAAAAAAAAAAAAGAAGACAAGAGCTAATTTTTCCTTTTTCCGCATCCCAAGGAAAGGCTATACATGTTCAAGTGAGATATGAAAAGTTAAGCTCTGTTATGACCCTTAGAAGTTTTCAGACAAGTACGTAAATATGTTTTAGATAATCATTATTACTAGTCTAGAACGACTAGATGATAAAAGACCTATAGACTGAACAATAAAAAGATGAACTTACTGGCCAGTTTTTATGTACCAGATTATGATCTAGATGCGGATGTGCAACCTAGATACAAAATAGGATTAGTATAAGTCATACATTTGGACAATGCATAATGTTTTATAATTTAAGTTATAAGTTTTATGAAGCATTTGTTATGTAATATATTGCATTTGTATGCAATATGATTCAGAATAGGAATTATGATTTGCAATATGTGATTGCGTTATATGTTACATTTGTATGCAATATGATTCAGAATAAGAATTATGATTTGCAATATATGATTACGTTATATGTTGCATTTGTGTGCAATATGATTCAGAACAAGAGTTATGATTTACAATATGTGATTGCGTTATATGTTGCATTTGTATGCAATATGTTTCAGAATAAAAGTTATGATTTGCAATATGTGATTGCGTTATATGATGCATTTATTATGCAATAAGTTGCATTTGTGATGCAATAAGTTTCAGAGTACAAATTATGATTAGCAAAATGTGTTTGCATTTTATGTTGCATTTGTTATGCAATATGTTGCATTTGTTATGCAATATATTTTACAGTACAAGCTATGACTTGCAAGTGTGTTTGCATATGATGTGATTGCATTTAATATGCTTTCTAAATTTAATAAGAAGGTAACGTAAAGATAAAAAGAAAGTGTCGTACCAGCCTCCCTGTTGTGAGATAATGAAAGTAAAGTTAAAGTTTAACCTCCTAGATGTCTGGTATATGACCACAAAGTTCAATGGTCTTAAGTCTTCTACAAGGGAAGCATCATGTTTATGATCTCATGATTAAAGGTGTTGGTACGAATACTAAAGGTTATAAGATAAAGAAAGTTAAAGTAAGATAAGAAAAGATAAGGAACAATGATAGAAAATTAAAGAAAGATAAGGAAAGTTAAGAAACGAAGGTAGAAAGTTAAAGTAAGAAAACAATGTTCATAAAATGCTCATAATTGAAGTTAATAATTGAGCATAAATGGAAATATGCATTTTGATGTTACTAGTTTTCCTTGTTATGAAACATTTATATGCTATGGAAAACATTTTGAGGAATGTTTTATATTAAGTGTTTACGAAAACATAAATTAAGTTTATGAAGAGCAATCTGAAGATTGTTTTATGTTAAAAATTTTATGAAAAGCGTTTATGAAAAACGTTACAAAAATGCTTTATGAAAAAGTTTATGAGAAACATTTTAGAAATATGTTATGAAAAATGTTTATGAAAAACGTTTTAAGAAAAAGGTTTCCATGAGAAAAGTTTCTAAGCATGTTCAAATGATTTGTGAGAATATATTTGAATTTTTAGAGCAAAAGCTCATAAAAAGTTTCTTCATGTTGTAGGTAGTTTTATGGGTGACCAGTAGGACCCGTTAGAAGAGCTGGGTGCTGCGGAGGATGGATGCGAGGATTTGAGTATGGATACCACTATAGTAAGTTTCCACTGTTCAAAAGAAATAATTTCCACTATTTAATATAATGTTTTCAAAGTTTTAAGAAAATCAAAGTTTTAAGAATTGTATTCAAAGTTTTAAGATACAGTTTACGAACTGTTTTATATAATTATAAAGTTAAGTTTTGAGCGATGTTTTAATAAATGTTTCTTGTTAAGTTTTAAGAAACGATTTGAAATGGTTTAAAGTCAAGTGTTGAGCGAGGTCTCGACATGAATGGCGATAGAGGGCGCAACAATTTTTTAAGTACGTTTAAAGAATATGTTTAGAAAAAAATTTTATTTCAGTATTTTCTTACTAAGTAAGTAAGATTACTGTTTAAGTAATGACATTTAACTAAGTAAAGTGACTGCCTGAAAAGACTGATCATCACACTTAGTATACCCCAAGAGCGATCCTGGTGTATTTGTATGCCTAATACAAAAAGGGCATTCCTAAGATCCTTCATCTTAAATTTCTTTGATAGAAATCTTTTGGTTTCGTGCATTAAGCCTATATAGTTGCTAGCAAGTAAAATGTCATCGACATATAAAACCAGGAAAATATACTTGCTTCCACTGAACTTATGGTATATACAATCATTGACCATATTCATCTAAAAACCAAACGAGATGATAGCCTGATGAAATTTATAATACCACTGACGAGACGCCTGCTTAAGCCCATAGATGGCTTTCTTTAATTTGCAAACCATTTGCTTTGAGTCTCCTGACACAAAGTTTTCTGGTTGCACCATATAAATTGTTTCATCAATGTCGCCATTGAGAAACGTAGCCTTAACATCCATCTGGTGAAACTCAAGATCAAAATATGCCACAAATGCCATTATAGTCCTGAAAGAGTCTTTCGAAGAAACCAGAGAGAAAGTCTCTTTATAGTCAATGCCTCCCTTTTGAGTAAAGCCCTTTGCAATAAAACGAGCCTTATATCTCTCCACATTGCCCTTCGAATCCCTCTGGCTCTTAAATATCCATTTGCAACCAATTGGTTTCACACCTTCAGGCAACAAGACAAGATCCTAAACGTCATTGTCTTTCATGGACTTTATTTCCTCATTCATGGCATCAATCCACTCTTGAGATTTATTATTCATTCTTCCATCTCAAGAATTACAAAAACACACACACACTTTACTAACTTAAAAATAAAAAGTAAAAACTGCAATACTAATACCTGCCTGACCCTTATGTATTCATAATTCAATAACTCACAATTTGCACACAATTAAAGCATGAGACTCTAGAGGGACAAAGCTGACATATAAACATAATATCATGATTTTTTGTTAGTCATAAAAATTCCGTTTGATAACCAAAACTAGCCACACACTTCATAGCATAAAATCTGCCAACAATAGTTGGGCAGTGAACAATCCTATCTAACATTGAATTTTCCATGGCTTGATGGAAGTTGATTGGATCATCTTCCTCCACCCTAATGTCAACCTCATGTTCTTGGAGAAATATGATATAATCATCATGAATCGCACTTTTTCTTTCTCTAATGGATCTTCTTAATGGCATAGGTTCTTGAGGTGGTAGAGTTTATTCTTCTAGATCAATTTTTGGAATGGGAGGTTCTCCGACATTGTCTTGATTTGGTTTTGCTTCTTGAACAATATTAAGAATAAGAGCCTGATCAATGTCAATAATAGTCGTGGTAATATCAATATATTCCTCTTCAAAGACAAAGTCCTTAACCTTATCCCCCCTCAAACTCAACATTTTCAAAGAACCGAGCAGTTCCCGTCTTGAAAATCGACTTAGTTGTGGGATCATAAAATTTGTAACCCCTTGACCTTTCAGAATATCCAATAAAATAGCACCTGATAGTTCTAGAGTCCAGTTTCTTTTCATTTGGCCTATAACGCTTTGCCTCAGCTGCATAACCCCAAATGTGCAAGGGATTCAAGCTAGGCTTTTTGCCTATCCAAAGCTCATAAGGGGTTTTGACAGTTGCTTTAGTTGGAATTCTGGTGAGTATGTAAGCTACAATCTTTAAGGCTTCTCCTTAGAGAGATTCTAGCAAGGTATAATGACTAATTATACTCCCCACCATGTCCTTAAGTGTTCTGTTTCGTCTCTCAACAACACTATTCATGCTAGGTGATCATGGCATGGTGTACTGTAGGACGATACTACACTCCTCTAGGAACTTAGCAAACGGTTATGGATGTTGTTCACCTGATCTATCATATCTGCCATAGTATTCTCTACTACGGTTAGATTTGACGTCTTTACTCTTTTTGCTGAGTTGATTCTCAACTTCAGCCTTATAATTCTTGAACACGTCTAATGACTGGGACTTCTCATGAATAAGATATAGGTAGTTATATCGTGAGAAATCGTCTATGAACGTAATAAAATATTCTTGACCCAACTAAAACAAACTTAACTCAATCCATGTGTAATCCAATAGTTTTCTCAAAACCGTTGCAAGTTAGTTTCGTCAGTTTTTTTTTTATCCTTCTTTTCGGCAGATGTGCCGTATAACAATCACAAGAATTTTTGGAAGCCATTCTGCCGTATGACACGAATCAAAGTGACAAGGAGTCAATAATTCAATCAATATAACAGTATCCATAATTAATAATTACTGCCATGCGTGCCAGGACAATTTTATTGTAACATGGTTTCATTCTCAATCACATGTATACACACACATACATATATTCATACGTAATAACCAATTCAACAAACTGAGCTTTTTTTTTTTAGTCTCACGTTTCGGCAAGCGCGCCGTATAGTGATGAGAAGCATTAATGAGAGAAAAAATTTTCCTCTGAATATGCAGGCTGCCGAATAATCAAAACGACAAATTTCTTCAAATTGAATCTCAAGAAAGCATTCAATATCAGTACTGATAAGACAATATACATACATATATATATATATATATATATATATAAAATCAAGAATTGAATCCATATTCAACAAACCAAATAACCATAATAGATATCGACATAAATATTCAACACAAAAATGATAAGAAAATATTTCTCAATGATCGACATGAGAAGGTTTCGATGTCACTTGTTGGAAAGAATTTTACAGATGAAAACCATCATTAAATTCTAAAACTCATATTAATTCATCAAGAATTTTAACAGAAGCATACCTGAATCTATTTGAACGGTTGAATTTTAGTTCTTGATCTTTTAAGTCAGTACAGTTTCTCTAAGAGGAAGTTTTTTCTTTCTTTTTCAATGATAAGATGCCATAAAAGATACGTACCGTATGACTCAAGAACCATGACTTTTTTTATAAATTATTCCTTAATTTGTCTTATTTTTATTTTCACCTATCATAAAAATAGAAATTAGACTTTATGTTTCTACATATAATTTTATACCAACACTTTATGAGATGCTTTAAAACTTAAAATTTTACACTTTATTAGATCACTTTAATTATGTTAGTCTTATTTGATCGCATTAATATATATTTATTTAATATATTGGCCTATACTTTATTGAAATTAATTCCAACAAAATTATTGTAGCTAACGGTTCTCTTGTTACAAGTTGCAGGTTTAGAGGATATTCTCGTAACATCTTCTATTATTCAAGACCAAGTCTTAAGGAGAAGGATTGGACTCGCTAAAGAGAAAGACAGACTTTACCATGTTGAGAGAATTGGACTTGCTAAAGAGAAAGACGGACTTTACCATGTTGAGAGACCAATCAATTCGAAGAAAATCATAAATAATTTGTCTGTCTTTTCATAGCTCTTTAAATAAAGATGCTATTGGTGAATCGTCTTGATGATTATAATTTGAAGGTTTAAGTATCATGTTTATAAACTAGCTTGGAAAGACTACGTGAAGGATTGCATAGTATTTATTGGCGAATGGAGGTCGCTACTGTTTGCAAATAATAGACTCGAGATGGTCATTTCATGAGAACAGATAGAAACAAGTAGAATTATTAATCCGACTCATGATTTTACTGTTAGGTTTGGTGCCCTAAAAGTTGTGACATTGTATATATTGTTAATAAATAAATAAAGTGACATTTATTATTATTTTGATTGCTTATATGTGTTATGAATACATTTATAAACATCAAGAAAATTTCATGATTATTTATGTGACTATAATTTAGCATATAAGTGTTATATGCTTATAAAATTTATAGATAATAATCTAAATAGTCCGTAATAATTAATTAAAGTTTAGGATCTTTAATTAAAAATTACAAGTACGATTCAATCTCATTTAAAATGAAATAGTCATTATCCATGCTATTAATGTAGAAACATTGGATTGGAGGTATTTTATATAATGAGATTATATAGGACTAGACCAGATAAAATTATAAATCTCTAATAGTCATCTGTTATAAATAAAGTATTCACATTTATCACTATGATGATCATATATTTGATAGTCTTAATCCTGAGTATTTATTAGACTCCTATTTATGACATTATGTTTTTTGACTTGCATGGTAAGATTTATCTAAGCACAGATCATAACTTAGTATCTTAGAAACATAATGTAATAAATGGCTGGGATTAATATTATATAGATATGGAATCCATTCCTTCCCCATAAAAGTTAGAAAGATAGTTCTCTTGAGTGATAATTCAAGGTTTGAACAGTAGAGTGCTCGTTCATAATAAGATTATGAATTAATTGTTCATTAGAGAATTATTGAAACTCAAGGATAAAGATGTAATAAGAGAGGTGAATAGAAATTGAACCTAGCTCTTATTATGAACTATTTATGGAGGACTAACTTATATGTAATGATTATATCAATGGACTACTCGCTAATTTTCATTGAGTAATTTCACTATAATCTCAAGAGTTCAGTTTCAAGTTTTTAGTGGAGTAACACTAAAACTAATAAATTTGACACATTAATTAAAGAGTTTGATTAAATGTCAAATTTATTGGAGCTTAGGTTATAGGTCCATAGGTCCCTAATACCACTTTTGTAACACTATATTGGATTTATGCATAGAATGAATTATATATATTTAGTTTAGAATTATTGAATTCTGAATTAATTATTTCACACTTGAATTATTAATGTAACACAGAAAAATGTTCTATGTGACATATAATGTAATGTGATAAATGTTGTTACATTTAACTGACAATTAGTTAATTAATTAATTGATTATTTTTTAAAATATATTCTTAAATAAATGTGATTTATTTTTGAATTTAGATATATATATATATATATGGTTTTGAACCAAATCTTTTTATATATATAAGATTTTATAATATATTAATATATATATATATATATATATAGTATTAAAAAAAAAGCAACGTGAACTTCACATTGCGTGAAGTTACATTTTACATATATATATATATATGTGTGTGTGTGTGTGTGTGTATGTGATAAACGGATCACTTGGCAATGATTCGAGAAAGAAGAAAAAGAAAAAAAAAGAAAGGAAAAGAAAGGGGAAAGTAAAAGGTTACTATCATGTAAAATATATACTTTCTCTATATATGTGATATGGTGGTTTTTTTTAAAAGGGAAATCAATTGAAAAATTACTAATGGCTCATATATAAAAAGAAAGAGATAACAGTTATCTCAAGAAGTTCTTTCATTCACATAACTTTTGCAGAATACTCAGAGAGAAAAACTGAGAGTTCTTCTTTGAAAAAAAAAAAAGGTCTGCTATCTCATGTGTTAAGTACATAGCAGATTCAGAAAAGTGTGAGAAAAATCCATTCTTGCAGTTTGACTCCTACTCGTCTTTCTATTAGTGTGGAGGCTTGGATTGGAAGATCGTGGTGTAAAAGAGGAAAGCTAGGATACCCTAATAGTCTTCAAAAAGGTTTGTAAAATTACTTAAAGCTTTATATAATTAAAATTATATATCTATTCCCGATGAAAAAAGTTTTCAAAAAATTTTTGTTTGTCAACGATCTGTTCATTCCGCTATGTTTCATATTTTAATTCCAACAAATGACATCAGAGTGGGTTATAGCATATATAATTTTAATTAAACATGATTTTATTTTGATAATATCATATTTTTTATGCATGTTTGTGGGCACTTTGCATCTTTGTTAATTTTTATTCATGAGATGAATGGTTGTTTAATGAAGGGATTTTTGGTTGTTAATTATATGGTCCTTTTGGATTAATAATTTTATTTTTAGTTTGATTAGATCAATATGTGTAAGCCCATAAAGGGGTATAGGCTTTTTGTAATTTCTTATTATTATTTTTTTCTTCTCTCCTCTCCTTCACTTGCTACACGTGGAGCGATGAAGAAAAAGATATCCATTGGATTTTTTGGCCCAGTTGAGAACTTTGGGCCTATCAAATTTCAAAGGTAATCCAGCAGATTGTTGCACAATAAACCACCTAATGAAGACTGCAAAATTGGAGCAGGGAATTATGTATAAATTACAAGAAGACCCCTATAATTTTTTTTTCTCTCTTATTTTTTATGGGTTGTAATTTAATTATCCAAAAGGACCCGGTCAAAAATCCATTGTTTATTTTCATGTGATGATTATGATAACATGTTCATGCATGATAACATGTCATCTAGGAAAGTGCTTACTTATAGTTATTGAAACATGACATGCATACACTTACATATTATTTTTTTATAAAGGAGTTTATATAATGATTTAATATATGTTAGCATTAATTTAATGAGATTAAATTAATTGGGTTGGTTTTATAGAATCTTAATTTATTAATCAACCAAATAATGTGAATTTAGTTTTAATAGTTAAGACTTAGTAAAATTCACATTAATTCTAAGTTATCTAATTTTAAATTGTTTAATATTCGGCAACTTAGACAATTCATAATAAATTTAGATTTTTAAAAAATCTGGTAATTTATTTAAGTGTAAATAGAATGAGATTCTATGAACACATAATATAATCTAGTAATTAAAAACTGTTTTTATATACTAGAATTATGAAACATATGATGTTTTATAAGATAAAATACATCTTTTAAAATAATGAGTGAGAGAAGGTAATATGACAATATAACCTGCGGTCTCTACTATTAGTACAACACCGTGAGATTTAGGTGGCGCCTCGTGACGCTTTGATTTTGTCCTCCCTACGGAGGGTGTCCATTTAAATCAATATCAAGGTTGGCTTCCTTGAGATAGGATTTTATAATGTATTTCAAAATTGACCTACCCTACAGCGGCAATTTTGAGTTAAGTTGTTAAAATCTAAAATAGTGGGTTACACTCATAAAGACATAATTAAATTGTTAATTATATCTTGACCAAAATAAACGGTTATTAATAAATATAAAAAATATGAGATATTTTGAATATATTTATTAATCGAGAATGTCTCAATTTAATTCATAAATAATTTGACCTACCCTATGGCGGGACTTTATTTATTAAAATTGAATAATCGTGGAATTAGTAAAATATTTTTTGTGCATCAAGCGTCACGTTTACTATTTCAAAACATATATTTATGATGTTTATGCAACCATTTTAATTTATGCTATTTTATTTATTTATTACAACAACAATGTCTAATCCAATCATCGCTATTCTTTCAAGTGAAAAATTAACCGGAGATAATTTTGTCAAGTGGAAGAGTAACATGAACATTGTGCTAATTTGTGACAGTTACAAGTTTGTCCTGACGGAGGACTGTCCTCCAGAACCTGCTGCCAATGCTCCTCATAATGTACGAGAAACATATGATCGTTGGATCCAGGCAAACAACAAGGCCCGCTGTTTTCTTTTGGCTGGCATGTCTGACGTGCTTAGGATGAAGCATGAAAGCATGGAGAATGCTTATGAGATAATGCAGTCTCTACAAGACATGTTTGGTAAACCTTCTAAAAAGGCACGCCACGAAGCCGTTAAGACAGTAATGAATGCCAAAATGAAGACATGGATTTCAGCCAGAGAACATGTTCTCAACATGGTTAACTATCTCCATGAGGCCGAGGTCAACGGGGCTGTGATAGATGAACCCACACAGGTGGGAATGATTTTGGAAACCCTCGCCCCTGCGTTCCTTCAGTTCAAAAGCAACTATTTTATGAACAAGCTGTAATACAACATGACTGAGTTGCTTAATGAGCTTTAAACCTTCGAGTCTATTTTGAAAGAAAAGACTAAAGAAGCTAAGGCAATGTTGCAGAAGCTCAACCCTCATCTTCTAAACAAAAGAACAAGACGAGGAAGAGGACTGAAGGAAGTGGTAAGTCTAAAAATGAAGGGCAACCTAAGAAGAACAAAAGCAACAACAACAAAAGAGCTCAAACCAAAAGAAGCCTAAAGAAAAATGTATCTACTGCGGCGTAGTTGGGCACTGGAAGAGAAACTGCAAGAAGTATCTTCAGGAGCTCAAAGAAAAGAAGAACAACAGTAAATCAGATTTACTCGTTTTAGAAGCTTGTTTAGTTGAAGAGGATACTTCACCTTGGATAATTGATTCAGGGGCAACTAACCATGTTTGTTCTTCTTTGTAGACGCTTAGTTCTTCAAGGGAGCTTGCCGACGGGGAACAAACGATGAGAGTGGGAACGAGAGAGGTTGTTTCGGCAAGAGCAGTGGGAGTTGTTAAACTTTATTTTAGAAATAATTTTTTAATTTTGCACGATGTTTATTACATTCTTTATTTTCGTAGAAATTTGATTTCTGTTTCCAGGTTGTTTGAACAAATGTTTAATGTTTCTTTTAATAATAATTATGTTAATATTTCTAGAAATGGTTTGAATATTTGTTATGCGCATCTGGAAAATGGGCTTTACACTTTAAGGCCCAATGAAAAATCACTGCTCAATACCAAAATGTTCAAAGTTGAACAACCAAAACCCAAGAAGCAAAAGATTTCTTCTGATAATAAAACATACCTATGGCACCTTAGATTAGGTCATGTTAACCTTGATAGAATTAACAGACTGGTAAAGGAAGGTCCTTTAAAAGAGCTAAAAGTTAGTTTTCTACCAGTTTGTGAATCTTGTCTTGAAGGTAAAATGACTAAGAGGCCTTTCTCTGCAAAAGACGAAAGGGCCAAGGAACCACTTGAGCTAATACATTCGGACATCTGTGGTCCATTGAATGTACAAGCACGTGGTGGTTATGAATATTTCGTCACATTTATTGATGATTATTCAAGGTATGGTTACATATACCTAATGCAAAGGAAATTTGAAACTTTTGGAAAGTTTAAAGAATTCCAAGCAGAAGCTAAAAAGCAATTAGGAAAGACGGTGAAGAGTCTTCGATCTGATCGAGGAGGGGAATACCTTGATACTGAATTCAAGGACTATATGATAGAACATGATATTCTATCACAACTCACCACACCTGAAACACCACAACAAAATGGTGTTGCAGAGAGAAGAAATCGAACATTGCTTGATATGGTGAGATCCATGCTCAGCTACTCATCATTACCCACTTCATTTTGGGGATATGCACTACAAACTGTAGTATATCTTCTAAACATAGTTCCATCTAAGTCTATTTCAAAAACACCTTTAGAGTTATGGAATGGTCACAAAACTAGTATGCGACATATCCGTATATCGGGGTGTCCAGCACATGTGCTGAAAGGAAAGACCGAGAAGTTGAAACCACGTTCTGAAGTATGCTTATTTATTGGATTCCCAAAGGGAACAAGGGGAGGTTTGTTTTATAGTCCATAGGAAAAGAAAGTACTTGTATCGACAAATGTCACTTTTCTCAAGAATGATTATATGACAAACTATAACCTCGTAGCAAAGTTGTACTTGAAGAGTTACTTTCTGATCAGATCAGACCGCAACTGACAACTGTTGTCGAAGGACAAAATGAGGATACCACATCTCCCTATTAGAATGTCATACCACCTCGACGTAGTGGGAGGATTGTGAGACCACCTGCTTGCTACAGGGAACTTGGAGAAGCAAATGTTGCTATCTCTAATAATAGTGAAGATGATCTATTGACATATCATGATGTAATGAAAGTTTTTGAGAAGGAAAAATGGCTGGAGGCTATGAACCTTGAAATTGAGTCCATGTACTCCAATTCAGTCTGGGATCTTGTAGACCTACCTGAAGGGATAAAACCCATAGGGTGCGAATGGATTTACAAGAAGAAAAGAGGAGTGGATGGAAAAGTTGAGACTTTCAAAGCTAGGCTTGTGGCAAAGGCTTATACCCAAATGGAGGGAGTTGACTATGAAGAAACTTTCTCGCCTGTAGCTATACTTAAATCCATTCAGATTCTTTTATCTATTGCTGCTTGTCTTGATTATGAGACATGGCAAATGGATGTCAAGACTGCCTTTTTAAATGGCTATCTTGAGGAAAGCATCTATATGGTGCAAACAGAAGGGTTTGTAGTCAAAGGTCAAGAGCAAAAAGTTTACAAGTTGTAGAGGTCCATCTATGGACTCAATTAAGCTTTAAGATCTTGGAACTTGAGATTTGATGAAGCGATCAAATCTTATGGTTTCGATCAAAATATTGATAAACCTTGTGTTTATAAGTACATCAAAGATAAGAATGTGGTATTCTTGGTTCTTTATGTAGATGATATCCTACTCATTGGAAATGATGTAGGCGTATTATCTGATGTAAAGAAATGGCTCGCCAACAATTTCCAAATGAAAGATTTAGGAGAAGCAAGTTATGTTCTTGGAATCCAACTCATAAGAGATCGCAAGAACAAACTATTGGTGTTGTCTAAGGCATCGTATATCGATAAGGTGCTTATCAGATTTTTGATGCAAAACTCCAAGAAAGGTAATTTGCCTACACGCCATGGAGTTTATCTTTCAAAAGAGTAGTGTCCTAAGACACCTCAAGAGGAAGAAAATATGAGACGGGTATCATATGCATCTACAGTAGGAAGTCTAATGTATGCCATGTTGTGTACTAGACCTGACATTTGCTATGCGGTGGGTATAGTCAGTCGGTATCAATCCAACTCAGGAATAGATTATTGGGTAGCGGTTAAACATATTCTTAAGTATCTTAGGAGAACGAGAAACTATAGGCTAGTATATTCTGGTGAGAATTTGATTCCCATTGGATACACTGATTCTGATTTTCAATCAGACAAAAACACACGTAAATCTACGTCTGGATCAGTGTTTACTTTTGGTGGTTGAGCCATAGTTTGGAGAAGCATCAAACACTCTTGTATTGCTGATTCAACTATGGAAGCAGAATATGTGGCTGCTTGTGAAGCAGCTAAAGAAACTGTTTGGCTTCGTAAGTTCTTAAATGATTTGGAAGTAGTTCCAGGCATGGATAAACCACTCACACTGTATTGTGATAACAGTGGTGCAGTGGCAAATTCAAGAGAACTTAGAAGCCACAAAAGAGGAAAGCATATAGAGAGAAAATATCATTTGATTAGAGAGATAGTACATCGAGACGATGTGAAAGTTGTGAAGATAGCGTCGGAAAACAACCTTGCTGACCCTTTCATCAAGACGTTACCTACAAAGACCTTTGAGGGACACTTGGAAGGCTTAGGTCTTAGAGACATGTCTCACCTGTTTTAGGGCAAGTGGGAGATTGTTGGGTTTGGTGCCCTAAAAGTTGTGATATTGTACATATTGTTAATAAATAAATAAAGTGACATTTATTATTATTTTGATTGCTTATATGTGTTAGACATGTATGCCCTAAGGAGTAAAAATGTAATACGTTTTTGAAGACATTTTTTATCAATAAAGAATTTATTTATTTATTTATACCAAATCTTGTCCTCTTTACGTTCATATTTGTGGAATATATGATAAGCAAACAGTAGTCTGAGACTGTCAGTCTAAACCTTAAGAATTGGGCTTATGATGGGATGATTATACGGTAGACACGATTCTTAAGGTGATGGTCTAAAACATATGATCTGCAATCAAGGGAATAAAGTTGGGCGCTTTATTCATGTAAAGATTGTTATGTTGTCTATATCCCTTTTGGGATATGGTTTGTCTTGGCCATCGGAGTTGGACTCCGTGAATAGAAACATTGGCACGTTGTCATAGGTGACGATGTGTTGGATCGGGACATAAAGTGAATTGATTTGAATTAATAATTCTGTCTTGGCAAATCGATTCACTTTAGACAGTCATTTGTATTGTATCTTAATCCTGAGATGAATAGTGGGCCCGTTGTCTTGACTTGTGTCTTTTGATGTACCAATGGGTGACTCCCACATCTCTATAGTGGTATGTATGCCGGTACGTTGGAGGCATGACTCTTGATAGCGTAGACTTGTTATTCATAGATATGGAATCCATAGCTCCTCTTTAGGAGTAATGATATCCTCTTACATGCATTGTCTTGTAATTGGAAAACTGGAGCACTCAACCATTTGGATACATAGGTGTAACCGAATGGTATACTATCTTTGGATGGTAAGTTTTCTAATGGTGAGACAATGGAACATAAGATAAAAATAATCGGGAAGGTAAGACAGAACTTGTCCTTAAGCCGATTATGGATGATCATATGGGGATACGATACACTATGATATGTCATGGAGACTTAGCTACACGAGCTTCGTAATTCTATAAAGTTCGAGCGTGCAGCCCCAAGCTTTTAGTGGAGTAGCGTTGGAGTTGATAATTGTGAAATGTATATCTAGGATATTGGGTTTCATAATTATCATGAGCTTGAACTTTATAGGTCCGTTTTGGTCCCCTTTGCTAGCTCACAAAATCCTGTAACGACACGGCGTGCTTTTCCAATAATTGGTGACTTATGTCGAATTTATCAGATTGGTTTAAAATTTGTAAGAATCAAATAATTCATGTCTGTTTATCAGTTGAATTAATTTTGTAAGAAATTAGTTCAAGATAAACTTGTTGAATTATTGGATCAGATAATTCTTATCTGTTTATCGGTTGATTTAATTTTGGACAAATTAGATCAAGATAAACTTATAGAATTATTGTGAATTGATTTATTTTTCTTAGAGATTATCTTGATAAAGTTTGTTTTGATTAGATATCTTTTCTATTGGGTTATTTGAATCAAAACTGAGACTTTATCCTTTAGAATCTCGGGTGAAAAATAAAAGATTCACGCAGATTTTTTCTCGGGAGTTCGGCCTGCCGAATGACGTGGTCGGCCTGCCGAACTGGCCTGTTCGGCCTACCTATCAGAATGTTCGGCCTGCCAATCAGCGGTAGATAAGATCACACGTTTTCACTCGGATCTTATCAGATATTGATCCAAACTTGATTCTGTTTCGAGTTTTTGAGACCTAATCTGATACGGACTGACCCTAGGACCAATAGCTATATAAAGGGAGTGAGTCTTATGATTTACTCAGATTAATTTGAGAGATTTAGAGTGATACTCTTCTAGTGAGCATCTGAAAACTCCCTAAGAGCTTTTGTTCACAAATCACGAACACTAGCTTTGGGTTCTCTCTATTGGTTGGAAAAAGAGTCACCGGTGGAAGAGCTGTACATGTGAGCCCACACTCACTCCGGTTGTGGATAGAGAATAGCAAAGAAGACTAGTTGGTTGAGGCTCTTCTGGAACGTTACTTCTCTACACAGGTTGTGGAGGATCTTCACACAAAGGTTAGTAAGATCTGTCTAATTTATACATATAACATGTCAAACTTGTGTTTTAGAAATTACTCTGATGAAAAAAATTTTAAAATTCCGCTGCGCACTTTGTTTCCAACAATAGGTGTTATGAATATATTTATAAACATCGAGAAAATTTCATGATTATTTATGTGACTATAAATTTAGCATATAAGTGTTGTATGCTTATGGATAAAATTTATAGATAATAAACTAAATAGTCTGTAATAATTAATTAAAGTTTGAGATCTTTAATTAAAAATTACAAATACGGTCCAATCTCATTTAAAATGAAATAGTCATTATCTAGGCTATTAATGTAGAGACATTAGATTGGAGGTATTTTATATAATGATATTATATAAGACTGGACCAAATAAATTATAAATCTCTAATAATCATCCATTACAAATAGAGTATTCAATTTTATCACTATGATGATCATATATTTCACAGTCTTAATCCTGAGTATTTGTTAGACTTCTATTTATGACATTATGTTTTTTGACTTGCATGGTAAGATTTGTCTAAGCACATACAATAACTTAGCATCTTGGAAACATAATATAATAAATGGCTAGGAATAATATTATATAGATATGGAATTCATTCCTTCCCCATAGAAGTTAGAAAGATAGTTCTCTTGAGTGATAATTCAAGGTTTGAATAGTAGAGCGCTCGTTCATAATAAGATTATGAATTAATTGTTCATTAGAGAATTATTGGAACTCAAGGATAAAGATGTAATAAGAGAGGTGAACAGAAATTAAACCTAGCTCTTATTATGAACTATTTATGGATGACTGACTTATATGTAATGATTATATTAATGGACTACTCACTAATTTTCTTTGAGTAATTTCACTATAATCTCAAGAGTTCAGTTTCAGGTTTTTAGTGGAGTAATACTGAAACTAATAAATTTGACACATTAATTAAAGAGTTTGATTAAATGTCAAATTTATTGGAGCTTAGGTTATAGGTCCATAGGTCCCCAATACCACCTCTGTAACACTATATTGGATTTATGTATAAAATGAATTATATATATGTAGTTTAGAATTATTGAATTCTGAATTAATTATTTCACACTGGAATTATTAATGTAACACAGAAAAATGTTCTCCGTGACACATAATGTAATGTGATAAATGTTGTCACATTTAACTGAGCATTAGTTAATTAATTAATTGATTATTTTTTAAAATGTATTCTTAAATAAATGTGATTTATTTTTGAATTTAGATATATATATATATATATATATGGTTTTGAACCAAATCTTTTTATATATATATAAGATTTTATAATATATTAATATATATATATATATATATTAATATAGTATTAAAAAAAAAAGAGCAACGTGAGCATCACATTGCGTGAAGTTACATTTTACATATATATATGTGTGTGTGTGTATGTGATAAACGGATCCCTTGGCAGTGATTTGGGAAAGAAGAAAAAGAAAAAAAAAGAAAGGAAAAGAAAGGGGAAAGTAAAAGGTTACTATCATGTAAAATATATACTTTCTCTATATATGTGATATGGTGGTTATTTTTAAAAGGGAAATCAATTAAAAAATTACTAATGGCTCATATATAAAAAGGGGGAGATAACAGTTATCTCAAGAAGTTCTTTCATTCACGTAACTTTTGCAGAATACTCAGAGAGAAAAACTGAGAGTTCTTCTCTGAAAAAAAAAAGGTCAGCTATCTCATGTATTGAGTACATAGCAGATTCAGAAAAGTGTGAGAAAAAGTCATTCTTGTAATTTGACGCACACTCGTCTTTCCATTAGTGTGGAGGTTTAGATTGGAAGATCGTGGTGTCAAAGAGGAAAGCTAGGATACCCTGATAGTCTTTAAAAAGGTTTGTAAAATTACCTAAAGCTTTATATAATTAAAATTATATATCTATTCCCGATGAAAAAAGTTTTCAAAAAATTTTTGTTTGTCACGATCCGTTCCTTCCGTTGCGTTTCATATTTTAATTCCAACATTTACATCTCCAAATATTCTAGTGTGAGGCACAAAGAAGAAGGACCAAAACATGCATCTTGGATGGCTTTGACTGATTCAAAGTTGATATGTAATGGCAGGAAGATTTTGATGAATGGGAAAAAAAATTTTTGAATTGGACAAAAGGCCTCCTTTTTTTTGGAATAAAAAAAACACGTTTTTTTTGTACAGGTAAACTGTCTCAGTTTTTTTCAACAAAATAAGAAAAATGACTGTAGCAGAATAAGGAACCTCAACATGATGAAAAAAAAAAAACTGGAACCGGTTTGATGTCTAAAAAACTTTTTTTTTGATGCCAAAAACTACCAAAAAAAAGTGGACCATTTATCAAAAAATTTTTTGGCCGGAGGTCATTCATCAAAATCCCTCGTAATGGTAGCCAGACAGTGATTTGTGCGGGCCATGATGTGAAGCTTTCTGAGGACCACAGGATCTTCGCTAAATGGTGGAGATTTGATTGAGAAAACAAGCTCAGTACGCCTATTATACCAGATTGAATCAAGAGTTGTTGGTGGCAGACTAATTTCGGCCCACAGATAACTCAGGCAACGGAGAGAAAGGCTGGTGGGACACCAACTGTCACGTGCGGAGAGATTGAACAGTAGTCTGTAACACGCCTGACATGGGCGTGCTAGAGATGAGAAGTGTGGGCTGGGTTGTGAAGCGACGGTGCGGGACACATGAGGCGGGGATTCTAGAAGCACTGGTGCACGCCTGATCTCAAGCTGACGTAATGGGTCCCCAAGCTGCGTGGTCCAACAGCGGGAGGCCACGTGCATATCGTGTCTTTAAATTTGGCTCTTTTTTTTTTCACCAACAATCCTATCGAACCACATAGGAGTGTTTGTGAGTAATGTTCATGTAAAATAATTCCTTATTAAAAGCCTTAAAAAAATCATCCCAGGTCACCTAACTGACATTTTGGCTCTGCTTAATTCTTTCCCACCAGATACGAACCTCTATAATAAGACAATATGAAGCACATAGAACTTTCTTATTATCGATGAATTCCATCATTTTGAGAGTAGCCTCTGTTGTCTTTAGCCAACCCTGAGCCACCAATGGATCATTGGTACCTTCAAAATCTATAGATTTAACATGCCTCCATCTAACAAGTAGAGGCTCTTGAGCCATTAGTTTTTCCGCCGCTTGAGTTGTGGGGGCCGATGCTTCTTTTTCTTGTTGTTGAGGGGCAATTGGTGCATTTTCATTTTGTCCTTCCCCTCCTTGACCATTGCTTCTAAGTTCTTCTATCTCCTTCTGTTGATTCTCAAGTCGTTTTTGAAGTCCGCAATTATTGCCATCAGGTTGGCATTGGTCGAAACGTCAACCTCGGCCGTAGCTTGTCGGCGGGGTTTACCTTTTCAACCTTGGCCGTTCATATTCACTTCTTGCTGGTACATCGTAGATTAATGAAATAGGGACATGATCTTGACTTAGAATGGAATTAGAATCTTACTGGTACATATATGTACAAATTACAAATACATATTAGGTTCACTGACATCTAAACATAATATTTACTTACTTGGAGGATTTAGGACAGACTTGTGGTGATGTGTGTTGGAGACAAAAATCACTCTGATACCATATCTGTAATGTCCCATTTTGGACGTCACAGGAACCATTAACTTATATCGTTATCTCTTAATTATTTGATGAGAAAACCTAAACTTGTAAGTATTATCTAATTATTACCCTAGGATTTCTGGTGTAAATTTTTTTTATTACCATGTGACCATGTGGATTAACACTATAATTTTTTTTAACAATTGAATAGTTTTTAAGTGTATGTCATTAGCACTTCTCAAGATCACATCTTTCAAATAAAATCAATATTACTTACCTTAAATGGTTTTCCTCCTCGGTTAGCTCGATGGAATACCTAAGGTATTTGGCTAACCGACTACCTGCAGAAATAGTTAGTTTAACACAATAAATATGAAATATGGAAGGAAATTTACAAGCCATGAATTATTACAAACCAAAGTCCATAAAAATATCTCATAATGTGTGGAATTAAATTTAAAAATAGCATTATTAACATTCTATTTCATGACATAATTCCGTGATCCAACACCACCTCTTTGCACACACATTTGTCCTTCATCCTCTATCCATAGCTACAGCCTTACCCTTAACTGCAACATGATTAACTTATGTAAGCGTTAAGCTTTGTAAGTACATTATGCAATCTTACAAAACATTACAACAACTTTAACTATAGCATGAATCATTTCATCTTTGAAATAGTCATCATAGTGCATATAGCACGCTTTTTAAGAATATATATTTCCTTTTTCTTTTCTTTTTTTTTTCATATTAAAAACATTCATTTTAATCTTTTGGGCCCCTGACATTACACCATTAACATCATTAGGGCGCACCGTCAAGAGAGGAGAGGGGTAGCAAATCCCAAACCAAATGTGACAAGTCCACCTTGCGGGAAAAACATCATTATCATCATCATCATCATCATCATCATTAGGTGTACAACCCCTTAATTAGGTGATACATATGTGTGTGTGTGTGTGTGTGTGTATATATTTATAAAAACGTCATGTGCATCATGCAACAATGATGTAAACATCTGTAAAAAGACATAACCATGGTAAAAGGAGTCTTTTGAATGAGAAATACATAAACATTAATAACATAATAAAACATAACATTTCTCAAAACTTTTCACAATTTCTAATCATGTTACAGGTGAGAATATACTTACTTGACTTGTAAAATTTTTTACTTAACCTCTTACAAGTGGATGGTTTTCTTTCTACTTCTAACGACTCAACGGCCTCAAATGTCTTTAATATTATAACATGGTAATAAAATAAATATTCTCGGTATAAGAACATACTCAAAACATCACATTCAACATCATCACAACAAGCAAGTCCATACTTGATCATTTAAACTAACTTATCCTATTATTACAATTAAAATAAGTGCATAATCTTAACCCAACAACCAACACCCTATAATTTTTATAAAATCATAGAAAATTCCAACAGCTTTGACATTTTTACAGAACATTCCTAACATGTACATATATCACCAGAATAAATTTTATAATATTCGGATTGGTCTATGTACCATTTTCAAATTTTTCAATACACAACTCAGTTTCTGGATGAGTAACCTGGACGCCAGCATTCCATGAATTTTTAAAAATCACTCAAAATTTCAAATGACTTGAAATTTTTATCACATATTCTCAACATCCATAAGAATCACAAATTTAATTTCATCACAATTGAATCATTTTAAGCCATTATTTCATGTTTTACAGGTCATGACTCTGCTGTTAAAATTTTGGTTTAGGTAGTGAAAATCAATGAATTTTAGAAAAATAAGTAAAAGTTCAATGGCTTTGAAATTTTTACAGGACATAATAGACATATATACCTACCACCAAAATTAATTTCATCAAGTTTGAGTGAGTATAAATGTTGTTCTTACAATTTAGAATTCACAACAACAATCTGCCATTATGAACAACCTACAGGCAGTCAACAATCAATGAATTTTATAAAATCCTAAAAAATTCCGGTTGATCTAAAATTTTAGCATGGCATTCTTAACATCCCAGCATAGTACCAGAAAAATTTTCATTCCGTTTGAATCATTCTAAGTATTTTTCAACTATGCCAATTTTACAAAAGCGTTGCAGTAAAATTACCAAAACAATAAGTAGTGTTTATTCTATGATTTATTTCTCTAATTTCCATGTACGCATGTAGCTAAAAATTTGCAGACATAAACTAGACATATAAATGAGCATTCACAAATTTTTCTCGCTTTAAACACATCCTATAATATCATCAAACGAATCATCACATTTAAATGCAATTTAAGGGTCGTAAGAACAATATTTAGTATAAATTCTCAAAAAAATAAAAAATAGCTTATATGAATCCAAAATTTTTATGGAAGATGGCTAACATATAAATATACAATGTCCAAAAGAAATTCTCTTAAAATCTCATGTTGATTCTTCACAAAAAATATTGCAATATGGGTTTTCTTCTAAAAGAGTGATTAAAAATAATTATTCATAAAAATTTTGTTTCTTAAACAAAATAAAACATTAAATCATATAAAATCATTCCACAAACACTATAATATCATAGCAAAAAGTTGGTATAAAAATAGATCGAAAACCAACCTCAAAACGTGGTCAAAAACTTCGTTTTGACCCAACAATGGTTTTGGCGAAATACACCGTAACTCATCCGTTTAGCTTCCAATTTTGAAAGCATGCTTTGTGATTAACTTGGAGGTTCATGAGAGTGTTGAGAGTGGAGGTTTAGGGGCGTGCGAAGAGTGGCGCGACTTGGCCAAGGATGTGCCCATGTGTGACTTAGGTTGGTCATGAGAAATGAGGGGAAATGAGAGGGAGAGATGAGGAGAGAATAACGTTGGAGCAAAGTGGGTTGTGGTCTATAATGTGGCTTTGCTACAAGAGAGAATGCAACCAAGGAAATAAAATGAGGTACTGATGAAAATGTGAGGTGATGGGGGTGTTTGTCGAGGAAAAGAATGTGGGAGAGAAAAATATTTTTCCCTTGTGTTGTTTGCCGATAATGTGTTATGGGTTTGCACATGTCCTTGCTGTAAAGAGAATGAGGGTAACAATAATGTTGTTGGAAAGGACCTATAATGCCCTGAAATTTATTTAATGTTATTGTAATATAAATGATGAATTAGTGTGCCATAATTAATGTTTCAACATTAATTTGATTATTTGGCTGAATTTGAATTTTAGGTTGTTTTGTTAATTTGATAAATTCAAATGATTTCTTATTGTTTTAAAATGATGTTTTGAGTTTTAAAGCACAACAATTTGTAAAATGTTAAAAATATCCCGTTTTACAAAACTGTGGGTGGCATTTGGTTTTTGCACAGTAAAATCGCCCACCGTTTCTCTCTAATTATTCTCTCTCCTCTCCCTCTCTCTTCACTCTCTCTGATCATTCTCTCTCTCCTCCTCTCGCCCGTGATCACTCTCTCTCATTCTCTCTCTCTTTCTCACTCAAATTTCTTCAAGATTTTGAAGCCAAATTTGGGTCTAAGTTTTGGGTTAGCGAATAGGAAGCTAGGGGACGAGATTTGGCAACCAAAAACGTGGATTTAAAGCTTCGATTCGAGATTAGTTTTGAAATTTCTAAACTTTTTCTAAATTTTCAAATTTTCATGTATTTTTGAAATCTAAGTTCGTTTGAGCTTAGAAAATCCTTGATTTGAGTAAAAGGAACTTAGAACAACTAGAATCCAAGCTTAGATTGAAGAAAAACAAATTAGATTCAAGATTTTTCATTTTTCCTCATTTTTGGATTTTTGAGATTTCTGTGTTTAAATCTTGTTTAAATGAGTTCAAAAGTGTTCTAGTATGTTTTTCTATCATCTATGATTATTTTCCATGCTTGAGATTTGAGAAAAACAAGTTAAAATCAATATTTAGATTTTGGGAGATTGAAAACTCGTGGCTGGAATTTCTGGATTTTTCCAATTCGATAGGGCGAACTACGTGTTCGGCAGGCCGGATTCAAAGGATTGGCAGACCGGATTCAAAGGATCGGCAGGCCAGACTGCACCGTGTTGCAGATATGGAGCCAAATCAAGTAGACAACCCAGCAAAAGGAAAGAAAAGGGAGAAAATCACGTCCTCGAAGGCAGGGAGCAAGCGCCGCGGCTCTGGCAGAAGAGCGCCGCGGCGCTGGGGCGAAGGCACCTAGGCGCCAGGACAAGAGCGCCTAGGCGCTATGTGGAGAGCGCCTAGGCGCCAGGTGAATTGCGCCTAGGCGCAATGTGGCAAGCGCCTAGGCGCCAGGTGAAGAGCGCCTAGGCGCCGCAGCGCTCGTTTCGAGCGCCGCGGCGCTGACGCGCTGTGCTGCGCGATGTGTTTTGAATCAAAGTCGAATTCAAAGGTCCCAAAAACGGGAAACCACTAGGGTTTCCCATTAGGTGCTATTTTCTCCTCCTTTGGTTATAAATAGACACAAGATGGCTAGGGTTGTGTGTGTGAAAACTGTGTGTGAAAATTAAGAGTGGCATAATTTTGTGAGAGGCAAAATTCTTGAGAGCTTCATCCTTGAGAGAGAGAGAAAAATTCCCATTGGGTGTTAGATAGAAGAGAGTTTTGGTAAGCACAGTTTGTGAGTGTGTGAGAAACTGCTCTTGTAATCTGTAATCTCCTTCATCATAGTAGAATCTGCAAGCGGCAGAAACAGGACGTAGTCTCAATTTTGGACGAACCTGTATAAAAATTTGGTGTCTCTTTTTCTTCTTTTCTCCTATTTATTTTCTGCAATTGTTCGTTCTTGCGATCCTTGGAATTAGGAGTCGCCTAATTCCCCAACACACCGTTCGACAGACCAAACCTGGGAAATGTCTGGGCGACCGGACTTGATTTCTAGCAGCAGTTCGGCCGGCCGAAGCAGGGCGTCCAGCAGGCCAGTAGGGCATAGGAAAATTTTATGATTTTTCACCCGTTTTCACTGTTTTGAACCCCGATTTAAATTCCAATCTTGTAAAATGATTTTAAAGATACAAATGGCACACTAGAACATCATGAAATGGTTTAGTAACATAGAATGTCTCGAACTAGATATTGATCGACTTAGTGTGTATCTAGGATCATTCATGGTTCTGCGGAGCTAACGTATAGCGGACCAGGATTTCGGTGTGGGGCACCGGCATGAGTATCGAGGTAGGACTTCTATCCCATTCTTTGGTAGCCTAGTTTCAAAATGATTTGGCTTTAAAAAGGGTTTCTATAAAAATGTTTTCAACGGTTGATTGAAAATGGAAATTATTGGTTGTATTTTTGTAAATTATGAACTGAGATGAACTTCATAATGAATGATAATGGAAACATTTGGTAAATGGATTTTGAATAATGTTAGAAATGAATATAAGGGCATGATGCCATATCAGAGATCGGGTCGTGTAGCGATAGACCTTGGGGGCAGGTCTCGAAACCCAACTGGGCCACTACGGTGGTGATATCCTTTTGGTTTGCCTAGGAAAAGAAAATGATATTTCTGGTTGTCCGAGTAAACAGTTTTGGGTAAGAACGGTTTTATTTAAATTTATTTATTTATTCAATGTTTCTTTTAAGTAATTCCTTGAATAATGAGATTTTCCTTTAAATTAAAAAATTTGATAAAATACCATCCTACTGAGCCTTTCGCTCACATGTTCTTTGTTTTTGAATTCCCCCCCTTCTAGGTGGTTTCCCATTTAGGTTCGGAGATGATTCAACAGACTGAACTCAAGAGCAATAGAAGGATTTATTAGATTATTTGTATAAATTAAACAAGGCATGTAATGTTTTTAACTTTCTTTGCGCTTGGACTGTAGTTGTATTATTATATTATCAGTACTATGTGTGTGCACAAGTTGTGGGTCTGTGGGACCCATACTCGCGGCTCTCTATTATTTTATTATTCGTTTAATGATTTCAATTGCTTAATGTGTATGAATTCTTTTATAAAATGTTGTTTTGAAACTCTCGCATTTTAAATATTTAATTTAGCCCCTAAACTCCTGATTTTAATTAAATTCTTCTTTTAATTAATTTAAATAATCTGTCACGTCACCTCCCGTACTCCGGGGCGTGACAGAATGGTATCAGAGCTCAAGGTTATGAACCTTGGAAATTGTGCATACATAGGTATGACAATAAAATACCTCTGACAGTCCAAATTTTATTTTCAGAAGTGAGAGAATGGCACCTAGATGTCGTTCGACGGCTGACGCCAAGTTTAGAATTGATAAGGGCATGATGAGGTCTATGTTTGCGGCTTTTCGGTAGATGGCAACCAAGGCTAGACCGGAGGATTCTGATGTTGGTTGTCGGCATACGTATTTTAAAGAATTTCAGCATGCGTCTATTCTAACTTTTGATGGTAATGGAGATCCGTAGTTGGCAGAATATTAGTTAGACTTGATCGTGAAGCATTTGGATACCCTTGGTGTGCCTGATGAGTACCGCGTGGAGTTTGCTGCATATAAGCTCGAGGGTGGTGCTAACACTTGGTGGAAACAAGCTAAGCGTTTGGAACACGGTGGTGATATCAGTTGGAACAGATTTGAGGAGCTATTCTATGACCGGTTATTTTTGCAAGGGTATAGAGATCAGAAGGCAGCTGAGTTTTATAGGTTGTAGCAGGGTGATTTGTCAATCTAGGAATATGAGGCAAGATTTAATGAGTTGGCCAGGTTTGCTCCATCAGCAGTGGCATCAGAACGCGAGAAGTGCATTAAGTTTCAGGAAGGGCTCAAGGCTCCTATTCGGCGACAATTGGTTGCTCTACAACTTAGGAGTTTTGGAGAGCTTATGTCGTAAGCAATATCAGTAGAGAATGATTATGTGCAGTATTGTGAGGATCGAGCAAAGGCTTTAGGAGGATCACAGAGGAGCGGTAGGAAGAGCACCAGTAGCCGTCCAGCTCTGGGGAAGAGCAAGCAAGGTGGCACGAACAGTGGTAGCAACTGTTCATCTAGTAGTGGGCGCAGCAATCCTTACAGCTTCCATTATCATTTTTGTTAGCAGCCTGGACACATCAAGAGGAATTGCCTGATCAGGAGTGCCTGTCTTGGATCTCAGACTGGGGAGGATGCCATTCATCAGTCTCAGCCTCAGACCTTACCTCTGCCTTAGTAGTACCCGCAGTTGCAATATCCTCAGTTTTCCCCTCAACAGTTTTCATATTCGACACGAGGGCAGCAGCCGCAGCATTTCCAGTGTAGCGTCCCTTAGTATCGAGCACCGAGTGCAGCTAGTGTGCAGTCGTCTCCATCTCAGCAGCATCGGTAGAATAATCCCGGACCCAGCAATGTTGGTAAAGGAAAAGGAAAGGCACCAGTACAGGTTCATGCAATGGCATCTGGAGGTTCAGATTCTTAGACTAGTAATGCGGTTGTCGATGGTACGGTCTCAGTTTCTCAGTCCTTAGCTCGGGCTTTATTTGATACAGGTGCCTCTCATTCTCTCATTTCGAGTTCTTTTGTACATGCCTTGGAATTAGATATAGAAGAGGTTAATGAACCCCTAGTCATAACTTCTCCCTTGGGGCGGGTGTGTGTGAATTGTGTATGCAAAGCTTGTAAAATAAAGATTGGAGATGAGATTTTGAAAAGTGATTTGATTATACTCCCCATGAGCTCATATGATGTAATTCTAGGAATTGATTGGTTGTCCAGATATAATGCAATTGTAGACTGCCAACTTAGAAAAGTAACCCTAGTGTTTGATGGGGGACGATGATCACTTGCCAAGGTGGTGGTGATTGGTTGATGAGTGAGCGTCTCATGAAGTCGTGTCTAGGAGGGTGAAGAAATCTGGGTTGTTGTGCTTTTCTTGCGAACCTAGAGTGCGAGTCCTATGCTTTGAGAGAAAGTGTAGTGATTCCGGTGGTTGATGAGTTCAAGAATGTCTTCCCTGACGAGTTGTCAGGATTACCACCGCATCAAAAAATCGAGTTTGGTATTGAGTTGTTTCAGGGGACAACATCGATTTCTATGGCACCTTATCAGATGGCGCCGGCAGAAATGAAAGAATTGAGGAAGCAACTTCAGGAGCTTGCTGATAAATGGTATATTCGAAATAGCACATCTCCATGGGGAGCATCGGTTTTGTTTGCTAAGAAGCATGATGGGACTCTCAGGTTGTGCGTAGATTATCGACAGCTGAATCGTGTCACAGTGAAGAATAAGTATCCCTTGCCTAGGATCGACGAGTTGTTTGATTAGTTGGAAAGTTCGCGGTACTTCTCAAAGATTGATTTGCGTTTAGGGTACCATCAACTCAGGATTAAGGAAGATGATATTCCCAAGACAGATTTTAAGACTAGGTATGGACATTTTGAGTTTCTGGTTATGTCGTTTGGGTTGACGAATGCTCCGACAGCTTTCATGGATTTGATGAACAGGATATTTAGGCCGTATTTGGATCAGTTCGTGATCGTGTTCATGGATGACATTCTTGTGTACTCTAAGACTTGGGAGGAGCATGAGCAGCATCTCTGGATCGTGCTTCAGACTCTGCAGGAGCACCAGTTGTATGCTAAGAGGGAAAAGTGTGAGTTTTGGTTGACTGAGGTCAAGTTTATGGGTCATGTCATCTCGGAGCATGGTATTTCTATAGATCCATCCAAGATTGAAGCCATAGTAGAGTGAGAATGACCAAGGAATGTAGCAGAGATTCGCAACTTCTTGGGTCTTGCTGGTTATTACAGAAAATTTGTAAAGGATTTCTCGAAGATTGCAGCTCCGTTGACGAGATTAATCAAGAAGAATGTCAGGTGTGAGTGGGATGAAGAATATGAGCTTGCTTTTCAAGAATTGAAGAACCGGTTGACTTCAGCTCCAGTGTTGGTTATTCCTAGTAGTGACGTGCCGTATGAGGTTTACGCAGATGCTTCAGGATGCAGACTTGGATGCGTGTTGATGCAGTATGGATGTGTGGTTGCGTATAGATCGAGACAGCTACGACCTCACGATCGAAATTATCCTACTCATGACTTGGAGCTCGCAGCTGTGATTCACGCGCTGAAGATTTAGAGGTGTTATTTGTATGGAGCATCGTTTCAGGTCTTCTCTGATCATAAGAGTTTGAGGTATCTGTTCACTCAGAGGGATCTTAATTTGAGGCAGCGTAGATGGATAGAGTATATGGAGGATTATGATTTTACGTTGCAGTATCATCCCAGGAAAGCTCATGTGGTCGCGGACGCTCTTAGCAGGAAGTCTTCAGGAATTCTCACTTGTTTGGCTTTTGAGGGCTGGAGCAGGGATGCGACAGTGAGTGAGTATGGGCTATAGTATTATGAAGACTATGATCGAGTTTCGGTATATCATGTGGAGGCCACCCCAGCTCTTGTTTAGATGGTGAAGCAAAATCAGTGGCAGGATCAACATTTTCAGGGGATTTGGTCGAGGATTCAAAACGGGGAGCAGTTTGAAGAATGGAGCGTGCATGCAGATGGATCGTTGTATTTTCGAGAGCGTCTTGCAGTTCCAGCTATCACCGAGGTGACGAAAGCCGTTTTGGACAAAGCTCATAGGTCTCAGTTCGTTATTCATCTAGGGAGCACAAAGATGTATCGTGATTTGAAGAGGCAATATTGGTTGAGAGGCATGAAGAAAGATGTTCGAGAGTACGTGGCTAAGTGTACGACGTGTCTTCAGGTGAAAGCCGAGCATCAGAAGCCTGCAGGTCAGCTTCAACCGCTTCTTATTCTAGGGTGGAAATGGGAGCATGTGACGATAGATTTTCTCACAGGTTTGTCGAGGACGGAGCAGCAGCATGATGTAGTTTGGGTCGTGGTCGACAGGTTGATGAAATCGACGCATTTTATTCCGTTCAAGTCGACATGTTCGAGGAAGATCCTCGGGGATTTGTATTTGCAGAACATTATGAGGTTGCATGGAGTTCCTTTGTCCATCACCTCTGATCGAGACACCAGGTTTAATGCTAAGTACTGGAGGAGTTTTTAGGAGGCTTTAGGTATGGATTTGAACTTCAGTACGACGTTTCATCTTTAGACTGATGGGCAGTCTGAGCGGGTTATTCAGATTCTCGAGGATATGTTGCGTGCCTGTGCGTTAGACTTCGGCGGAAATTGGAAGAAATATTTGCATCTGGCGGAGTTCGCGTACAACAATAGTTATCAGGCGAGTATTGGTATGGCACCGTTCGAGGCGTTGTATGGGCGACCGTGTCGGTCACCGGGGTGTTGGGCAGAGCCGGAAGACAGGGTTATTCTTGAGCCAGATAAGATCCGTGATAGCAACAAGAAAGTCGCTGTGATTCGAGATCGATTAAGGGCAGCTCAGAGTCGATAGAAGAGTTACGCGGATAGGAGACGTAGACCCTTAGAGTTCGCAGTTGGAGATTTTATTCTCTTGAAGGTATCGCCTTGTAAAGGAACTATGCGGTTCGGAGTGAGTGGAAAGCTTGCACCGAGGTATATTGGACCGTTCGAGATCACTCAACGTATTGGTGTGGTTGCTTATCGGCTTATTCTTCTGCTCAAACTTTCTCATGTTCACGATGTGTTTCACGTGTCGATGCTTAGGAAGTGTCTGCCTGAGCAGGGTAAGATAGTTTCATTTCGTGATGTGCAGGTTCGGAAAGATACGACGTACGAGGAGGTGCCGATTCAAATCGTCGATCGAAAAGTGATTAGTTTGCGTCGTCATGAGATATCGTTGGTAAAGGTCGCGTGGCAGCATCACGGGGTTGATGAAGCCACTTGGGAACTAGAGTCGGGTATGCGGGAGTTGTATCCGCATTTTTTTTGTTTCTGAAATGAGATGTAAATTTCGAGGGCGAAATTTCTTTTAGGGGTGGAGAGTTGTAACGCCCCAAAATTTATTCAATGTTATTATAATATAAATGATGAATTAGTGTGCCATAATTAATGTTTCAACACTAATTTGATTATTTGATTGAATTTTGAATTTTAGGTTGTTTTGTTAATTTGATAAATTCAAATGATTTCTTATTGTTTTAAAATGATGTTTTGAGTTTTAAAGCACAAAAATTTGTAAAATGTTAAAAATATTCTGTTTTACAAAATCGTGGGTGGCATTTGGTTTTCGCACAGTAAAACCGCTCACCATTTCTCTCTATTTATTCTCTCTTCTCTCCCTCTCGCTTCACTCTCTCTGATCACTCTCTCTCTCCTCTTCTCGCCCGTGATCTCTCTCTCTCTTGCTCTCTCGGTCTCTCTCTTTCTCACTCAAATTTCTTCAAGATTTTGAAGCCAAATTTGGGTCTAAGCTTCGGGTTAGCGAATGGGAAGTTCGGGGACGAGATTTGGCAACCAAAAATGTGGATTTAAAGCTTCGATTCGAGGCTAGTTTTGAAATTTCTAAACTTTTTCTAAATTTTCAAATTTTTGTGCATTTTTAAAATCTAAGTTCGTTTGAGCTTAGAAAACCCTTGATTTGAGTAAAAGGAACTTAGAACAACTAGAATCCAAGCCTAGATTGAAGAAAAAACGGATTAGATTAAAGATTTTTCATTTTTCTTCATTTTTTCCCATTTTCAGATTTTTGAGATTTTTGTGCTTAAATCTTGTTTAAATGAGTTTAAAAGTGTTCTAGTATGTTTTTCTATCATCTATGATTGTTTTCCATGCCTGAGATTTGAGAAAAAGAGGTTAAAATCAAGATTTGGATTTCAGGAGATTGAAAACACGTGGCTGGAATTTCTGAGTTTTTCCAGTTTGACAGGGCAAACTACGTGTTCGGCAGGTCAGATTCAAAGGATCGGCAGGCCGGACTGCATCGTTTGGCAGGGCGAACCTGGGAAATGTCTGGCCGACCGGACCTGATTTCCGGCAGGCCGAACTACATAGTTTGGCCGGCCGAAGTAGGGCGTTCGGCAGGGCATAAGAAAATTTTGTGATTTTTCATCCGTTTTTACTGCTTTGAACCCCGATTAAAATTTCAACCTTATAAAATGATTTTAAAGATACAAATGGCACACTAGGACATCATGAAATGGTTTAGTAACATAGAATATCTCGAACTAGATATTGATCGACTTAGTGTGTATCTAGGATCGTTCGTGGTTCCGCGGAGCTAACGTATAGCGGACCAGGATTTCGGTGTGGGACACCGGCACGAGTATCGAGGTAGGACTTCTATCCCATTCTTTGGTAGCCTAGTTTCAAAATGATTTGGCTTTAAAAAGGGTTTCTATAAAAATGTTTTCAACGGTTAATTGAAAATGGAAATTATTGATTGTATTTTTGTAAACTATGAACTGAGATGAACTTCATAATGAATGATAATGGAAACATTTGGTAAATGGATTTTGAATAATGTTAGAAATGAATATAAGGCCATGATGCCATATCAGAGATCGGGTCATGTAGCGATCGACCTTGGGGGCAGGTCCCGAAACCCAGCTGGACCACTACGGTGGTGATATCCTTATGGTTTGCCTAGGAAAAGAAAATGATATTTCTGGTTGTCCAAGTAAATTGTTTTGGGTAAGAACAGTTTTATTTAAATTTATTTATTTATTCAATGTTTCTTTTAAGTAATTTCTTGAATAATGAGATTTTCCTTTAAATTAAATAATTTGATAAAATACCGTCCTACTGAGCCTTTCACTCACATTTTCTTTGTTTTTGAATTCCCCCCTTCTAGGTGGTTTCCCATTTAGGTTCGGAGAGGATTCAACGGACCGAACTCAGGAGCAGTAGAAGGATTTATTAGATTATTTGTATAAATGAAACAAGGCATGTAATGTTTTTAACTTTCTTTGCGCTTAGACTATAGTTGTATTATTATATTATCAGTACTATATGTGTGCACAAGTTGTGGGTCTGTGGGACCCACACTCGTGGCTCTCTATTATTTTATTATTCGTTTAATGATTTCAATTGCTTAATGTGTATGATTTCTTTTATAAAATGTTGTTTTGAAACTCTCTCATTTTTAATATTTAATTTAGCCCTTAAACTTCTGATTTTAATTAAATTCTTCTTTTAATTAATTTAAATAATCCGCCATATCACCTCCCATACTTCGGAGCGTGACAGGACCGTTCGTGATGGGGGACTGTCGGTTGGTTGGTGTATGTTCCTGCACCACGTTCTTTTTTTTTTTTTAATCTTTTGTTATGCTATAAGCAAGTTTCTAGATGAGTTTAAATGAGGTATTTGATGACTTTTAACATGGAGAATTAAAGAGAAATGATTACAATGGATTTTTGGAATCAAATGGCTCATTGCTGCAACTGTGGACGTGGGAAGAAGACAGTCCAAACGACGTTTCAATTTGGATTTTTTTTTTGCATTCTGCCTCCCGAAAATGACATGTTGTTTTGGGTGACACTCCCAAAATGACATGTCATTTTGGGATTTTTTTTCTTTTTTTTTTTTGTACATTTCTACCTCCCAAAAAGGACATGTCATTTTTGGGTGGCACTCCCAAACCGACATAGTAAGAATCCAAGTAAACCACCAAAATAGAACACATTCATTAGGCACTTTGCGTTATTGAAATTCCTTAGTCCATCAACTGCAAATAAAGTCGTTAGCTCATTGTAAATTCATAATCACAAATATCATACTAGAATTTTTTACACAAAATATGCATCTAAGGCATAATTTCATTCATATGATGCATAAATTGTCAAACGTTACATTGCATTGGTTAAAGAAAATGGTTGTTGTTACACACTGTTAGTTGCAAAATTTTGACTCAACTAATTTTCTTGCTTCGTCATTACTTGTGATAGATAGAAAAATGTAATCACCATTCTTCTTTTTTCTTTTTTATTTTTTGTTAAGCTTATTTTTATGCTAAATATTTTATGTTCTTTAAATTTTTCTTAGTAAATTTCAGTTAAAGATGCATTTTTTTAATTATTGTGATTGAAATAGAAAAATTTGAGTTAAACTCAGACTATGTTTAATCTTAAAAAAAAACCTTTGAGGCAAAGGATAAATAAGAATAACAGTCATTATCCTTGTTATATATAAGCCTTTTGGAAGAATAGTTGGAACCAATAGTTTTGGTTTAAAAATTGTAACTTGTGAGAGCTTACACTGTAGCATTTTACTCTAGAATGTGAGAGCTTTACTGTAATGTCCAATAAAATTTATTTACTTAAATCTAGAATTCACTAAGATTTAAATAATGAATTTTCCTTAATAAATTGTATTTTGTAAAATTACAATAAAAGAAAATGTTTACAGATGATATTAATGTGAATTATGTCTGTAAATTTTGTGCAATTGGGAGTATTTCTAATATGCAAATTTTATAAGTATGATTGCTCAAAAAGAAAATTTTTTTTGTAAAATACTTGCAAAATGGAATTTATATCACAATAAATATAAAATTTTGTGGTATGAAGTAGTATAAAGAAATAGGTATCAATTAAAGTAAATAACCATGCCATAGCCCAAGTAGTATAAAAATAGTTTATTGTCAATCAGAAAAAAAAACTAATAAAAAGATTTTTGTGTTGATAATTCATCAGTTGATGAATGTAGTGTAAAAAGACACATATTGGTAAAAGAGTATTCAATACAGTAAAATGGTATTGACAAAATATAAATACAGATATATGAAATACTGTGATGGGGATAGAAAGTATCAGAAAAAGTAAGTCACTGTGATGGGGATAGAAAGTATGGGAAAAAATAAGTCGGTGTAAGTTTAGACTATTAAAGATAATATCTATTCTATTCTATACTAACAGTATAAGAAAAATACAGTGTAATGTAATTTTATATAGTATAAAAAGGTTGTGGGACCCACTTACTTGTGCATAAGAGGATGAAATTTTGCCACCGACCCTATGGAGACATACGGCAAAGCTTGGTCATAGGGAAAAGAATTTTTAATTCACTTTTGCCCCAAAGTTTGAGAAAATTACAAATAAGCCCAAAAGATAACTTTAAGAGAGAAAAAAAAAATCCTCATTTCCTCTCTCAACCAACTCGAAGGCCTTTAAACCTATTCCCTAAAATTTTCTTCCAATTAGCAAAGAAACAACTTCCAAGAAAGTTCAAGATCAAAATCAAGTTAAACAAGTTTTTATTCAAGGTAAACCCCAGCTTTTCTCCCTTTTCTTTAGAATTTTTCTTTTGGATTTGGAAGGAGTTTTGATGAGAGATTTTTTATGGTTTATGTCAAAGAATATTATTAAGATCAAGTTTTAGTGGAAGACCACAAGGTTCATCAAGGAAACTTTGGGAAAACACTAAACTGTGCACTAAAATAATTACGTTTTCTTTTGGTAGTTGTTATGTAAGAACTAAATAGGGACTATGACATGTTGAAAAGAAATTAAGAGATATTTATGTGATTTATTTTGTGCCTAGTGGTAATGTGAGTCAGTATGGAAACTAGGTTTACATGCTTAAAAACCCTAAGTTTGAAAAACTTATTAAAAAATAATTTTTGGGCGTTTTAACGAAACTAATGGTTTTGACAGATTTTAGGGCAACTAAATTTTTGGAAAAAATATTGGTTTTTCCCAACACAATAGAACTAACAATTTTATGAACAAAAGTTTGTAAAATTCTTTGAGGGTAAAATTATAAATTTTTTATTTTAGATATAATTTTGAAAAATGGCAAGAAACCCTACTTTGCAATCTGAATTTCTGAAAAGTTAAAACACAAAAGTTATAGAACTCATTGAAATGGTTTAAGAGCACAGACAGTTCATTAAAATTCTATATGGTTCACGAGTTATAAATTTTGGAAGTTTTAACCATACAATTTTTATTTAAAAAAAAAGAAAAGAAGAAGGTTTTTAATTAAAGGAATTGGATTTAGAGACTTTTGGAAGTTTATACTCTATTGGAAAAATAATTTCGAACCCAATGATATAAGATGATTGATTTTGAAATAGGGTGTGAAATCGTCAAAATTTTCACAAATCACTTTAAGATCAAAAAGTTCGGTCAAAACGGGTTTTGATCGCAAAACAGGTACCCAAACCTCATTGTCATTGTCATTATAAAACAAAACAAAATTTATTTTATAAAAAAAGTAGGCTCGAAAAGTTTTAAGGCCATTGAGTACAAAAGTGTCATTTTTTGAAAATGGCCAAATAGATCCCGAAAAGTTTGAATTAAATCAAGGCCTTTAGTGGGAAATTTTCCCTAGCTTCGAGGGTGATGGAACAGCTTTGGTAGATAAGCAAATAAGTTCTAATGTGTCTAAGATTCTAAAAAATCTATCAATAACTAAATTTGGTAGTTAGTGTTTACGTTTAGCTATTGACATCAGGGTCGATATTAACTAAGATTGCTAATGACGGAAAATTGTCCAAACAAGGCACATAGGGGAATATTGAAGGGGACCGAAAAAAAATTGATTAAGCACGGTGCTATTATTAAGTAAGTACTAAATCCACCGAAAGTGTGGATAACAATAGTTTTCTTTAAAAAAGAAAAAGAAAAAGTAATGTAGTACTGAGAAATCATATATTTTAATAGCATACTCATTTTAAGTTAGTTGAGCATCATAAATGGTATGACACCATAATCTAAAGAACGGGTATATAATACACCGAATAACATAAGGATGTATTGCAACAACCTCCCAACACAAGGGGAGTTCAAAGTTATGATACGATCTTGGTGTTACAATGACCATTATGTGTATTTGGTACAAACACTTCGGCCCTAGCTAAGTTAAGTATATGTCATAACAGAAGTTCATAATTGAGCATGATTGGATCATGCATGTTAGTAGAAAAATCATCTTATAGGCTATATTTGGACTTACTAAACAATAACTCATATAGTTATTTCATGCTATAGGGAATCCAGCCAAATGGTCCAAATAGTACCATTATGGAGCTGGCAATGGTGGATGAGCGAGTGCGTAGTTAAGGTATGGATGCCGCTGCAATAGAGCTTCTGCTATTTTTTTTTTTTTGGTATGTTTGAATATGTAATACTAAAAAGAGATATGTTAGACAAGTTATGACATGTGATGATAATTAAGTAAATAAAATAAACTTTTTGGTAAACAATTACGATTTAATGGACTGTACTATTATAAACTTAAAGTACACTTACAATTCTAAAAAAATGTGCGCATTTTTCATTGTTTAAACAAAACTGTTAAACAGTAAAGGAATGCTTAGAACGATCCAATTAGGTGGGTCGTGACATTTACATTGTTCACAGTTGTAACTAATAGTTAAAATTGCTCTTCCAAACGACCTAATAGTCATGTGCCAGGTACATGCATCAAACCGTCCAAACCTTACCAACTGTTTTCAATTTGGACCTGTAGCGTAACAGATTTTAAAGTTTAATGAGTTAATTACAAAAAAAATTTTAACTTAGGGACCAAATTTGACAAGGTGTAAGCTTCAAGGGTTTTTGTGCAAAAAAAGCTATTTATTTATTTATTTTTTTGTCAAGGACTATAAGAGCGCCAAAAAGCCCTCCCCCAAATCCGTCAGATCATTCTCCTAGTTCATGTCGAGTGGACCTGCAAGAATTCTTAATTCATAAGTTGTAGACAAGGACTTATTTCACAACAAATAGAGACTAAAGGAAGTGTTGAATTCAAAGCTCACTAACAATGGAAAGAAATTCCACTGCTCTTGCAATGCAATGGAGCATCGAGTTGGAAAAGGGTCTTCTTTCCAAGGTCCCTAGTCGACCGGCGGAATCTATCTGGGAGTTTGGGCCCAGACAGCAGCAATGGAGCAGAGACCCAGAACCCACTTCTCTTGCACACCACATGTTCGACCTTATTCCCTGAGAGGACCGACTTTTCGCCAACGCCATTCTCTTGCGCCTGGCGGACGCTTTCAGGTTGTGAGATGAGAAAATACGCGTTTCTGTTGTGCAAGTGTTTCTAATGGAGTACAGGAGTCGTGAGAAACGAAAAGGGTATAAAGGGCTGTTGTCAAAATCAAGGGTGAGTAATTATTTGGAGGTGTCGAGCAGAGTCAAGATTGTGTTTGATAATGGGGATGTTAGTTCCAGAGCTTTGGCTTTGATTCTCTTTGGTTATTGGGCTGATTTTTCAGAGGACAGTGCGAGTATACGATACTTGGTGCTTTCTATTATGGTCTCTCCTCATGTTTTGGAGGTGAAGTTAGTTCTTTGGTCTTCTTTTTATTTGATTTTTATAAAGTTGTATTTGTTATTTGAAGTTGAAATTTTGAAAAATATGGCTCTTTTCAATGAGAACTGTCGTTCATGGAGAGATAACTGTTTGGAATTTATGCAACTTGCCCTTTGCTCATTGTCTATTGAGTTGTTCTATACATCAATGGTTTGCCAGCAAAACTTATTAGAATTTATTTGAGCCCTTTAATTTATCTGCTTTTCTTTTTTTTTTTTTTTGGCAGGCAACAGCAGCTCTATTTGCTGCTGGATGTTTTTGCGAGTCATCAGATGACTTTCCGTGTGTTTTCTTAGAGATGCTGATTAATATGATGACTTCATCTGAAACATCCTCGTCTGTAAAGTTAGCTGCCGCTCAACTCTATGCGAAAATGGGATACTCATGTTAAACTGCAACGAGAGCTTACAAGGTTCTTTCCCTTAAATGTTTATATATATATACATATATATATATATTTATATATAACACTGAACATCATCAGCATATAAATCTTGCATGTAAGAGGATTGTTTGATTAGTTGAATAATGCTATTGCTTAATTTTGCCTGATATGTCTTAATTTGGGGTGGGGCACAGGGGACTGGTGATAGCATTGATTAAGCTTGGAGTTGATATGGCAATTGGCATAATCAAATGATATGATATGGGTTTCAATAAAACTCTTAGACAAGGATTCCCCAAGAGGTGTGGGCCAAATACTGAATTGCCTTCTTTTCCTCTTAACTTTTTAGGATCTTTTCAAAAAAATGTTATGTGTGTTGGTGTGCGTGAGTTGTGGATCAAATACTGAATTGCCTGCTCTTCCTCTTAACTTATTAGGATCTTTTCAAAAACATGTTATGTATGTTGGTGTGCGTTTATGTTATGTATGTCATGTTTTGATCTGAGTAACGTTTTAGTTTTGAAATATTCTTGGATGTATGTTGGTGTGGTGTGCATGTATGTTTCTTGTCATTAAAGTTAATAAAGATTAAATACATCCTAATGTATATACATACATATGGTGAAATTCTGCAGACATACCTGTATTGTTTAAGTTAATTACAATCCATTTGTTAAACCTACAAGGTAATCCTGTCCGATCTTATACAAAGCACATGATAGGATTCTACACAGTCTAATAAAATCCATTCATTCTTAATTCATAATGATTATCATGTGTCATTCATACAACCTTGTGCACCAAACATAGAATTTGTGCATATATTTGCATTAATTTTTTGGTCCTTTTTTCTTTGGGCTTAATTCTTTTTATTTCTTTTCTTGGTTGGTTTATCTGTAAATTTAATGACCATGTGTAAGACAACTCATACTGACGACTTGCTTGCAGACAGGTCTAAAGCTAGCCTTAGACTCTCTAGAAGAGGATTATCTGGTGGCATTGCTCATTTCACTCTCTAAA
Source organism: Artocarpus heterophyllus (assembly GCA_025403435.1). Taxonomy (NCBI): domain Eukaryota; kingdom Viridiplantae; phylum Streptophyta; class Magnoliopsida; order Rosales; family Moraceae; genus Artocarpus; species Artocarpus heterophyllus. The sequence goes on from CM046350.1 coordinate 32,847,149, forward strand.
TTTGCTTCTGCATCAACAATTCTTAATTCTGATCAGGTACCTTGATGCAGCCATGTAATTAACATTAAAATTTCATGTCGAATAGGAAATAGCTTTTTCAAAGTGTTATTTGCCATTGAAGTGGATGGTCAACAGTCAACTGTCGCGCTTTTAGTAGATTTCTTTTTCCTATAATAACCACTTTCTTTTCCACTTTAGTCGGCATATTTGTGCTTGGAGTGCTTAACATTGATCTTGAAAAGATAAATAAGGAGAAATCATACAGAAGTTTACCTCTTTAGTTACCTTTTTATTGTATTTAGTGACAATCTTCCGTATATAAGACGGTTTGCATGTTTTTGAGGAATACTCAATGATTCTTTTCTTGTTGACATGTGGAATTTCTTTTATTTTTTCTCATTCAAGAAAAAAACTCTCAGAGAATGTGCAACTGCACTGATATGTCTTCATTTTATCTTCAGTAAAGGAGTAGGTCACTGTTAACCCAAAACTGGCTGAAGCAATATTCAGCACACTAGGTGAACCTGAACTTCCAACAAGCATGCAATGTGAAGCTCGTAGGATTTTGCGTAAGGTTGTTTACATGTTTCAATTATTATAGATGAATTTGTTCTTGCTGTCAAGTTTAAAATCTATTAATCTGGAACAATTGCAGGTGCTTCTGTGTATGCGGTGATACTCTTGATGTTGGTAAGCTGTCAACTGTTGCTGAGAATGCATCCCATTCTCCAATTAGGTCAATGAGCGTGCTAGCCATTCGTGTTCTAGTTGATGTATAAAATAAGTTTAAAGGCAGAAGAGATATGTGATTTGTTTTGTCATGTCACTCTCCAATACCATCTCAAGTGGTTTCACAAATTTTTAATCGGATAATATTTATGGTGAAGTCACTCTTTGATCCTTGTCAGGCCGATTCTGTAGTGTTTCAAGAAATTAACAACCTGCTCAATCTTCTTCTTTCTATGGTTAGAGAACACTGGAATTTAGCTTCTCTAGTGCTTGATCAGATTTTGGTATTTGTGAGATACCTCTCCAGTGTGAACGACAATGTCTTGTCCACAGCACAAACAGATTCATTAGTTCATGAGAGGGCAAATACTAATGGAGGAAAGAGCAGAGTCATTGTAGGGAAGCTTGCATGTAAAGTTTATAGTTTCCTGGTGACTTATCTTAAAATTCTTAGTGAAGCTGGCGATATCACTATGCTTGTGTTCAAGAAAGTGAAGCTTCTTGTTGAATATGGATGTGAATGCAAGTTGTTCAATAGCTATACACACACAATCTTGTTGCTGTTGTTGAATTCTAAAGTTCTTTGGGGTAATATAAGTAAGGAAACTTGCAAGCTTGATGGAAACTCAGGTATGTTGCTGCACAATTACTCAATTGAGCATGAGCTGATTCCCCTTGAATTCGCAAAGAAGGTGGTGGAAGAAATAAATATTGGCCTGCATACAAAGCTGGAATGTATTCAGCGTGTCAGGGTGCATGGTTCATTTGTATATTTATATTTCAACAGCTAATCACACAGGTTCGTTCTGATTCGTGTTGTTGCTGGATAAAATCATTGTTTCAATTTGCTCATTCTGAGATACAAATTATGCTCTTTCATTCAACGAAACAAGATTCCAGCATAACAGACAGGTCACAGGCAATCAAACTCCCTCTTACACTTCTCAGTAACAACCAAGATGAAATGGACGATGAAGCCACAAATGCATTGTATGAACCTAGATGTAGCAAAGTGCTTGTAGCGTTATTTGCTCCTCAAAAGAAACATCAGAAGATGTTATATCTGGTCAAGCGTTTTGTTTCCAAAGATGGATTTTGTCTTTACGAGCTAAAGCATTAAGAGCGGTGGTGGATGTACTTGAAACTGTAGGAACCATTCAATTTCTCTGGGGAAAGGGTAGCTGCAATGGTCAGGTTAGCAAAAGTTTTGTGGCAGAGTGCATGTTGTCAATAGAAAAAATTGCTGAAATATCAATGCAGTTGAAGAGGCTTGCAAAAGAATTTGACCTATTTAGTGCATCCTTCATTGACATCGACAGCAAAAGTTCAAAAGTCATTTCAGCCCTTGCACTCAGTAGTTCGCTGCTGGCCTTTGTTACCGGTTTCTCTCTATTTATTCCAAACCTTCTTGAAACTTTTTCATGTGGCCTGAAAAACTCAAAGAATGATCTACGTGCACATCTGATAAAAAATTTAGCTGGGAGGGTATTCCACATGGACCAGGAAATCAGTCTGTCAGCTTCTCGATGTCAGTGAAGACGACAGAATAAGTTTTTTTCACGTGCAGCCAGGAACTCAAGCCTTTAACATTGCCTGTGAAGCAAGAGATGTTCGTAGTCTTTGTAGCTATGCTGTTTCTGGGATCGTTCGGTTGAGGAATGAGGCAGATATAACAGAGTGAGGAGAATACATCTCGAGTTTTCAAGGAGGGTTTACTACATGCACTTAAAATTCTTTAGAAATGGACACAAATTCCTCTCAGGACTCCCAAGTACTTTCAGTTAAGGTAAGCTGCGAATATTCCTCACAAGCATATCTTTTACACTACGTTCTATTTATTGATCTCAAGCATTCTGACGATATACATTTTGGACTGAATTTTGTTGTAACTACTGTTTAAGACTTGTTCGCCTAACAAGTGTTGATGATGGCTTCTATTTTGATTGCTTAGATATTTATCTTGAATCCATGACCACTCTAAGTTTACTTGCTCAACTGCGCTCTAAGTTTACTTGCTCAACTGCGCTCTAAGTAGACCTCCATGATATACTTTTGTTTTTTCCATTTTAATCAAAATCCTAATCTTTCTGCATTGATTTTAAAAATTTCAGGCCTTGCATTGGTTCAGATCTCTGTGCTGCCGGTTTCCGCAAAAACCCAGGCGGCATTTGTGTTTTGCAAGGCTATCAGCTTTCTTTAAATCTTTGTGTGCTGCTAAGAAACGTGCCGCAAGATCTCCCTGTTCGGCTGTCCAAGTTTTACTGCATGCTGTACTGCAGCACATCTTTCCAGGAGCCTAGACCGGTTCAAGAAAATACGGAGCAATCTAAGAGCAGCTATCAAGCTTGGGAAACTGATGACATGGTAGATATGAACGAAAAGCTATTACGTTACTTGACACTGCATTCTGAACAATATTAAGGGCGGTAAATGTGGTCGTGCCAGTGATGACAGGTTCATGAATACATTTGTTTGTCTCGAACCAAACAAGAGATGGCAAGGGTTCTCAAGTTGCTTGCTTGATTTTTAGATTTCCGACGGGTTCTTATAGAATCAAATGGTGTAGCTGTTGCATTGATGATAAGGGTAATTATTGGAACCTCCTCCCTTTGAATGCTGGACCCGTATTTACTGTAAAACAGGCTGTTTTAGCTGTTAGAGCATTAAGTTATAATGATAGATAATTGGCTCGGTTGTGCAGATGTTCTGTGTTTTGACGTATTTGATGGGAATTGGGAAATAGGGTCCTGTTTCCTTTTGCAATTATCTAATTTATTTATTTATATATTTAATTATCATACATATGTTTTTTTAAAAAGCGTTTTGCAATTATCTGGGTATTTCATATCAAAAGCTTGTTTGGCGGGAGGGAAAAGCAGAGTGAGGGACGAGGATAAGGGGTCTATCTTTCCTTGAGACTTATGTTTGGTAAGCGAAAAAGGAGGAGAGACTGAATTGGATAAGGGATTGCAAATTCTTGAAACGATTCTAAATTTTAATATCTCCCAATATGGATGTGTTAGTAGAGAGAATTCATACAAAACACAGTAAGAGAAATGTGTGATATTCTTTCTCTTTATTTTTCTTACCTAGGTTATTTATCTTTCTTTCCTTCTTACCAAACAAAAGCAATATCCACCAAGGTGAGTAAATCATGAGGAATGGAATCCAAATACATTATAACTTTAGTGAGAAGAAAGAATTATGACATCTAACTGACAAAGTAGTTTAGATGCAGAAGTTTCCTAGACGTGGGAATTTGGGTATTGTTTTTTTGTCCAAATGTATGGGAAGACGCCTTACGTTGGGTTTTTAGGTAGAAGAGTTTTCAAGTCGTTTATCAATGACTTCTAATCTAAAATGACCATTTCATAACTGTCCGTACATAACTAGCGATAAACAGACGTGGACTCAAAAGGCTATCATGTTTAGAAATTTGTCCTTGATTTCAAGTTTTATTATGTGATCGAGTTTGTTTCTCTTGTAACACAACTTGTGTTTCGTATAACACTCAAATAAATTTAAAAAAAAAAAAGAAGAAAAGAGCAAAATGGGTTTGCTGTGACTAGAAAAAGAATGCAAAGATTTTGCTGGAGGAAACTGCAAACATTGCAATTCAGAGGAATGTATTGTCCGTTCATTATTAGGACATAAATAAATAATATATATATATATATTTTAACATGGTAAGAAACTGCAAACATTTTTTTTTTCTTTTTCTTATGAGGGGAAGATTTCTGCTTTCACTTTCCGTTATCATGCATCAGCTTTTAAAAGTGTGTTACTTTTTTGTCTGAAAAATTGAAGGTATAGTAATAATAACCCAGAAAGATCCCCAATTTCCTATCCAGTTACCAAACTCCCTTAATAAATAATTTGTCAGAAGTGGGATTTGAACCCACGCCCTCTTTCGAAGACCAGAACTTGAGTCTGGCGCCTTAGACCCCTCGGCCATCCTGACTGCATTGGTTTTTAGAGATTTTTAATAGTTGATTTGGCCTCTCGTGCTTCCAGCTTCCCTTTACCTACCTTTAGAAGTTTGGGTTGGCTACATAACTATAACTATGCCATATAATTTTAATTATTTCACAGTTTATTTTCTGTAAAAATGATAAATTTAGTTTTTGAATTTAAAAATTTTGTTTCAATTTTATCACTTGTAAATTTTTGAGACATGAAAGACATGAAGATAAAATAAACATACTTTAAATTAAGCTGAATTTGTTTTTAAATATATTTTTCTTTTTAAGAAAAATTTTTAAAAATATTTTGGCATTTAAATGTCATAATATAAGATCTTTTTTTTTTTTAAATTTGATAATTTGTTTTTAGCTTTTTTATGTTTTTAAATCTATAAAATATTTTTAATTATATTGTTTTACTCAATTTTTCTAATTGTATGGATGAATTTGAAATAAATATTTTAAATTTAAAACAAAGATACTTTTAATTAGACCTAATTTATTTTTGAAATATATTTTTCTTTTTGAGAAAAATCTTTAAAAATATTTTGACATCAAAATATCGTAAAATATAAGACCCTTGTTTTAGATTTGTTATTTTGTTTAAGCTTTTTTTTATGTTTTTAAATCTATAAAATATTTTCAATAACTGTTTAAATGTAGTTATGTTGTTTTACTCAATTTTTTCTATTTATATGGAGAAATTTGAAATAAATATCTTAAATTTAAAGGATACCATTGTAGTTTCTAAAAACAAAGAATCAAATTAAGAAATAGTAAAAACTCAGAGGTATAATTATATAATTAACTTTTAGAATTTTTTTCCCCCCTTTTAAAGCTAGCTAATGTGCTTTAGGGTTTATTTGGTGTGTTGGTTTGAGATGTAGTGGTTTAAAATGAAAGTTTGAAAAGTGTAGTTTGAACTTGCATTCTGAATTAATGTTGGATAAAGTTGATTTTAGATTTTAAAAAGGATTGGCTCAGAACAAAGCTCATTTTGGATTTTAAAAAATAGAAAAAAAATATAAAACTTTCGTATATATATTGGAAAAATAAAATTGTTTGGTGTTCGATATTAAACCAAAAAATAAGTTTGAAAACCTCCAAAATAGAGGAGGCAAAAATTTTGTACTCTTTAATTCAATAGGTTTAATCAAAGGTTCCAAACGGGGCCGAAATGTCTTTTGCCAAACGCTCTATGTTTTAAATTTGGATTCGAAATTGGTGAGACGTTGAAAGAAATATGCCTTAAATTTTTGACACATTGGAAACATGCCAGTCACACAGCTACAAGTAACTTCTTTATTGGAACTTTTTTAGACAGTTTTAATGTACCTTTTGGGGTAGGGCACATTTATGCCGTTATCTTTTCATAGCATCTCCAATTGACACGTTGTTACTCGACGTATGGACTCTGTTTGGTAAATAGATTCGATATAGTGATTTGATTTGAGTTGTATGATTTAAATTAATGATTTGAATTATTATCTGAATTGACGTTTGAATATACATTTAAGTTTCTGAGTATGAAATAACATTGAAATTTATGTTTGGAGATGTAGTAAAAATAGTTTTTGTTTTATTAACAAATCTAATAAAATGTTAATATAAATGATCCTAAAAAAATGCAATATGGATTTTAATTTATTTTTCTCTTCATTAGGAACATAATAAAAAAAGAATCATCTCGATTGGATATCAAATGAAGAAGTTATGATTTTTTTTCTTCAAATATAGAAGAGAGAATTTCAACGTTTACTATATCAAAGATATCAGAATATCAAAAGTTTAATAGGAAGTCAAAACTCTGAAAACTTAGATTTTTGTTACTCATTTGATTCGGACTTTGAGGGAAACAAACATGTATCATAAGGATTCTTAATACTTGAATCCAAATTTGCGACCATTGGGTTTAAAGAATACCTAAAACAAACATGCCCATAAGTATTTAAAAAAAAAAACTTTTCAATACAATGTCATTTTTATGCTAAATTTGTTATATATTAAGTTTTGTGGAAAATTTGTCATAAAGTTTAACATATAGCAAATTTGATATTTGATTCTTATTGATTGCTAGATTGACTTTTTTGTATTAATAATTACAACATTTTTATTTTTTAATTAGTTTAATATTAAAAGATTTACTTTTACAAAATCTAAAGTTTAATAATTATGACAAAAGATAAATATGATAGTTCAAATAACATGATGTATTAAAGTATAAAATAAAATAACACATCAAATATGTTATTTTTATATTTTTTTAGTGATAAATATAACATTAGTATTAATATTTACATTTGAAAAAAGGCACTTTGCATGGCGCTATATTATATCTTTCATCATGTATGATCTCACTCACGTGGAGTAAATTAAAAGTTCCAAAAAATTTTCAATATTTTTCACCTTAGTAGAACCCTCAAAACTGTTCACAAAACAAAGTAAACCTCACATTTGGTCATGAAGACTTCTAGTCCCGACGAGACGTGTCAAAATCGTATAGGCTAAGACGACCTATTCTTTTTAATTAGGATTCGTGGACAAAAATGCTTGCTATACGTAGGATGAGTTTTAAATCTCCTTTTTTGCCTAACTTACCTTGACTAGCTAAGCTTCTGTTTAAAATTTCAGTTATAACTGACGTTTTAAGTTTAAGAATTGTAGTATACGAGGACTCTATATTGTAACAACTTTTTATTTTTAAAAGCTTTATACTGTTTATAATTGTAATTGATGGGTTGAAACTTTAGTTTTAAACACCTGTTGGAAATATTTTCAATTTATTATATATAAGTGAAACTTGTATTTATAGTGTCCTAAACCATTTTTGTTAATATTGAGTCTCGGTAAACCGAAATGGATCTGCATCTGCACGGTTTCAATAAAAATGCATGGGATAAATACCAAAAGATAGTGGGCAGAGTGTTAAATATTTGTGGCCTAACCCTATCCCATTCGCATGCAATAAACGTGGCGAACTGTAGATTCTTCTGCTCATCTTTGACCTGACCACCTCATAAAGGCTAGCTAGGCCTGTTGCTCTCTCAATAACTCAGCTATGATGAGAAAATTAAGAGGAATTACTAACTTTCTCCGTTTTAAATGCTTTTTTTTTTTTTTTTTTTTTTCAGAACCAAGTCATGAGATATGCTAACAAGAAAAAGACAGCGTCAATATAGATTAGCTGCCTACCATTAGAAGAATAAAATTCTTTACCTTAATGATCTCATTTTACTTTTCCCCGTCAATTACTCTATTCCAACGTTGCACAACACGATAACACCTTATACCAAATGAATACATGTTGATAAATATTAACATTTTTACTTCCAATGCATGTTTGACCCTTGACTCTCCTCCTTATATACAAGTCTTTTGGGATATCGGTAGGCTACCATATTTTAATTATCAGTTTGTGTCGTTCATGCTAAAGTTAGAGTTCGTGTCAGTCTCAAAAATGGTTCCTCAATTTTACCTTCTATTTTACTTGAATCCTTAATTTTTGAACCCTTATTTTTGAAACATCTCAAACTTTGTTTCAATTTTAGTCCTTTTTATGAGTTAGGCGTTAGAAAGACAAAATATAAAAATGATATGATAATAATTCATATAATATAAAATATATACATGTTATTTTGACGCAAAAAGGTAAAGTAACATTCTACTAATTGAATATATATATATATATATTTTTTTTTTTCTGTTTCTAACTCTGACTCCTAATTGATGAAAAGAACTAAAATCAAAATAAGATGATAGATTAATGGTTAAGTTTGAAAAATTTTAAAAGTCAAGGACTAAAGTGTGATTGACACTTAAAATCAGGGATCATTTATGGAATCAACTTTTAAAATTTCTATAAAATTGTATAGGACTCGCAAGATCCCATAAGTTGCTTTAATAGTAAATGTAGTAAGATAATGCAATATCAATAAAAAATGTCACCTTCAAATGTATATATAAAAAGAAAAGAAGAAGAAGAAGAAGAAGAAGAAGAAGAAGAATTATGTGTGCCATGTTTTGTAGCCAATCCTTACACAATATCATGGATTAATTTGATTTTTATTCTTTAAGCTGTAGACAAAATTTTAATTTGATTCTGGACTTTTAAGATGCTTCAAAACTGATCATTTGGATATATTAGGCTGTTACAAATTTGCTTTTCCGTCCATCTAATTGTAAAAATTTCAACCAAAAAAGACATAATTACGTGTGGAGTTAGTGGGTATTAATTTTGTAATTTTATTGTGAGAGCACAATTGTTAAGAAAGAAGTCATGTATTTTCTATTGAGATTTTAATAGTTAGATAGACTGAATGGTTAATTTGGGACATTAGATCGATGTGGACTGGTTTTGCAACACATTTTAAAAAATATAGAAACTAAAATGAAATTTGGCTTAAAATTTAAATCTAAAAAATGAGAAAAACCCTAATATCGTTTGTTAAAAAAAGTTATAACTAAATCTGACGTAAAAAATAGTTCCCCAGTACTAAAATATTTTATACAGTTCACATCGTTTTAAGTATGATCATAAAGTTACTTATCTGTCTCACTTTATGTTGAGCTTTTTGTTTTGTTTTGTTTTTCACTTCATGCTAGACTTTTTGTTTCTGATAAGAGGACTTTTTCAATGGAAACTTCTACCTATGGTGCACATTTTGAAACTATTGGATCTTATCAAATTTTTTTTTTCTAATAAATCTATATTCACTGGTGAATATCTTTTTCAGTTCTTACGAGAGAAGTTTCCTTCTAATAAATCGTGAAGAACTAAGGGATCATTTATAAGTCTCTAGACTCATAGAGGGTAGTCATCTTGGAGTAATGTAATGGGAAGAGGGTAGGTAGTTTTAATTTCCTGAGTCCTGACTGTTTTGTTAGAATTGAATGAACATGTCAATGTTATGTTATTAATTAGTTATTACAACTTTAAGCGCATTAGCATAATGATGATTTGCCAAAACTAGCCGTACATTACTTAGAAAGCGTGCTTAGACGGTGGCTTATTCAAGCTTGAACTCTTGCACTTTCGTACCAATTAATATCTTCTAGAACCCGGCCATAATGTGTCTCACGTGTGTGTCTATATACACACATACATAGATACATACATACCTACATATATATGTAGGTTTTTTACGGTCTCTCTGGCAGAAGGTTTTCCATTGCAATATGAAGAAGAAAAAAACGCAACTTGTCAAATTTTTAGCATAACATTAATATTGCATTGACATAACACCAAAAAATTTTGTCATCTAAAGATTGTATTACAACTCTCCAATGTCAATATCAAACGTAATGTTAATGTTATATTAGAGTAATACTAAAAATTTTAGTTCTTTAAATTTTAAAGATTGTTATACTCTCTAACATCAATGTCCTGTTAAATGACTATTATGTTATAATTTTCTCTTTTACAGGTTACATAGGAATATATAATATATAATATGCCATTTAGCAGCAAAGCCAGGAATTTTTTTTTTTAATGAAAGCACTGTATTTTTGTTGAATGGATATGCAGTTATATATTTTTTATGATTGATTAGGGACACATTTAATTTTTCTATAAAAAAAGGCACAATAACGTCTTTTAAGTATTCAATGGGGGCACAATTGTTAATTTTCTTACAAAATAAAGATAATCCTAATTTTTCTTAAATTATAAAATAAAAATACAATTTTAAAAATTGAATAGGAGCACGAGCCGCATCCAACTATACTTACCTCCACGAATGTGATCCTATAATTAGTCAAAGAAAACCTTAGAGGGTAATTAATTATATGCCCAAATAAAGAGGTTGGTATAGAGTCTTTAAGTTTCCAACAGAAACTTTATCAAATTTTGGCGTTAGGATATCTAGAATTACCTAACCTTCACCATATTCAATTACGTAAATGCTTGTTCTTTCTTGTGTGCGTGTGTGTGTGGCAGTAGAAAATGACAAGCATGGACCCCCAAATTAAATTCATAAATTGACCCGTTAAAAGTGGAAGGTAAACTTGTGTTTGGGTGAGTAGAAGTAATTTTCAGTTCGTCCAAACGTTCACCAATCCACGAAGCCATGCACTGTCGTGGGATAATTTTCTTTTTTGGGTCCTTCAAGTCATATTGATTTCGAATTTGGTGCCTCAATTGTAAATCAGCTACAGTTTTTCTGATGTTTGCCTGCAAAGGCCAGATAACTCCAACCCAAGGATTCATAACTAAGATAAACAAATTAAAAAAAAAAAAAATTCAAATGTGGCTGTTTTTTTTTTTTTTTTTTAATAAAATAAACACGTAGGAGTTGTTTGATATTGTTTGCTGTACAAGTTTGTTGAAAAGCTGCTTTTTGCCAGATTTAGAAAATAAAGGTATTTAACATTTTTAAAATATTTAAACTAGCTAAATTACATATTAAAAAACGCTAAGGTAGCCAAAGGGTTATTTTCTAACCCCAAAAAAAAAAAAAAAAAAAAGAGAAAGAGGGGTTACTTTGTAATTATCTAATGGGTGGTTCCATTCATACCCCCGCTCAACTATTTACACCCCTTTGAAAATATATTTTCATATTACGGAAAAACTGTTCAATAATGACAAAAAGGACAATTATAAATGACCTAATTGTATAACTGACTTTTTTAAAAATAGAAACTAAAAGACATTTTTTTGTTTCCACACACACCTATATATGATAACAAAATCTTAATTTTCACTGGTCAATGACTATTCCAAAAATCATGACTTCTATTTTGTCAAATTATATTCAAATAAATATTTTTTATATTTCAGTCAAAGTTTGGTTTTTGTTTGAATATAGTGGCATTCATATTAAGTGCTTGTTTAGTTATATTAGTAGATGTAAGAATAAAATAAATAAATAATATATTTTTTAGAAAATATAATTAGTAGATATAATATTTTTTTAATAAATTGTAGTGAATATATATAATTTTTAAATTAAAAATTTTATTTATGTATGAAAATATTTCATGCCTAAAGCTTCAACAAAAAATAAAAAAAAAATAAAGAGAGATAGAGAAATAAAAATTCAAATAATGAAAAATGGTGGGCGTGAAAATAAAAATGAGATGAAAAGAAGTAATAATCTTAAGGGTAGTTTGGAACAATAAGTAAATTTATTTATTTCAAACTTATAAGGGGTGCATTTAGAAGATGGGTGAGAAGAGACAAAAGAGGGTGTAAATAGAACCACCATTATCTTGTTGAGTATTTATAATTTTTTGGTTTAAGTTGTGTTTTTCCCTTCTTTAATTAAGATGGGAAAGAAATAACAATTTTGTGAACCATATCATTTTGGAATTAAAAAAAGAGAAATTTTCAATTTCCCAAACAAAACTCTTTAACTATGTTATTCCAATGCTATTTTAATCTTTCTTAAGCAATATTATCTATAGTTTTTCTTAAATTTGATAAGAAAATTATTTTAAGGAATCAACGAAGTGCAAATCCACGATTCTAAAAATTTTAAAGCGAAGGGTTCTACAAATTAATCTGAGATATGTACATAATACAATATCGACATAAACTAAAACTATCTTAAATAATTAAGTTAAAAAGAAGAAATTGCATCAAATAATATAGTTTCAATTTTTAATATAAGAAATAATACATTTTTTAAAAGTATTTAATTTAAGTACATAGCATTTTTAAACTGCGTTCTCTTTTTAAACCCTTGAATTTTTAATTTTACTCCCTCCTTATTCTTCCTTTTCTTTTCATTTTTGTTTTTCATTCTCTTCCTATTGCTTCGTATTTCTCTCTACGTCATTTTATGCAAAAATAAATTTCATTTTAATTTAAGTGAGTTATTTACTAAACATTTTTACATTTTGGTCTATTTATTTTTATTCTTAATTAATAATAGCCTAATTCCCTCCTTCTCCCATTTAAAAAAATTATCTTAAATTTATTAATTTCTCCCCATTTATTTTTTCCAAAGTTTTGTATTTCAATTATATTTTGTTTTAGCTACTTTTAATTATGTCCTATTTTTTTTTTAAAAAAAATTGAGAACGTTAGGAAAGCTGTCCCTCTTAACTCTCTTCTTTACTTTTTCTAACGTTCAACATATAAATTAAAGTTTACAAATTGACAAACTAAGAAAATTTGTCCCGTAACTCACTTCTTTACTTTTGTGTCATTTAAGGCAAATAAACTAAAGTTGAACAATACTACTATTTAAATCCAAATAATTAGATAAAGGAAAAGTAGCATATACATAAACAATAAAATAAATTAAAATAAAGAATCATAAAGTTAAAGAGTAAGATAGAGAAAGAAAAAAGATTTATGAAGCTTATAATGTTTATTATACAATTAATATAGTTTTAAATATCTATTAAACTTATGCCCCGAGAAGAATTCCACACTCTGCCACAGGTATATGTACAAAAAATATGTCCTATAACCTAACCTTAACTCTATTAACTTTAGATATAAACTGACAAAAATGCGCCAGTCAATTATAGTTGTTAATCAAAGTATGCTCAATCTAAGCCCTTCATTTAGAGAAAAACCGTATAGTGTTAGTGGCTCCCCATCACTTGCCACCGCTGGCCACGTACAATCCCATAAGCTCCTTATCACCATCGTGCTGGCGTGAGCACTAGAGCTTGCCTTCCCTTTAAGTTTCCCTTAAGCCTGTAGCCTTAAACGTCTTCATGTGTACTAGTCTGAGCTCGAGCCCCACACAATGATGTGCACACTGCCTAGGCTCTAAGCAAACCCAAGTGTTCAGGTGTGGAGAAGCTTCATAAGTGTTAGAGAATTAGGCGCCTCCTAATTCTAAGAACACCAAGAATGAATAATTACAGAAAAGAAAAGAAGAAAAGAACACCAAAACTTTTATACAGGCTCATCCAATTTGAGACTACGTCTTGTTTCTGTCGTTGTAGATTCCACTATGATAAAGAAGATGAATATAGATTACAAGAGAAATTTTATCACACACTCTCAATTTGTGTTTTTCAAATCTCTCTTCTACCTAGCACCCTTCGTGGGAATTTTCTTTTTTCTCTCTCAACAATAAAGCTTTCACACTCACAAAATAATGCCTATTATCAAACCTAGCTATCTTATCTCTATTTATACCCTCAAAGAAGAGTGAAAAATAGCAACTAATGAGAAGCCTTAGCAGTTTCCTGTTTTTGGCTTCAAAAACCTGACTTTTACATCGAAAAAATCGCTAAAACATAGGCTTTGGGTGCCACGTCGCTTGAAACCGACGCCGCGGCGCTGGTTTGAATCTCGGGCGGGCACCGCAGCGCTCATTTTGGCCGTTGCAGCGCCCAGCCATTGTCCCCCCCCCCCCCCCCCCCCCCCCTTTTTTTTTGTCTTTCTTTTTGCTGAGTGATTTGGCTCCATCCTTAAACAATCTCCCACTTAGAGACTAATTAATTACCATGTCTTTACTGCAACGACAACAACTTCTCATGCCTCATAGAGAAGTCCAACTAAAGTTACACACAACTTTAGTTTCTCGATCAGAACCATCTTGGTGAGCATATCTACTGGATTCTAACTCCCAAGAATCTTCTCAAGCTTTAACACTCCATCCTCCAAAGCCGACCTGATAAAATGATATCGCAATTGTATATGCTTCGTCCTAGCATGAAATGCAGGATCTTTCGCTAAGTGAATGGCTCTTTGACTGTCATTTTGTAGCACACTCTTTTCCTACTTGTGACCCAGTTCTTCTAAGAATGACTGCAACCAAATCATCTCCTTGCTTGCTTCAGTCATCGCCACATACCCTGCTTCTGTTGTAGAGAGTCTAACTATCTTTTGTAGCTTCGAGACCTAACTAACTATAGTGCCACCCATAGTCTAAACATAACTAGTAGTACTCTTTCTGCCATTAATGTCTCTAGCTATATCAGCATCTACATAACCCTGTAATCCTAAGCCTGACTTCTTGAAACATAAAGCTAAACTTGCAGTACCTCTCAGATATTTGAAAATCCATTTCACTGTCTCCCAATGCTACTTGCCTGGATTGTTCATGTACTTGCTCACAACTTCTACTGCATGTGCAATGCCCGATCTGGTACAAACCATGGCATGCATAAGACTACCTATTACAGAAGCATAAGGCACCTTGGCCATGTGGTCTCGTTCTTACTCCATGGTCAGTGATTGCTCCTTTGATAACTTGAAGTGACTGGCAAAAGGAGTACTTACAGGCTTTGCATTACTCATGCTGAATCTATTTAGCACCTTTTCAACATATTCTTCCTGTGACAGTTTCAGACCACTATTGTTCCTTGTTATTCTCATCCCAAGGATTTGTTTTGCAACACCTAAATCCTTCATTACAAACTTCTTAGATAGCTCCTTCTTCAGCTTGTCAATCTCCTATTTGTATCCTCCTGCTATTCGCATATCATCAACATATAACAATAATATAATATAGGAGTCACCAAAATTCTTCATATAATAACACTGATCTTCTTGACATCTCAAGAAACCATTGTTGCACATAAAACCATCAAACTTCTTGTACCATTGCCTAGGAGCTTGTTTTAGGCCATACAAGCTCTTCTAAAGTTTGCACACCATGTTCTCCTTACCCATACTTTGAAACCTTGTGGCTGCTTCATGTAGATCTCCTCCTCTAAATCACTATGGAGAAAGGCTATCTTAACATCCAACTATTACAAGAGCAAGTCTTCATTTGTTACTAATGCAAGTACAGTTTTGATCGTAGTTAGTTTCACCACCAGAGAAAAAATTTCATTGAAATCAATACATTCTTTCTACTGAAAGCCTTTTGCTACCAGCCTTGCTTTGTACCATTTACAGCCATCAGATTCATCTTTTATCCGATATACCCATTTGTTGTGCAAAGCCTTTTTGCCATGTGGTAACTCTATCAATTACCATGTCTGGTTGGACATTAAGGAATATATCTCATCCCTCATGGCTAACTCCTACTTGACCGAATCTTTAGCCTGCACGGCTTCGTCATAACTCTCTGGTTCACCTCTGTCAGTCAATAAAATATAATGCAAGGAAGGAGAGTATCTTTGCGGCGGTCTGATGGTCCTGCTAGATCTCCTAACTAGAGTTGCAGGAGTACTCTGGTTTCTTTCTAGAGCAATATTTTCTTGGTCTTTAACTTCTGAATTCTGCACTTCCACTTCAAGAAGATCCTTCAATGGAATCACCTCAAGCTTCTTACCTTCAAAACCTAAACTTTTGGAGTCATTGCCACCTCTATCCTTATACAAAACACTTTCATTGAAGATCACATCATTGCTCCTGATAATCTTCTGATTTTGGCCATCCTAGAGACGATAACCAAACTCAAGTCCACTATAGCCAACTAGAAAACAATTTCTTAGATTTAGCATCGAGTTTACTTCTAGTAGTGGGATCAATATGAACATAGGAAATAAAACCAAATACTTTCAAGTAGGAGAGGTCCGCCTTTTTACTGCTCCATAGTTCTTTTGGTAGCTTGAACTTTAATGGTATGGATGGACTTTTGTTGATCAGATAAGCTGATGTGTTAATTGCCTTAGCCTAAAACAATTTGGTAGCCCCGCATGTAACCTCATACTTCTAGCAAGCTCGTTCAGAGTCTTATTCATCATCTTAGCTACACCATTCTATTGTGGTTTCCCTGGAATAGTTTTTTTCATCTTTATTCCATTCTCAGCACAGTATAGCTTGAAATCATCATCTATGTATTCTCCCCCATTATCAGACTGCAAGCACTTCACCTTCAAATCTGTCTTGTTCTCCATCATAGCTCTCCATCTCTTGAAAGCATCAACGACATCAGATTTGTTTTTCAAATAGTAAACCCATACCTTCCTGCTTGAGTCATCAATGAATGTCGTATAGTAATTTGCACCACTAAGAGAAGTCACCGTTGAAGGTCCCCACACATTAGTGTGAACCAGATTCAACTTCTTGGATTTGGGCTCTCTGCCTATCTTTGAGAAATTGACTCTCTTCTGCTTGCCAAAGATGCAGCCCTCACACAACCTATGATCAACAGTTTTCAATCCTGGAAGTTTTTCATTAGAGTGAAGCACCTTCATTCCCTTCTCACTCATGTGCCTGAGCCTGTAGTGCCATAGCTCAATGTTAGCAGTAGAGTCAGCAACTGCTATGGTATCTTTGCAATTGGAATTAATGTAGAGAGTTTCAGCTTTATGTCCTTGAGCAACAACCATAGCCCCCTTTATGGCTTTCCAACCTCCATAATTGAAGGTCACATTATGTCCTTCGTCATCTAGTTGTCCCACCGAAATCAAGTTGCATATTAGTTTGGGTACATGTCTCACTTTATGAATCTTCCACACATACCTATTAGGCATTTCAAATTGACATCTCCAATGCCAACAATATCCAAAGGTTCACCATCAGCAAGATAAACCTTTCCATGATTTTCAGCAACATAGTTCTCCAAGACTTCAGGACGTGCAGTAGTGTGGAATAACACTTCTGAATTTATCACCCATGAATCAAGGGAATTGTCAACAGATAAGAGTAAGGCACCCTGTGCCTCTTTAGTGGTAGCATTTGCGGCGTCATTATTCTTGTCTTTATTTTTCTTTGGAGCCCTGAAGTTCTTTTTCAAGTGGCTGGTCTTTCCACAGTTCCAGCACTCTACAATTCTACCATTCCTCAACTTACTTCTCCCATTCCTCGACTTAACCCTTTTGCCATTATCCTTGTTGGAATGCCTTTCAGTTTTCCTGCCCTTATTCTCAACATTAAGGCCGAGTTCGACGTTGAGGCTTCAGCAGAATCCTTTCTCCGAACTTCTTCTGTCAGAATAGAGTTTCTGACATCAACAAACTTCAATTTTACATTCCCAATTGAATTTGTAATGGCCACCCTTATGGGTTCCCAACTATTCGGTAGCGAGGCCAAAAGAAGTAAGGCATTGATGTCATCATCAAATTTAATATCCACTGAGATCAATTGATTCAGAATGGTATTGAAATTATTCAGATGCTCTACCACTAAGTCACCTTCAGGCATTTTTAAATTGAAGAGCTTTTTCATGAGATGTACCTTATTATTTGCAGAGGGCTTCTGACAAGGCCTTCATAATCTATGTTGTAGTATTCTCCTTTGCAACATTGTGGGCTACGTTCTTTGATAGGGTCAAACAGATTACATCCAACACCTGTCTATCAAGGAGAGTCCATTCGTTATCCTTCATGTCTTTGGGCTTATTACCCAAGAGCAAGTGCAGTTTCCTACTAAAGAGGTAGTCTTCCACTTGCATCCTCCAATAAGAAAAATCCAAACCATCAAATTTGGTGATACCGACAACCGATTCTTCTTCTCTCGTCATTGTTATTGACCCAAACCTTCGCTCTGATACCAATTGTTGGGGAATTAGGCACCTCCTAATTCTAAGAACACCAAGAATGAATAATTGCAAAAAGAAAAGAAGAAAAGAACACCAAAAATTTTATATAGGTTCGTCCAAATTTGAGACTACTTCCTGTTTCTGTCGCTGCAGATTCCACTATGATGAAGAAGATGAATACAGATTACAAGAGAAATTTTATCACACACTCTCAATTTGTGTTTCCTAAATCTCTCTTCTACCTAGCACCCTTCGTGGGAATTTTCTTTTTTCTCTCTCAACAATAAAGCTTTCATACTCACAAAATAATGCCTATTATCAAACCTAGCCGTCTTATCTCTATTTATAACCCTAAAGAAGAGTGAAAAAGAGCAACTAATGAGAAACCCTAACAGTTTCTTATTTTTGGCTTCAAAAACTTGACTTTTACATAGAAAATTGCTAAAACATAAGCTCTAGAAGCCACGGCACTCAAAACCAGCGCTGTGGCTCTGGTTTGAATCTCGGACAGGCTCCGCGTTGCTCATTTTGCGCGTTGTGGTGCCCAGCCATTGTCCCCCCTTTTCTTTTTTTTTTTCTTTCTTTTTTCTAAGTGATTGGGCTATAACCTTCAACAATAATTACTCCATCCTTCAACAATCGACCCATCGTTGGCGTCAAAATTAAACATCATCTAATTTGTTGGTGTTGGTGTGTACGTGTGATTTTTGGCTTGAAATTATGTTAGGTATTTATTATATATCTATATACACATGATTATTTTTTTAAAGGACACATACGTATTTATTGGTGAGGTTAGTTGGTTAGGTATTTTTAGAGGCTTGAGTGATTAGTTATATTTTTTTGATATATATTATTAGAATGGGTTGTTATTTGTTTAAATAGTTTGATAGTCCAACAATATGTTGTTGCTAACATTTTTGATGCCAGAGTGGCATTCATTTTAAAATATTTATCGGTCAAACTATGATTTTTTATTACCGTAATCGATGGAGAAAGTATCTATGTAATATTTTTTAAAAGTCAAGGATGTTAATGTAAAATCAAGGTTGAAGATGAAAATGTTCATGAAAGTGTCAATATTTTTATGACAATATCTATATTTTGAAGTCTCGATATAGATACGGAGGGAGGGAGATTTTCTTTCGGGATATCTATAAAATATCAACAAATATCTATAATATTACGATTTTTACTTTTAAGATGTGTGTATTATATTTTTACTATTTTTCTCTAGTTTCAATTATTATTCTTCATAGAGCGCATAAATTTTGTTACGATTTTGACGAGACTACTAATGATGACGATGGGGGGGTGGTGATGATAATGATGATGGACACTATGAAAGAAGATGAAGTATAAAGTCCAATCAAATAACCTTAAGTCCATTCATTAAAGAAGAAAAATTTACGCATGCCATACAAGACGAAGATCATAGTTGTAGGGCAACAGGTGAGGATATTGGGGCAATCATAAAGAAACTGTCACACCCCGGAGTATGGGAGGTGACGTGGCGGATTATTTAAATTAATTAAAGGAGAATTTAATTAAAAATCAAGAGTTTAGGGGTTGAATTAAATATAAAATGTGAAAGTTTCAAGAAAACCATTGCATGAAGATAAATAATAAATAATAAACATAGCGAGTATGGGTCTCACAGACCCACAACTTGTGCACACATATGGTACTGACAATATAGTAATACAACCACAGTCCCAGTACAAATAAAGTTAAAACCTTACATGCCTTAATTAAATAATACAAATAAATTTATTAGTCCTTCAACTGCTCCCGAGTCTTGTCCGTTGAATCCTCTCCAAACCTAAATGGAAAACCATCTAGAGGGGGGAAATTTAAAACAAATAAAACGTGAGCGAAAGGCTCAATAGGACTATGTTTTAATCAATTATTTAATTTAAAAGAAAATCTCATTATTGAAGGAATTATATAAAAGAAACATTAAATAAATAAATAAATTCAAATAAAACCGTTCTTATCCAAAACAATTTATTAGGTCGACCAAAAACATCATTTTCTTTTCCTAGGCAAACCATAAGAATATCACCACCGTAGTAGCCCAGCTGGGTTTCGGGACCTGCCCCCAAGGTCGATCGCTACACGACCCGATCTCTGATATGGCATCATGCCTATGTGTTTATTTTCATCATCATTCAAAACCCATTTACCGAGTATTGTCATTTACATTCATTATGAAGTTCATTTTAGTTTACGGTATATTAAAATATAACCGACAATTTCATTTTCAAACAATCGTTGAAAACATTTTAATAGAAATCCTTTTCAAAGCCAAATCATTTTGGAAACTAGGCTACTAAGGAATGGGGTAGAAGTCCTACCTCGATACTCATGCGAGTGCCCCACACAGTAATCCCGATCCGCTATACGTTAGCTCTGCGGAACCACGAACGATCCTAGATACACACTAAGTCGATCAATATCTAGTTCGAGACATTCTATGTTACTAAACCATTTCATGATGTCCTAGTATGCCATTTGTATTTTTAAAATCTGTCGAACAAATGAACTCCGGCCTACCGAACTGCATAGTTCGGCCTGCCGAACTAGGAAACCGCAGAAATTTTAGCTACGGGTTTTCGATCCCCTAAAATCCAAATCTTGATTTTAACCTGTTTTTCTCAAATCTCAGGCATGGAAAACAATCATAGATGATAGAAAAACATACTAGAATACTTTTGAACTCATTTAAACAAGATTTAAACACAAAAATCTCAAAAATCCAAAAATGGGAAAATGAAGAGAAAAATAAAAAATCTTGAATCCAATCCGTTTTTCTTCAATCTAAGCTTAGATTCTAGTTGTTCTAAGTTCATTTAACTCAAACCAAGAGTTTTCTAAGTTCAAACGAACTTAAATTTCAAAAATGCACAAAATTGAAAATTTTGAAAAAAGTTTAGAAATTTCAAAACTAACCTCGAATCGAAGCTTCAATCTGCGTTCTCGGTTTCCAAATCTTGTCCTTGAGCTTCCTTCTTGCTAACCCGAAACTTGGATTCGACTTTTTATTCAAAATTTGAGAGGGAATTGAGAGAGAAGAGAGAAACCGAGAGGGAGAGTGAGAGTGAGAGAGCCACGGGCAAGAGGGAGAGGAGAGAGAGTGAGATCAGGGAGATTGAGAGGAAGAGAGTGAAAGAGAGAATAAATAGAGGAAAACGGTGGGCGGTTTTACTCTGCGAAAACCAAATGCCACCCACAGTTTTGTAAAACAGAATATTTTTAACATTTTACAAATTGTTATGCTTTAAAACTTAAAACGTCATTTTAAAACAATAAGAAATAATTTGAATTCATCAAATTAACAAAACAACCAAAAATTTAAAATCCAACCAAATAATCAAATTAATGTTGAAACATTAATTATGGCACACTAATTCATCATTTTACATTACAATAATATTAAATAAATTTCGGGGCGTTACAACTCTCCACCCCTAAAAGAAATTTCACCCTCGAAATTTACATCTCATTTCAGAAACAAAACGAATGCGGATACAATTCCTGTATATTCGACTCTAGTTCCCAAGTGGCTTCATTAACCCCGTGATGCCGCCACACGACCTTTACCAATGGTATCTCATGACGACGCAAACTAATTACTTTCCGGTCAATGATCTGAATCGGCACTTCTTCGTACGTTGCATCTTCCTGAACTTGCACATCGCGAAATGAAACTATCTTACCCTGCTCAGGCAGACACTTCCTAAGCATTGACACGTGGAACACATCGTGAACATGAGAAAGTTCGGGCAGAAGATCAAGCCGATAAGCAACCACACCAACACGCTGAGTGATCTCGAATGGCCCAATATACCTCGGCGCAAGCTTTCCACTCATTCCGAAACGTATAGTTCCCTTACAAGGCGATACCTTTAAGAGAACGAAATCTCCAGCCGCGAACTCTAAGGGTCTACGTCTCCTATCCGCGTAACTCTTCTGTCGACTCTGAGCTGCCCTCAATCGACCTCAAATCACAGCGACTTTCTCATTGCTATCACGGATCTCATCCGGCCCAAGAATAACTCTGTCTTTCGGCTCGGCCCAACACACTGGTGACTGACACGGTCGCCCATACAATGCCTTAAACGGTGCCATTCCAATACTCGCCTGATAGCTATTGTTGTACGCGAACTCCGCCAGATGCAAATATTTCTTCCAATTCCCACCGAAGTCTATCGCACAGGCTCGCAACATATCCTCGAGAATTTGAATAACCCGCTCAGACTGCCCATCAGTCTGAGGATGAAATACCGTACTGAAGTTCAAATTCGTACCTAAAGCTTCCTGAAAACTAATCCAGTACTTAGCATTAAACCTGGTGTCTCGATCAGAGGTGATGGACAGAGAAACTCCATGCAACCTCACAATGTTCTGCAGATACAAATCTCCGAGAATCCTCCTTGAACATGTCGGCATAAACAGAATGAAATGCATCAATTTTGTCAACCTGTCAACCACGACCCAAACTGCATCATGCCGCTGCTCCGTCCTTGGCAAACCTGTGAGAAAATCCATCGTCACATGCTCCCATTTCCACCTTGGAATAGGAAGCGGCTGAAGCTGACCTGCAGGCTTTTGATGCTCGGCTTTCACCTGAAGACACATCGTACACTTGGCCACGTACTCTCGAACATCTTTCTTCATGCCTCTCCACCAATACTGCCTCTTCAAATCGCGATACATCTTTGTGCTCCTCGGATGAATAGCGAACTGAGACCTATGAGCTTCGTCCAAAATGGCTTTCATCACCTCGACGATAGCTGGAACTGCAAGAAGCTCCCGAAAATACAACGATCCATCTGCATGCACGCTCTATTCTTCAAACTGCTCCCCGTTCTGAATTCGCGACCAAATCTCCTGCAAATGCTGATCCTGCCACTGATTTTGCTTCACCATCTGAACAAAAGTTGGGGTCGCTTCCACATGATATACCGAAACTCGATCATAGTCTTCAGGATACCATAGCCTATACTCGCTCACTGTCGCATCCTTGCTCTAGTCCTCAAAAGCCAAACAAGCGAGAATCCCTGAAGACTTCCTGCTAAGCGCATTCGTGACCACATTAGCTTTCCCGGGATGATACTGCAACGCAAAATCATAATCCTCCATATACTCTATCCACCTACGCTGCCTCAAATTAAGATCACTTTGAGTGAACAGATACTTCAAACTCTTATGATTGGAGAAGACTTGAAACGATGCTCCATACAAGTAACACCTCTAAATCTTCAGCGTGTGAATCACCGCTGCGAGCTCCAAGTCATGAGTAGGATAATTTCGCTCATGAGGTTGTAGCTGTCTCGATCCGTACGCAACCACACGTCCATGCTGCATCAACATGCATCCAAGCCCGCGCCCTAAAGTATCTATGTAAACCTCATACAGCTCGTCACTGCTGGAATAACCAACACTGGAGCGGAAGTCAACCAATTCTTCAATTCCTGAAAAGCAAGCTCACAATTTTCATCCCACTCAAACCTGACATTTTTCTTGATCAATCTCGTCAACGGAGCTGCAATCTTCAAAAAATCCTTTACAAATTTCTTGTAATAACTAGTAAGACCTAAGAAGCTGCGAATCTCCGCTACGTTCTTTGGTCGTTCCTACTCCACTATGGCTTCAATCTTGGACGGATCCACAGAAATACCATGCTCAGAGATGACATGACCCAGAAACTTGACCTCAATCAACCAAAACTCGCACTTTTCCCTCTTAGCATACAACTGGTGCTCTTGCAGAGTCTGAAGTACGATCTGAAGATGCTGCTCATGCTCCTCCTAAGTCTTAGAATACACAAGAATATCATTGATGAACACGATCACAAACTGATCCAAATACGGCCTAAATATCCTATTCATCAAATCCATGAAAGTTGCCGGAGCATTCGTCAACCCAAACGACATAACAAGAAACTCAAAATGCCCATATCGGGTCCTAAAAGCTATCTTGGGAATATCCTATTTCTTAATCCTGATCTGATGGTACCTTGAACGCAAATCAATATTTGAGAAGTACCGCGAACCTCCCAACTGATCAAACAACTTATCAATCCTAGGTAAGGGATACTTATTCTTCATTGTGACACGATTCAGTCGATAATCTACACACAACCTGAGAGTCCCATCATGTTTCTTAGCAAACAAAACCAGTGCTCCCCATGGAGATGTGCTATTCCGAATATACCCTTTATCAGCAAGCTCCTGAAGTTGCTTCCTCAATTCTTTCATTTCTGTCGGCGCCATCCGATAAGGTGCTATAGAAATCGGTGCTGTCCCCAGAAACAACTCAATACCAAACTCGATTTTTCGATGCGGTGGTAATCCTGGCAACTCATCGGGGAAGACATCCTCGAACTCATCAACCACCGGAATCGCTACACTTCCTCTTAAAGCATAGGGCTCGCAATCTAGATTGGCAAGAAAAGCATAACAACCCAGATTTCGTCGCCCTCTTAGACACAACTTCATGAGATGCTCACTCATTAACCAATCACCACCACCCTAGTAAGTGATCATCGTCCCCCTATCAGACATTAGGGTCACTTTTTTAAGTTGACAGTCCACAACTGCATTATACCTAGACAACCAGTCCATTCCTAGAATTACATCATATGAGCTCATGAGGAGTACAATCAAATCACTTTTCAAAATCTCATCCTCAATCTTTATTTTACAAGATTTACACATAAAATTTATACACACCCGCCCCAAGGGAGAAGTTATGACTAAGGGTTCATTAAATTCTTCTATTTCTAATCCCAAGGCATGTACAAAAGAACTCGAAATGAGAGAATGAGAGGCACCAGTATTAAATAAAACGCGAGCTAAAGATCGAGAAACTAAGATCGTACCATCGACAACCGCGTTACCAACATGAGAATCTGAACCTCCAGATGCCATTGCATGAACCTGCACTGGTGCCTTTCCTTTTCCTCTACCAACATTGCTGGGTCCAGGATTATTCTACCGATGCTGCTGAGATGGAGACGACTGCACACTAGCTTTACTCGGTGCTCGATACTGAGGGACGCTGCGCTGGAAATGCTGCGGCTGCTGCCCTCGTATCGGATACGAAAACTGCTGAGGAGAGAACTAGGGATACTGCAACTGCGGATACTGCTGAGGCGGAGGTAGGGTCTGAGGCTGAGACTGACGACTGGCATCCTCCCCTGTCTAAGATCCAAGACGGGCACTCCTGATCGGGAAATTCCTCTTGATGTGTCCGAGCTGTTGACAAAAATGACAATGGAAGCTATAGGGATTGCTGCGCCTGCTGCCAGACGAACTGCTGCTGCCACTGTTCCCGCCACCCTGCTTGTTCTTCGCTGGAGTTGGACGGCTACTGGTGCTCTTCCTACCGCTCCTCTGTGATCCTCCTGAAGCCTTTGCTCGATCCTCACAATACTACACATAATCATTTTCCACTGATATTGTTGACGACACAAGCTCTCCAAAACTCTTGAGTCGCAGAGCAACCAACTGTCGCTGAATAGGAGCCTTGAGTCCTTCCTGAAATTTAATGCACTTCTCACGCTCCGATGCCACCGCTGATGGAGCAAACCTGGCCATCTCATTAAACCTTGCCTCATATTCCCAAACTGACAATTCACCCTACTGCAACCTGTAGAACTCAGCTACCTTCTGATCTCTATACCCCTGCGAAAAATACCTATCATAGAACAGCTCCTCGAATCTGTCCCAACTGTTATCACCACCGCATTCCAAATGTTTAGCCTATTTCCACCAAGTGTTAGCACCACCCTCGAGCTTATATGTAGCGAACTCCATGCGATACTCATCAGGCACACCAAGTGTATCCAAATGCTTCATAATCGAATCTAGCCAATATTCTGTCAACTACGGATCTCCATTTCCATCAAAAGTCGAAATAGACGCATGCTGAAATTCCTTAAAATACGCATGCCGATGAGTAGCATCAGTATCCTCCGGTCTAGCCCTGGCTGCCATCTTCCAGAAAGCCACAAACGTGGACCTCATCATGCCCCCATCGTTTCCGAACTCGGCGTTAGCTGTCGAACGACGTCTAGGTGCCATTCTCTCACTTCTGAAAACAAAATCTTAGACTGTCAGAGGTATTTCATTATCATACTTATGTGTGCACAATTCCCAAGGTTCATAACCTTAAGCTCTGATACCATTCTGTCACGCCTCGGAGTACGGGAGGTGACATGGCGGATTATTTAAATTAATTAAAAGAGAATTTAATTAAAAATCAAGAGTTTAGGGGTTGAATTAAATATAAAGTGTGAAAGTTTTAAAGAAAACCATTGCATGAAAATAATAATAAATAATAAGTATAGCGAGTATGAGTCCCACAGACCCACAACTTGTGCACAACATGGTACTGACAATATAGTAATACAACCACAGTCCTAGTACAAATAAAGTTAAAACCTTACATGCCTTGATTAAATAATACAAATAAATTTATTAGTCTTTCTACTGCTCCTGAGTCCTGTCCGTTGAATCCTCTCCAAACCTAAATGAAAAACCACCTAGAGGGGGGAAAATTTAAAACAAATAAAACGTGAGCGAAAGGCTCAATAGAACTATGTTTTAATCAATTATTTAATTTAAAAGAAAATCTCATTATTGAAGGAATTATATAAAAGAAACATTAAATAAATAAATAAATTCAAATAAAACTGTTCTTACCCAAAATAGTTTATTAGGTCGACCAAAAACATCATTTTCTTTTCCTAGGCAAACCATAAGAATATCATCACCGTAGTGGCCCAGCTGGGTTTCGAGACCTGCCCCCAAGGTCGATCGCTACACGACCCAATCACTGATATGGCATCATGCCTATGTGTTTATTTTCATCATCATTCAAAACCCATTTATCGAGTATTGTCATTTGCATTCATTGTGAAGTTCATTTCAGTTCACGGTATATTAAAATATAACCGACAATTTCATTTTCAAACAACCGTTGAAAACATTTTAATAGAAATCCTTTTCAAAGCCAAATCATTTTGAAAACTCGGCCACCAAGGAATGGGGTAGAAGTCCTATCTCGATACTCGTGCTGGTGCCCCACACTATAATCCCGGTCCGCTATACGTTAGCTCCGTGGAACCACAAACGATCCTAGATACACACTAAGTCGATCAATATCTAGTTCGAGACATTCTATGTTACTAAACCATTTCATGATGTCCTAGTGTTCCATTTGTATCTTTAAAATTATTCTACAAGGTTGGAATTTAAATCGGGGTTCAAAACAGTAAAAACGGGTAAAAAAATCACAAAATTTTCCTAGGCTTTGCCGGCCTGCCGGACTCCCTGCTTTAGCCAGCCGAACTGTGCAGTTTGGCCTGTCGAAAACCAAGTCCGGTCGGCCGGACATTTCCCAGGTTCGGCCTGCCGGACAGATGAACTCTGGCCTGCCGATCCTTAATCCGGCCTGCCAAACTGGAAAAACCTAGAAATTTCAGCCACGGGTTTTCGATCCCTCAAAATCCAAATCTTGATTTTAACCTGTTTTTCTCAAATCTCAGGCATGAAAAACAATCATAGATGATAGAAAAACACACTAGAACACTTTTGAACTCATTTAAACAAGATTTAAACACAAATCTCAAAAATCCAAAAATAGGAAAATAAGGAGAAAAATGAAAAATCTTGAATCCAATCCATTTTTCTTCAATCTAAGCTTAGATTCTAGTTGTTCTAAGTTCATTTAACTCAAACCAAGAGTTTTCTAAGTTCAAACGAACTTAAATTTCAAAAATGCACAAAATTGAAAATTTTGAAAAAAGTTTAGAAATTTCAAAACTAATCTCGAATCGAAGCTTCAATCCGCGTTCTCGGTTGCCAAATCTTGTCCCCGAGCTTCCTCCTTGCTAACCCGAAACTTGGATTCGACTTTTGATTCAAAATTTGAGAGAGAATTGAGAGAGAAGAGAAGAGAGAAACCGAGAGGGAGAGTGAGGTGAGAGAGCCACGGGCAAGAGAGAGAGGAGAGAAAGTGAGATCAGGGAGATTGAGAGGAAGAGAGTGAAAGAGAGAATAAATAGAGGAAAACGATGGGCGGTTTTATTGTACGAAAACCAAATGCCACCCACGGTTTTGTAAAACGGAATATTTTTAACATTTTACAAATTGTTGTGCTTTAAAACTTAAAACATCATTTTAAAATAATAAGAAATCATTTGAATTCATCAAATTAACAAAACAACCAAAAAATCAAAATCCAACCAAATAATCAAATTAATGTTGAAACATTAATTATGGCACACTAATTCATCATTTTACATTACAATAATATTAAATAAATTCCGGGGCGTTACAGAAACATATAAGAAGTCATGCTGTAACTCAAAGAAGTCAAACAGATGAGGATTCTGTTGCCTTGAGTTTTGGCTCCATGAGCTTCGAAATTAATAAAATTCTTATAGTTATAATATTCTTTAAAATACTCAAACGGGATGAGTTCAGAAGTATAAAACCTAGATGATTTCGTTGATATACCTATGTATTCTCTGCCATAAACTAGTGTTGAGATATCATTACAACTCCATAAAGATTGCTCATCAAGTAAGATAAATCAACAATATTTAATTTATGAACTAATAGTAGGAAGATATCAAGAAACATACATGTAGCACATCCAAAACTATTCAAAGGTAACATTCTGCCAGATGCGTTGTTTAGATAAAGACGAGAACCTATATAATACTTTTTAATCGGCTAGAAACTCCTTTTCGAATTAAAGACACCTGAAGTTTATTTGTACTTTATTATGTTTAGTGGTGGCTTTTATATACTCTTTTATATTATTGTATCTTATATGTAATGAGTCTAAAATAATATTGGAAGCACAATCAAGATGTATAATGATGCTATCCCTAAATTAAAACCTCAACAAACCTTGACCACATCGATATTTTTGTCGTTGTGTACAATACTTAAATCAAGATGCATCTTTGAATTTTTGAGAAAACATGCAAAGCGGTAAAGTTTTGTTTGTTAACTTTCTATATCAAGTGCTTTTATGTACATATATATATATATATATATATATATATTTTAAGGAGTACTTATTTGTACCTTTGGTACACGATTTCATTGAGCCCGGTCCATAGTTAATATTGAGTGGGATTACAGCCTTAAAAGGATGTGAGAAAATGTGACAAACCATTTCCATCCAATTGATATTCAAGCTACTCTAATTAAGTTCTTTTAATGTACCGATTGTGACAATACAATTTTCCCTTAATTATTTTCATTCTTTAAATTTATGCTGTTAAAAATATAAAATTTCAATAAAAAAAGAAAATACAAAATTAATAACATTGCATTTTTTTAACATTTAGAAAGTGGATCATAGCAAATAAAATAAATAAATGAATGAAAAGGGATATTTTTGGTTTTTATATTTAAATTTATATTAATATCTTCCGACTATGCACTTAACAAGGTATTTTTTAAAAATGAACAAATTTGCTATCATCCACTTTATAAGACACTGATTTCCCCAAATGTAATCATTTTCTCAAATTGTATAATCCACGGCTTAATCATTTTCTGTTGCCAACCCATAGATTTTTCATTCTTTCTTCTTCTTTTTTTCTTTTCTTTTTCTTTTTTTTTAATTCTTCTTTAATTATAATGATCGACATATAATACAAAGAAAAATACAATTAATGGCCACTAAGCATCAAGAAAACATCTTCAGCTTTTTTGTTTGGTTCCAAGAAAATATATTCAGTTGCAACCAATGTACTTTTAGTACTTTTTTCATCACTTCCTCACTTTCCAACCAAAAAATATGAACCAACATGAGAGAAATCTAGCCAAAAAATATTAGACATAAAAGAACACAAAAAGCAAAAAAGCAGAAAATATAAAAAAGAAAAAAGAAAAAACCATGGGTCACATGCAAGCCTGCAATTTCTTGGCTTATGATATGATTCTTAAGCTACTTCTGTCGGCAATTAATCAAGAATTCTTCATGTTTAAGTTATTCTCAACAACCATTAATTCTTTCGTTCACTATTTAATTGTTACCTAAACGAAAAAGTTTGTGGAAGCGTTTCATTGGTCCGCGTGTAAAATGATGTGTTATAGGGAGAATAGAGGAAACACCCTGCTCTACATAATCTAGATTCCTTCTAAAAAAGTCACTTTTGTCACAATTTCAAATATGCTGAGGTACCAAAACTACGAAAATTGGCAAATAAATGCCTTCATTTTCCCGTCACCATTTTCCCGTCACCGTCACTTGAGAGAAAACCTTGAGAAAACAAAAAAAGAAGAAGGCTACACACATATATATACACATATATATATATATATATGTGTGTGTGTGTGTGCGTGTGTGTGCAAAAAACACTTTATGTGGTGCCCGGGTTTTATGTATGATCCGGTGAAAGAACATTTTTCCTATCATTTTGTTAGCAAATCTTAGTTAGGCCCTTCTCTTTCCATGTCCCTCAAACAATTTCTTTTCTCCACATAGTGACGTATAAAAGTACAAAAACCAAACACCCCTTTTTTCTCTCAACAGCTCCCTGTCCAACTTAGGTGAGAGAAAATCAAACTCTCTTCTTCTCTAGAGCTTAGAGAGAGAAATAGAGAGATGGGAACAAGTACAACAATGGGAACAAAGAAATCTCTGATTTCATGGTCATGTATGATCATAATGGGTTTATTAGCTAGCTTCACAAACCATGTGTACGGATCGGAGAACCAGTACTACTCTCCAATGGGTACTCAATCCCATCTCCGCAAAATGCAAGCTTTTAAGTCCTCTCTTGTAAGGCATGATTCTTCTGGTTCTGCTCCTCCTCTTGCACAATCTCCATCAAATATCTCCCCTTCTCCGCAACCACAGGTAATTATTGGGATCATCACAAAATGCATTTTAATACATCTTGTTCTTTGTAATTTTGTTACATAACGTCTTATTATTTTCCACCGTTAGATAGTCAGATTTATGACAGGTCAAAATGTTTGTTATATGCGCAATCTTATATAAGCTTACGAGGTTATAAATTTTCTGCTAAAAAATAATGAACCACAACTCAAAAAATACATTACATGTTAAACTGGGCTTTACAGTTTAACCAGTAACAGACTATAAACCTGTTGGGGACGAGAAGGATTTGTTTGTTATATTATTATGTATAGTTTGATGATGAAAAATATTTGCATATATACATGGGTGATGAGCAGGAGGGGGAGGGTAGTCCGAGTCAGAGTCCGAGTCCGAGTCCGAGTCCGAGGGTGTATCACGTGACATCGTACGGAGCAGATCCGACGGGGAAAACGGACAGCACAAAGGCAATTATGGAGGCAATGTCGGCTGCGTTTGGAGGGCCAAAGCAAGGAGTCTTGATTGAAGGAATAGACAATCTTGGCGGCGCAAGAATCGATCTTCAGGGCGGCCACTACCTCGTTAGTCGTCCCCTCCGCTTTCCCTCCACCGGCGCCGGCAATATCCTCGTATGCTTCAAAATCCCACTCTCTCTCTCTCTCTCTGTTTTTTTTTTTTTTTTTTTCTTACTTTATATCTCTTCCTTGTCTACTTGTCGTACGTGTATACATGATAAGAGTAGTTGTTGTTGTTTGATTTAATTCGGGGTGATACTAGATATCATCCACCTAGTAAATCTGGAGGTTTCTAATCAAAAAAAGTTTTTCTACTGACAAAATTTCAATATATATATATATATATATATATACATTGACAATGCTTTGTTGTACTGCCACGTGGCATCAAGGGGTGTATATTACCAAGGATGGAGGGTGTCCCATGGCTTTAGTGTAACCCATCTTTCTCTTGAATGCTTTTCAACCAAAAAGAAGAATTAAAAAAAAAAAAAAAACCCCCTCTCTCTCTTTCTCTCTCCCATGCTTCAACTCTGTTTGCTTTTCTTTCTAATTTCACTTTGGTTTCATTTGAGGCATTATAAGGGTCGTCATGTGTTCGTGAGAAATATTCGTGTTTTTTAACTCTGGTAGGTAGGCTAATAAAGGTTTCATAGGTCCACATTATAACTTAAAAAAGTTATTGACATTGGTTTGGCTAATACGCTTAAACCCCCAAAATAAAAAGGACACGTGGCATTTCACGGAGCCTCTTATTGTTGCTTTAAGGGTTAAATTTTAATTTTTTTCTTGAACAATGTTATAGAGCCGCTGGTGTTGAACACCAAATGCTAATAGAAGGTGGAATAGAACCCATAAATAAGACCTAAATTTTTTTTAATTGTGATGTTTGGTATCAATGGTACCTCCAATCATTTTTCTTTTTTCCTTGTCCTAGTTTAGCTCCTAGCCCTTTTGGCGTAAAATTGTAATGGAATTAATTACATGACCTTCAGATGTCTAGGCAACGATGGGTGTCTTAGAGAAGCTAAATCATGCCTATGAAAGAAGGTTACATAAATCCCTCGCATATTTCCCTTACATGCTTCGTTAGCCATCAAACTTGTTTATAGAAATCACCACTTTTTTTGGTTAAAAAGTTGTTTAATTATGTTAATGTTTAATTAATAGTTGATTTTCTTGAGTTTTTAATAAATCTTTTATGGAGGGTCAAATGTAAGACTTTTTTACAAATTGAAACCTGATTTGTAATGTTTTGAAATATAAAGGCTAGAATGGGACAAAGTGCAGAATTCGGGTCTAATTTTAAATTAACCTTTCTTTCTGTTTTATAAATTGTCTCTTTGTTATTAAAGATAGAGAGGTCCCGTTGGAACCCCATGTCTCAAAAGAGTCGGTCTTTTTGTTACGGAAGAGTCATGGTTTGGTCCCATCTTGTGTTCCAAAAAGTTATAAATGGTAGAATAGTTGGTCTGATATGACTTACAACATGGTTATATTCTTCCTTGGTGAGAGTTATTTTCTCAGTCGTTAGGGGAAAAATTGTTCTAAAATTTGGAAATCAACCATGTTTTCCTATGAATATTTTAGCGTGACAATGAGTCATTTTCTAAGCTAAGAAAAGTATAACTAACTTTATCTTCAACCGAACCTCCTCTCTCCATTTTTATTTACCTGAAAAGCTACAAATTTGAGACTTCAACGGCAATTTTTCAATCTGACTTGAATTTGTTGATGAAACAGATTCATGGAGGAACATTAAGAGCTTCTGATGATTTTCCAACTGATGGATACTTAATTGATTTGTCTTCTTCATCTTCCACAAACAAAAACACGCAAAACAACAAGACCTCAGTTGATGATCAGCTTTCTTCCTCATCCAGTTATAACTATGAGTACATTACCCTTAAGGACCTAATGTTAGATTCCAACTACAGAGGCGGAGCCATTTCAGTCGTAAACTCGCTAAGAACAAGCATAGACAACTGCTACATCACCCATTTCACCACCACAGGTATCCAAGTCCAACAAGGCCACGAGACCTACATCAGAAACTCGTTCCTCGGGCAACACATCACCGCCGGTGGCGATCCCGGGGAGAGGAACTTCTCGGGCACAGCGATCGTTCTGGCAGGAAACGACAATGCTGTCACTGATGTGGTGATATTTTCTGCTAGTGTAGGAATAATGGTGTCTGGCCAGGCCAATACACTTTCTGGGGTACATTGCTACAATAAGGCCATTGGATTTGGGGGCACTGGGATTTACTTGAAATTGCCGGGTTTAACCCATACCCGGATCGTAAATTGTTATTTGGACTACACTGGGATTGTTGCCGAAGACCCAGTTCAGCTTCTAATCTCAAGCAGTTTTTTCCTTGGTGATGCATATATTGTGCTGAAATCAGTAAATGGGGTTGCAAATGGGGTCAATATTGTGGACAACATGTTTAGTGGGTCAGGAAATGGGGTTGAGATTGTTCAGTTGGACCAATCAAAAGGGGCTTTTAAGGACATTGACCAAGTTGTTGTGGACAGGAACAATGTGAAGGGAATGAAGATGAGGGCAACGTTTGCAAAAGCTGCAGCTCAAGGCAACGGGACCTCATGGACAGTTGATTTTAATGGGGTTCTCCTTTTTCCTAACCGTATTAGGCATGTGCAGTATTCTTTGAGCACTAGTGGCAGTCGATTCCCCAACCATGTACTCCGAAATTCGTCAGAGAATCGCGTGGTTATCGAGTCTGATGTGGCCGTTTCGGCTAGTGTTTTTGTCACAGTCAATCAAGGAGCAGCAATTTCACGAAGCTAACCAGCTAATAATCTTAATTTTAAATTAAGATTTACTATTTAACTGTGAATAGGCTGGTGAGTATAACTGCGTCATACTTAATAGATAGTTGTGTACTACTGGCTAATAATAAGATATGAAGTTGTGTACTACTAGCTAATAATAAGATATGAAGTCTCACTTTTTATATGCTACTAGAAGAAGAGAAAATTATTTGCAGTGTTGGGAGACTTACAAAATAAATAAAAATAAGATTAATTACGTTATAATACCTCTTAGTTTTAACTATTTCTTAATTTATTTATCTGTTTTTAAAAACTAAATTCTTTGCAGTTAAAAACTTTTTTAAATTTTATCCCTGTAAATAGAAAAATAAAAAAAAAACGACATAATTATCTTTACATAGTTATGAAAAATATCTTATGATTTAAAAACATAAAAACTCAACAAAGAATCAAATTTTCAAAAAAGATCTCAAGTGTTATGGCTTTTTTGAATGTTAGAATATTTTTTAAAATTTTTCTCAAGAAGAAAAATATATTTTAGAAACAAGTTCGGCCTAATTAATTATTTCTTTGTCTTATCTTCATTTTTTTTGTTCAAAAGTATGTAAGAGATAAAATTGAAACAAAAATTTTAAATTCAAAAGATATCTTTAAAGTTTATTAAAATAGGAGAATAAATTTAAAAAATAATTAAAATTAGAAGGTATAATTATGTAATTAATCCAATAAAAATATAAGAATCTTTTCTGCTATTTTTCTTGATTTGAAAGCAATGTGATATTCATATTATCAACTTGATGATGAAGTTCGAATAGTCAAAGTCCATTCCATGGTTCATTTTTTCAAGTTTGGCAATTGGTTCAGCAAATTTTTCTATGTAACGTATGAACATAAGAATTATAGTGGATAATGAATGTTGATTTTCGTTTTTTTTTTTCTTTTGCAAATTGTTCAAATAGTGGATTCTCCTTCTAACGTTTATTTTCTTATTCCTATAAAATGCAAAAATGATTTGCAAATTTTTGTTTTATTTTTTTGGACATCAAATTCAAAATTTTGAAGGACTAATTTGAAAATTTCTCCCTCAATGAAACACAAGCACATTTTATCATTTTAACTGAGTAATAAACTAATGAGTAGAGTATCCTTTCTATGGGAATTGTTCGTCTAGAAAGCACTGAAATTTTTTTAACACCAATTTTATTTGAATTAATCAAAAACAAAATGATGGTATTAAGAAAATAAAAATAAAACTAGAAATAAACAAGAAGCAAAATTAAATAGATAGAAAATAAACTAAAAACCTGGGTGTAGCATCCACTTAATATAAGTTTAAAATACATAACATACTGATATTAAGTATTACTACTCTTAATTATCACAATTATAATGTTAAGCACAAAAGTTTAACATAAAAATAAGAGAAAATTTGAAACTTAGTAATTCTTTATATAACTAGAGTATAACTTTACTTTACAAACTTAAATTGGCTGATGTTATATTCATAATGTAATACAAATCTCAAAATGAAATCAGTCATCTCATAACTACAACCTCTAAATGCATTTGAAAAGAAGCAGTAGTGAAAGGTCCCAAAATAGGTCAACTTTGTCCATATACAGAAGTCCACAGTTTTAGAGGAGAACACCAACAAACTATCTAGCATCCTACTCTTGATGCTGAGAATTGTCTTATCTACATCACCATAGCTAAGTGAGCTTATGCTCAATAAGTAGAATTAATATGTAACGTGAATGATTATGTCATGAATGATCCCATATAAGTCATGCTTTTCTTTTCTTTGGAAATTTACATTGTACCCGTTTTGCATAAAACATAATGTGCACACGATTTTTCTTTGGGGCTTCCTATAATGGGTAATTTTCCTTCCTTTGATTCCTTTAGACCATTAATGCCATTGTGTGACTTTCCACACCGCAAGTTCCTATCGAGACAGTCTCCATCGAGATAATAATAAGATCCATAAGTCTCCATCAAGACAACATATCAAAACTGTAAGCCTCCATCGAGACAATACAGTGGAGCAGTCGCGATCGAGATTAACTCAATTAAATATACCATCTCGTTACAAGTAGCCCATAAAACTTCATAAAACTTCTTTTTATATGCTTCAACTTTTAAATTAATAGTTTTGGTACAATGTCTTTAATATATGATGCATGCTCACATAATGCTCAAAATCAAAACATGCTCATGTTACTTATGCTCATGCTTCATAAAATCATAACCGTACATACAAACATGTATAACGTTTTATGGTGATGTAGGTGAAATTCTACTTTCCTCGTATTATAGAGCAATATAAATTATTGTCAGGGGTTTTCTCTTCAGATCTGGTGTCCAATCCTTCTGAAAATAGGTGTTTATATTTCATTATAACCGATTAAACATATGCTAGTTACCTAAGTGTTAAAGAGCTCATTTCGAATCTAAAATCAATCTTAAACAAAAGGAAGACTAAGTCTCTACAAACATATCATTTATAACTTTATTGTTGCAACCATATTAAATAAGGGGAAAGATGGTGAAAACTAGAACAAAATATTCTACTTTTTTGAACCCCTTAACACTTCCATGTACTTCCTAAAAAAAGTAAAGAACTTAGCTAATAAAAATATTACAAAGAATAAAAATTTTAGTAAAACTCATAAATTTGTGTAATGTAGAGGATAAAATATCAAACTTAATCCTAAAAGTCCCTTAAAGTATAAAAAATATGAACATTGGTAACATGACAAAACTAGTTAGTTTTAAGAGTAAAAATGGACTTTTGGTTTCTAAATGTTCAAAATTTTTTCTAAGAATTTGGGCAGCATTTCTCTTTTATTTTTAACACTCCCCAAAGCTTAAAATTTATCAAAACACTACAAATAAAAACAAGAGTCTAGGGTATTCACAAAACCACAAATCAACCCCAAATTCTTTAAAATTCACATAATTCCAAAACTTTTCATTCCAACAACCAAATCCCTTTTCATTAGATCATTTTTCTATGATTCTTAACCTTGAATAGCATGAAAATTATGCTCATATTATGTCCCAAAGTTTGTTTATATAACCAAAGAAAGAAACCTAAAAATAGTTCTCAAATTCTTACCTTAGTTAAGCAACTTGTACTCTTCACCTCCAATTTTACTTTTGCCACTTCAAAAGTATGAAACCAAGGCTTATAGTCTTTCTAAGCATATAAAATAAACCTAGAATTGCCAAAAGATTCAGATCGTAGGTTTATCCCCTATCTTGAAAGATTGAAACTCAAAACCACAAAATCAAGCTTACCTTGACTAGTTTCGGCTTTTCTTTCTTATTACCACTCAAACCTTGACCAAGACACTTGGAGATGGGCTTATCTTCTTGAACCCTAGCTGGAAATGGAGTATTTCTCCATAGAAAAGTTAGGCTTAGAAGAAAGTAGGCTAAAATGAGCTCATCTACTTGCTTAATTTCTTTTAAAGTACCACAGACACACCTCAAATTACTTAGCAGTTAAGTGCTCTTCTATTAGCTTGATTAGTGTTCCACCTTTGCAGCTTACACATAAGCCATTTAGCATCTAAACCCTTATACACAAATTTAATTAAAAGCTAAATCTTAGCCATTCATTTAACTTACTAACTTAGGTATACTTACTCATACCGAATTTTCAGTACACCAAAAATAAAAGTTTCTAAACTTTGATAGTTTTTCACCAAAACTTTACCAAATTTTCTAAATCTCTTTTTAAATACACTCAAATAATGGACAACATGATTCCTTACTCAATTCCTAACTTGTTGAAATCTTAATTGAGTCTGTAAACTTGAATACCAAAAAGGTCACTTATTTAGGGTTTTAAAATAAACTTGCCACCAAAACACAGATCATCCTCTTATAAGAGACCTTGTATCATTCTTGATAACTTTCTAATTTCTTACTTATCATAAAGTCTCTTTTAATCATTATTCTGAATACATACATAACTTCACTTCACATAAAATAGCATTTTTAGCATAAGTAGCTTAAAATATTATTGAACTCCTAATTTCAACTCATCCATTATAATTGTATATCAAGCACCATTAGAATTCACTTTTCAATGTTGTTTTTAAACTGGATCCATCTTTAGGAAATCCTAAGTCATTTAGCTATACATTCAAATGAAATTGTATGAAACGTACTTTTGAATATATACTATTAATATAATCAAACACATCTCAAATGATTATGAAACAATATGTGATGCAATTAATGTCATGAAATCATGCAAAACATTAGCCAACAAAGTATGTGAGAATGTTGGAAAAACAATGTGCAACAGAATTTGAAAAATTTTACATCAGAGTATTTTTCAAAATACAAGTTTGACATGCTATATGCATAAATTAACCAAATCTTACTAACCTTTGATTGCCAAAGAACCCTCGTAAAACGTGAAGAGAAGTAACGTTTCAGAAGAGCCTCAACCAACTGGTCTTCTTTGCTATTCTCTATCCACGACCGGAGTGAGTGTGGGCTTACACGTACAGCTCTTCCACCAAGTGACTCTCCTTCCAACCAATCGAGAGAACCCAAAGCAAGTGTTCATGATTTGTGAACAAAAGCTCTCAGAGAGTTTTCAGATTCTCACTAGTAGAGTATCACTCTTAATCTCTCAATTGATCTAAGTAACTCTTAAGACTTACTCCCTTTATATAGAGATTGGTCTTGGGGTCAGTCTTTATCATATTAGGTCTCAAAAACTCGAAACAGAATCAAGTTTGGATCAATATTTGATAAGATCTGCGTAGAAACACGCAATCTTATCCTTCGCTGAACGGCAGGCCGAACCACCTAATCGGCAGGCCGAACAGGCCCCATCGGCAGGCCAAACAAGTCCATCGGCAGGCCGAACTGTCGAATAAAAATCTCGCGAATCTTTTGTTTTTCACTCAAGATTCTATAGGATAAAGTCTTAGTTTTAATTCAAATAACCCAATAGATAAGTTATCTGATCAAAAAAACTTTATCTAGATAAAAACTTTATCTAGATAATCTCTAAGAAAATAAATCAATTCCTAATAATTCTATAGGATTATCTTGATCTAATTTATCTAAAATTAAATCAACCGATAAACAGACAAGAATCATATGATCCTTACAATTCAACAAGTTTACCTTGAATTGATTTTTATCACAAAATTAATTCAATTGATAAACAGACATGAATTATTTGATTCTTTCAAATTTCAACCAATCTAATAAATCCGACATAAGTTACCAATTATTGAAAAAGCACGCCGTGTCGTTATGGGATGTTGTGAGCTAGCAAAGGGGACCAAATGGACCTATAAGTTCAAGCTCCTGATAATTATGAAACCCAATATCCTAGATATATATTTCATAATTATCAACTCCAACGTTACTCCACTAAAAGCTTGAAGCTGCACTCTCGAACTACATAGAATTACGAAGGTCGTATAGCTAAGTCTCCATGACATGCCATAGTATGTCGTATCCCCATATCATAATCCATAATCGGCTTAAGGACAAGTTCTGTCTTACCTTCCTGATTATTTTTATCTTACGTTCCATTATCTCACCATCAAAAAACTTACCATCCAAAGATAGTATACCATTCGGTTACACCTATGTATCCAAATGGTTGAGCACTCCAGTTTTCCAATTACAGGATAACGTATATAAGAGGATATCATTACTCCTAAAGAGGAGCTATGGATTCCATATCTATGAATAACAGGTCTACGCTATCAAGAGTCATGCCTCCAACGTATCGGCATGTGTACCACTATTAAAATGTGGGAGTCACCCTTTGGTACATCAAAATACACAAGCCAAGACAACGGGCCTACTATTCATTTCAGGATTAAGATACAACACAAATGATTGTCTAAAATAAATCGATTTGTCGAGACAGAATTATTAATCCAAATCAATTCACTTTATGTGGGTGTCACCCTTTGGTACATCAAAAGACACAAGTCAAGACAACGGGCCTACTATTCATCTTCGGATTAAGATACAACACAAATAATTGTCTAAAGTGAATCGATTTGCTGAGACAGAATTATTACTCTAAATCAATTCACTTTATGTCCCGATCCAACACATCGTCACCTATAACAACGTGCCAATGTTTCTATTCACGGAGTCCACCCCCAATGGTCAAGACAAACCATCTCTCAAAAGGGATAT
Source organism: Artocarpus heterophyllus (assembly GCA_025403435.1). NCBI lineage: Eukaryota > Viridiplantae > Streptophyta > Magnoliopsida > Rosales > Moraceae > Artocarpus > Artocarpus heterophyllus. The sequence continues at coordinate 32,887,558 of CM046350.1, forward strand.
AGACAACATAACAATCATTGCATAAATAAAACGTCCAACTTTATTCACTCGATTGCAGATCGTATGATTTAGAGCATCACTTTAAAAATCATGTCTTCCGCATAATCCGTCCATCATATGCCCAATTCTTAAGGTTTAGACCGACAGTCTCAAATTTTTGTTTGCTTAACATACATTCTACAAATATGAATGTAAAGAGGACAAGATTTGGTATATAAACAATGAATAATTCTTTATTAATAAAAATGTCTCCAAAAACTTATTACATTTTTACTCCTTAGGGCAAACATGTCTAACAATCTCCCACTTGCACTAAGTGAGTAAATACGACAAATTTCGCATCCTCATAGCTTCCACATGCCTCTCGAAGACTCTCCCAATAAGTGTCTTCATAAATGGATCAGCTAAATTGTCCTCTAACATGATTTTGCACACCATGACATGCCTGGCCTCAATGAAGTCCTTTATCACATGATACTTTCGATCAATATGCTTACTCTTCTTGTGAAATCTTGGTTCCTTAGCATTAACTACCACCGTACTGTTATCACAGTACAGTGATATCGCCTTATCCATACTAGGAACGACCTCAAGATCCCCAAGGAACTTGCAGAGCCACATTGCTTTTTTTGAAGCATCACTAGCTACTACATACTAAGCCTCTATAGTTGAATCTGAAGTGCAATCTTGCTTAGCACTTCTCCAACTGATGGCACTGCCGCCCAGAGTAAACACAAAACCTGAAGTCGATTTTCTAGAATTCTGATAGGATTAAAAATCCAAGTCAGTATATCCTAGAGGAGTCAAGTCCTCACCTGAATATACAAGCATATACCCTCGAGTCCTTCTTAGGTACTTGAAAATATGCTTTATCGCCACCCAATAGTTTGGTCATGGATTCACCTGAAATCGACTTACAATCCCGATCGCATAACAATATCTGGTCGTGTGCAAAGTATGGCATACATGAGACTACCCACTGCCGAAACATAAGTTACCTTCTTCATGTATTCTCTTTCTTCATAAGACTTTGGAGAGTCTTTCTTAGAAAGAGTAATTCCAGACCTAGATGGTTGCCCACCTTTCTTGGAATCATGCATTGCAAACCTCCTGAGAATTTTATCTATGTAGCCAGCTTGTGATAAAGCTATCATTTTGTCCTTCCTATCCCGGAAGATCTGGATAGTGAGAACAAAATTAGCCTCACCTAAGTATTTCATGTCAAACTACTTGGTCAACCATAATTTGACCGATGACAACGCCCTAATGTCATTGTTAATTAGCAGAATGTCATCTACATAGAGTAGTAGAAAAACCACTTTCTCATCCTTAATGTGTTTGTAAACACATGGCTCACCTAAGTATTTCATGTCAAACTACTTGGTCAACCAAATTTTGACCGATGATAATGCCCCTACATCATTGTCAGTAAGCTAAATATCATCTATATAGAGTAGAAGAAAAATCACTTTTCTATCCTTAATGTGCTTATAAACACAAGGTTCATCCACATTTTGTGAGAACCCATAGGTCTTGATCACCTGATCAAATCTTATGTTCCAAGAACGAGAAGCCTGCTTAAGTCCATAAATTGACTCAGTAGCTTACAAACCTTACCCTCTTGACCCATGACCTTGAACCTGTCTGGTTGTTCCATATAAATGGACTCTTCAAGATAGCCATTCAAAAAAGCTATCTTGACATCCATATGCCAAATCTCGTAGTCGAAAGTGGCAGCTATGGACAAGAGAATTCAAATAGACTTAAGCATGGCTACAGGCGAAAAGGTTTCCTCATAATCGATTCATTCCTTTTGCGTATATCCCTTAGCTACCAGTCTAGCCTTAAAGGTTTCGACCTTTCCATCCACTCCTCTTTTCCTCTTGTAGATCCACTTACACCCTATGGGTTTTACCCCTTTAGGAAGATCCACAAGCTCCCAGACTTGATTAGTCTCCATAGAATTCATCTAAACATTCATGGCCTCTGTCCAGAGTTTTGAATCAACATCCTCCATAGCTTATGTGTAAGTATATGGATCCCTGTCATGTTCATCTGGTTCAGCCAAGAAGACCTCCCCATTGAACATATACCTCTCAGGTTGACGCCCGATCCTCCCACTACGCCGAAGCCCCTGAGGTTGTTGTTTAGGTTTGTTTGGTTTTTCTACACTGATGGAACGGTTTCATTCAGTACCTTTGGAGTGATCGAATCACTCCTTAACTCCTCAAGCACCACTTTGCTTCGAGGTTTAAAGTTGTCTATGTAACTCTCCTGAAGGAAAGTTGCATTAGTTGAAACCACGACTTTATTTTCTTTTGGGTTATTGAAATAACCCCCCTTAGTCCCTTTTGGATATCCTACAAACATGCAAACTTTCAAACGTGCTTCCAACTTATTCGCTTCCTTATACAGGACATGAGCCGGACATACCCATATGCGAATATGGTTTAAGGATGTCTTCTTACCTGTCCACAACTCATGAGAAGTTTTAGGAACCAATTTTGAAGGCATATTGTTCAAAAGATAACATGCGGTTTGTAATGCATATCCCTAAAAGGATAAAGGCAATGTTGAATAACTCATCATGGAGCTAACTATGTCTACCAAGGTCCTATTTCTTCTCTTAGCCACGTCATTCTATTGTAGAGTGCTAGACGCAGTCAAATGGGATAAAATCTCATTCTCTAATAATGTTCCAAGAACTCATCAGAAAGGAATTCCCCATCTTGATCCGATCGAAGTGTTTTTATGGGTCTACCCAATTGCTTTTCCACTTCAGCCCAAAACTCCCTGAACTTGTCAAAAGTTTCACTTTTGTGGTGCATTAGGTACACATAACCATATCTTGAGTAATCATCAATAAAAGTGACAAAGTACTCATACCCTCCTCGTGCCTGGATGTTCATCGGTCCGCAAACATCACAATGCACAAGTTCTAGAACCCCTTTGGCTCTATTGCCCTTAGAACTGAATGGTCTTTTGGTCATTGTACCCTTTAAACAAGATTCACATTGAGGTATGAATTCCACCTTTAAGTGACTTAAAGGTCCATCCCTTACCAACCTTTGAATCCTATTCAGGTTAATATGACCAAGGCGTAAAGGCCAAAGATAAGTCTTATTAGAGTGAGAAGTTTTAAATCTTTTAGAGTTATTATCATTCATCTCAACATTAAGCAATAAGTCCATCTTAGGTTTGATAAAATATAGATTATTTTGCATCCATTCAGAACAGATAAAAGATTTGTCTTTATGAATCGCCCATTTATCATTAAAAGAAACCAAATAGGAGTCTTTAAATAAACAAGATATAGAAATTAAATTCCTTTTAAATTTAGGGATATAAAAACAATATTTCAAAAGTAAATTCCTATAGTTATCAAAATAAAGATGGATGTCTCCCACTGCTTCCGCTGAGACCAAGGATCCATCGCCCATCCGAAGCATGAAGTCTTCATAAAGTAGATTTCTTGTTTCTTTGAACCCCTGCAGAGCAACACAAACATGATTAGTTGCACCAGAATCTATGACCCAAATGTCACTTGATTCCTCAACCAAACAAGTTTCTAAATACAGAAGATCACATCTACCTCCTTTGGAAAGGAAGTCCTTGCAATGCTTCTTGATATGCCCGACCTTCCTAAAGAAGAAGTACTTAAGCTTCTTTAGGTTCTTCTTCTTCTTCTTCTTGCTCTTGGTAGTAGCAGGAATAGAAGACTTCCAGTTCTTGGGCCGTTGCTTCTTTCCATTCCCAGAGTTAGGATTGGAACCAGAAGCAGCTACCATGTTGGCCTCATCACCTACAGGAGATTCCCTGATCAGTAGTTTGAACTCCTGTAACTGTTTCATCAGATCTGTTAAGGTCATATCCCGTCTATTGCTTAAATTAAATATAGCTCTAAACGGAATAAATTTCTTAGATAGAATCTCAAAGACCATAGTCATCTGAGTTTCAACATCGATGTCGGCTCCATTGGTTTGAGCCTCAGCGAGGTAACCCATGACCAACATCATGTGCTTTTTTACAGATGTACCAGGCCTCTGTCTACAGTTTAGAAGTTTTCAAAGCGCCCCTTACCGCTTTGTTATGGCCTGGCCTCTAAACATATCTTCAAGATAATCCAAGATCTGCTTCGCAGTCGCATAATCCTGATGTTGAGCCTGCAACACATTATTCATGCCAGCCATAAGATAGCAGCAGGCCTGATCATTAGCATCTTTCCAATGATCATACGCTTGAAATTGCTCATTAGTTGAGTCTCCCGTAGGCTCGGGAGGACAGGGGGTTGTCAGTACATATTTCAGTTTCTCAAAGGACAGGACGATATCCAGGTTCCGTTTCCAACCATTATAATTCTCATCGGTTAATAGGTTTTTGTCAAGTATCGATGATAAAGCATTTTTAGACATTTTTAATCTACAATAAAGAATCATATACCAAACATAAGCAAACATATAATAATAATTTAGTAAGATAACACAATCATGTAAAAACATACAAATGTGTTCATGTGTCAAAACCTTGAAAATATCACAACCTTACAACGATAATTCCCAACTTAGAATTCAACAAGCTCCTAGGGGAGTCATGCCAAATTGAATCAGGAACACGGATCCCCTCCTGATTAATATATGCCATCTAGGACCTGTATGATCCAACATATATTAATAATCATTTTTTTGGCCATTAATTTTATTAACAGAGCTCCTAGGAAAGGTTAATAATAAAATTAACATGAGTGTATAACCATTGTTTCAATATTTTATCCATGATTTATAATCACCACCTAGGGGTGTGCAACCATAAATCATTTTAAAATACCTTATCCTTTCAGAGATCCAATCTGGTACATGATAGAAATCCCTTCCTAGGGGTCGGGACCACCATGTTCTGCCTATGGACCAACGATGGATGCCTTAGGTCCTCTCTTTGAAAACCTTCTCTCACTCAATCTTTTGAAATCAAGGTTTTATTTTAAGAATATGCATGAACAATTTTAATATGAGCGGCATTCCCTATAATATATGATATGTTATCAATATACATGGCAAATCTATTATAATGCAGACAAGCAAAACAATTAAGCAAAGCTACAAGCAAAATAATAAATAACCGTAATATTATGGCTCCACCCTAGAGAATAGAAAACTAAGATTACAAGAGAACAATCGAGACATATTTTTGATTCTTCATCCTTGAATCCTCAAGCTGTATCCTTCTTCATGTAATTCCCTTCTTCAAGTCTTCAATCCTGTATGAATCGAATACTTCATATTTCTGGTCATATCCAAATTTAATGACTCTTAGAATTGTCCCAAAAATAAAATTAAAACTGCATCGTAAAACCACACATTTTTTGAAAATTTTCCAGCTGTCAGTCGGCAAGCCGATCTAGGTGATAGGCCTATCAGTCATGCTCCATCGGCCTGTCGATGTGGAAGATCGGCCTGCCGACTCATGATAGTTCAGTCTGCCACTAGAGTCACCTAATTTCTGCCCCACTGACGGGTTACCAAACCATAAGTTTGGCTGCCGATCTACGACCATCGGCCTACCGAACTGTGAGGTTTGGCATACCAACCGAGCAGAAATCTCCATTCCAGAAAATACAATTTTAAATGCAATTCATCAATTTTATTTTCAACAATTCAAACAAAAGATAAAATTAGAGACTCAGGAAATACATGAGAGCATCATCATCAATCTTCTAGATCCGTCTTCTAGATCCGTCTTCTCCAAATAATTATTAATTACAAAATTCTTAAAAATTAAATATCAATTCCTAGACGGAGATGATAGTCCACCATCTAATTTCATGAAAAACCTAGATACGCATTCTAACCTCTAAGGAACCATAACCGGCATAAATTAATTAATTAATAAATAATTAAATAATCATTTAATCAACCATAATTAATTAATGACCATTCACCACATAATCCATGACAACATATAATTATCTAGAATCCTAGAGTGCCAACTCTCTATGAAATTAAATTCAAGCATAGGGGAGATTAAGATCACAAAATTTATATATATAATATGATTACAAACTCGTAAATTTATGTAAAAACCAAAGCTCTGATACCAATTGTTGGAAAAAGAGTGCGTAGCAGAATTTTAAAAATTTTACATCAAAGTGTTTTCTAAAACACAAGTTTGACATGCTATATGCATAAATTAACTAGATCTTACTAACCTTTGTGTGCCGAAGAACCCTTGCAAAACGTGAAGAGAAGTAACATTCTAGAAGAGTCTCAATCAACTGGTCTTCGTTGTTATTCTCTATTCACGATCGGAGTGAGTGTAGGCTCACACGTATAGCTCTTTCACCTGCTGACTCTCATTCCAACCAATCGACAGAACCCAAAGCAAGCGTTCATGATTTGTGAACAAAAGCTCTCAGAGAGTTTTCAAATTCTCACTAGCAAAGTATCACTCTTAATCTCTCAATTGATCTAAGTAACTTTTAAGACTTACTCCCTTTATATAGGGATTGGTCCTAGGGTCAGCCTTATCAGATTAGGTTTCAAAAACTCGAAACAGAATCAAGTTCGGATCAATATTTGATAAGATCTGTGTGAAAACATGCAATCTTATTCTCCGTTGATCGGCAGGCCGAACTGCTTGATCGGCAAGCCGAACAGGCCCCATCGGCAGGCCAAACACGTCCATCGGTAGGCCGAACTGCTGAATAAAAATCTCGTGAATCTTTTATTTTCCACTCAAAATTTTATAGGATAAAGTCTTAGTTTTAATTCAAATAACCCAATAGATAAGTTATCTGATGAAAACAGCTTTATATAGATAATCTTTAAGAAAATAAATCAATTCCCAATAATTCTACAAGTTCATCTTGATCTAATTTATCTAAAATTAAATCAACCGATAAACAAACAAGAATTATCCGATCCTTACAATTCAACAAGTTTATCTTGAATTAATTTTTATCACAAAATTAATTCAACCGATAAACAGACATGAATTATTTGATTCTTCTAAATTTCAACCAATCTAATAAATCCGACATAAGTTACCAACTATTAAAAAAGCACACTGTGTCATAACAGGATGTTGTGAGCTAGCAAAGGGGATCAAATAGACATATATAGTTCAAGCTCCTGATAATTATGAAACCCAATATCCCAGATATACATTTCATAATTATCAACTCCAACGCTACTCTTCTAAAAGCTTGGAGCTGCACTCTCGAATTACATAGAATTACAAAGCTCGTATAGCTAAGTCTCCATGACATACCATTATGTATCGTATCCCCATATGATAATCCATAATCGGCTTAAGGACAAGTTTTGTCTTACCTTCCCGATTATTTTTTATCTTAAGTTCTATGAATAATAGGTCTACGCAATCAAGAGTCATGCCTCCAACGTACCGGCATGCATACCACTATTAAGATGTTGGTGTCACCATTTGGTACATCAAAAGACACAAGCCAAGACAACGGACCCACTATTCATCTCAGGATTAAGATACAACGCAATGATTGTCTAAAGTGAATCAATTTGTTGAGACAGAATTATTAATCCAAATCAATTCACTTTATATCCCGATCTAACACATCGTCACCTGTGACAACGTGCCAATGTTTCTATTCACGGAGTCCACCTCCAATGATCAAGACAAACCATCTCTCAAAAGGGATATAGACAACATAACAATCTTTATATAAATAAAGTGCTCAACTTTATTCCCTTGATTGCGGATTGTATATTTAGACCATGACCTTAAGAATCGTGTCTTCCGCATAATCCGTCCATCATATGCCCAATTCTTAAGGTTTAGACCAACAGTCTCAGACTTTTGTTTGCTTAACATTCATCCAACAAATGTGACCGTAAAGAGGACAAGATATGGTATATAAACAATAAATAATTCTTTATTGATAAAAATGTCTCCAAATACTTATTACATTTTTACTCCTTAGGGCATACATGTCTAACAGAGAATACCGGTCATCACAACTCTCTCTTCTTTATGAGATTATGTCCCCAAAATTTAATTGCCAAATAAGTGTGGATATTTTGACCTCACCTCACCCTCCAATTCCCGTGTGGCTTATTCAATCGAATGGCTCGTCCTTAACACTTTAAACTAATGGAATCTTTTGTTTCCAAGTATTTTCTTTGTCCTATCCAAAATTTTCATCGTTTGTTCTTCATAAGTTAAATCTTTTTCTAACTCAACATCTTCTTGTTTTAGCATATGTGAAGGATTGAAAACATACTTTCTCAACACTGACACATGAAAAACATTATGTACTCCTGCTAATGACAGTGACTAGGCTAATCGATAAACTACTTTTCTAACTTTCTCTACAATGTCATAAGGACCAATGTATCTTGGACTCAATTTTGCTTTTTTACTGAATCTCATCACTCCTTTTATCGGCGTAACCTATAAAAAAGTTTTATCTCTCACTTCAAACTCAACATCTTCAATAAAATATCAAGTCTAAGATATTTTCTTTCTCCCATTTCATCCCAATGCACAGGAGATCTGCATTTACGACTATAAATTCTTGATACAGTGCCATAACAATGGTTGCTTGATAATTGTTGTTATAACAAAACTCTACCAAAGGTAGGTATTCCTTTCAAGATTTCTAGAAATCAAGAACACATGCTCTCAACATATCCATTAATACTTGGATAGCTCTTTCAGATTGACCATCTGTCAGTGGATGAAATGCTATACTCAAAGTCAATTTAGTCTTTGTAGCTTTATGAACACTCTTTCAGAATATAGATGTAAATTGAAGACCTCTATTAGATACAATACTTACAGGCGCTCTATGTCACCTCATGATTTCTTTCACATACAACTGTGCACATTTAGCTACAAAGTAAGTTGTACGGACTGGAAGAAAATGAGTTATTTTTGTCAATATATCAATAATCACCCAAATTGAGTCATATCGTTCTATTATCCCTGGCAACCTAGTTACAAATCCATTGCAATATCTTCCCATTTTCATTGCGGAATCTCTAATGGCTGTAAAGTACCAACTAGTTTTAGATATTCAACCCTCACCTACTGACAAGTGAGGCACTCTCTTACAAATTCTACAATATCTTTATTTAACCATTAGTAATCAGCTTTTAGATCCTTATACATCTTACTTGTACCAGGGTGCACTAAATAGGAGTAGTATGAGCCTTATTCATTATCTTCTTTGAAAGATCTTCGTTCCTTGAAACACAAAGTCTAGTCCCATGCTTAATTATTCTATCATCTGAAATCTGAAAATCTTGTTCTCTTCCAAACTCAATTGCATTTCTCAAATGATGAAAATAAGGGCTTGAACTTTGATTTTGCTTACCCTTTTCCAACAACATGGGTTGCAATGTCATAGCAGATAATCTTTCAATCAACCTATACGGTGCTATCTCTAACTCCAGTCTCTGAACATCATCCACAATTGGCCTTTAAATCACAGTCATAGCTAAAACACTTTTTGAGGATTTTCTGCTTAAAGCATATGCTACTACATTAGCCTTTCTAGGATGGTAATTAATGATACAATCATAGTCTTTGATCAGTTTCAACCATCTTCTTTGTCTCATGTTGAACTCTTTTTGTGTAAAAAGTTATTTGAGGCTCTTATGATCGGTATAAATCTTAGATCTTTCACCGTACAAATAATGCTTCTATATCTTCAATGCAAACACCACAGCTGCTAACTCCAAATCATTAGTAGGATAATTCTTTTCATAATCTTTTAGTTGACGAGAAGCATAAGCTATAATTTTTCCATCTTGAATTAAAAACATCCTAACTCACATCTAGAAGCATCCCTATATACCACAAATCCTTTATCATATGAAGGAATGCTGAGAACTGGAGCTATTACCAATCTCTGCTTTAACTCTTGAAAACCTCTTTTGCAAGCATCCGACAACAACTACCGCACATTCTTCCTTGTCAATTGCTTAATTGGAGTAGCAATCTTTGAAAATCCTTTAACAAATCTCTGATAATAACTTGCCAAGCCAAGAAAACTACAAATCTCTGAAGCATTACTCAGTCTTGGCCAATTAGTCACTACTTTAATCTTGCTGGGATCTATAGAGATTCCATCCTTTGATACTACATGCCCTAAAAATGCCACTTTCTCAAGCCAAAACTTGCACTTTTTGAACTTAGCATACAATTATTTTCCTTTAAAATATTCGTAATTATTCTTATGTGCTTAGCATGTTCGTCCATTGAGTGAGAGTAGATAAGGATATCATCAATAAAAACAATTACAACACTGTCTAAGTAATTCGTAAATACTTTATTCATCAAATCCATATAGATGGTTGGAGCATTTGTTAACCCAAATAGTATGACCAAAAATTCATAGTGGTCGTAAAAGCAGTCTCTGGTATATTTTTTTTCTTGATTCTCAAATGATAGTACCTTAATTGAAGATCAATCTTAGAAAACACCGTTGCATCTTGTAACTACTCAAACAGATCATCTATCCTTGGCAAAGGATACTTATTCTTCATAGTAACCTTATTCAGCTCACAATAATCAATACATATCTCATTGATCCATCCTTCTTCTTTACAAACAACACTAGTGCACCCCATGGGGAAAAACTTGGACGGATAAATCCCTTGTCCAACAACTCTTGTAATTGCACTTTTAACTCTTTCAATTCAGCAGGTGCCATCCTATAAGGTGTCTTTGAAACAAGAACTGTACCAGACATCAACTTGATCTCAAATTCAAGTTCTCTTATTGGAGGAGATCAAGGTAAATCTTTAGAAAAAACTTCTAAGAATTCACTCACCATTAGAACATCTTCAACTCTTAGTTTCTGTTCTACTTGAGTATCAACCACATTGCCAAGTATATAGTACATCCACTATTTAATAATCTCTGAGTCTTCAAAGCTGATATAATAGGTGTCCTCAACCCACTAATCTTACCCAAAAAAAAAAAATCTATGTCTTCTAGAGGTCTAAATATCACAACTTTCTTCACACGGTCAATAAATGCCTTGTACTTTGTCAACCAATCCATATTGAAAATAACTTCATAATTCAACATATTCAAAACCACCAAGTCAACAAATAATTCTCTTCCATCAATTATCACTAGACATACACACATCATCTCATTTGACTGCAAAACATCTCCAAATAATAAGGTTACACAATATGGAATTTCGAGTTGGTCCACTAGTTTACCCAGTTTCATACACATATAAATGAATGAATGGCTCCTAAATCTATCAATGCATGTGCAATAATGCCATGAATAAGTATCTCACGAGTAACAACTATTAGGCGTGTTGCTACCTCAGCCTATGTGAGTGTGTAAACCTTAGCAGGAACCTTTTTTTGTTGATCACCTATAGACATAAGACAGTCTTTAGCAAAATGTCTTTGTTTACCACATGATAAATAATCTCCTTGTCTACACTCTCCAGGATGAAATCTACTACACTTAAGACATACAGTTCTTTAGGTAATCATAACTGATGCAATTTTTTGTTTCTGATTAGGACCCTTATGTTTCTTTCCTTTCTCTTGTTGCCTCTAATTCCAATTACCTTGCCTCTTTTGGCCACCTCATGCCCATAGTGGTGGTTGACCTCTGCCTCGATTTCCTTGAGAGCCAGACTGAAAATTTCTACTTTGATTACCCCAAAATCTCTCTTGTTTCTCTCTTTGTTCTCTCCGGACATCTTGTAATTTCTTTTCTACACTATCCACTTTCAACACCTTACTAACCACTTTAGAAAAATTGCTCCCTCCAAATCAGCTACTTCAAGGTCTTTATAAATGGTGGGACTTAATCCATTCATCAAATGCTCAATCTTTAGATTCTCATTGTTAGCAAAGTGAGGGACATAACAAGACAACTCATCAAACTTCCTAAGATACTCTGTAACTGTTGAAGTACATTGTTTCAGATTAGCAAATTCCCTTCTCTTATCATACGTAGTGCTAGAAGTCATAAACTTACCCTCAAATAACTGCCTAAACTGCTCCCACATCATAGTTGTAATATTATTCATTGCTGCAATATTGTCCCATCAATAACTAGCATCCTCCCTCAACACAACGACAGTGCAATAAACATTATCAGTATTTCAAACTCAAGCATAGTCAAATAACCACTCCATGATATGTATCCAATTCTTAGCAATTTTAGGTGTTGGAAAAAATAGTACACAACAGAATTTTAAAAATTTTACATTAGAGTATTTTCTTAAACACAAGTTTAACATGCTATATGCATAAATTAACCAGATCTTACTAACCTTTGTGTGCCAAAGAACCCTCGTAAAACATGAAGAGAAGTAACATTCCAGAAGAGCCTTAACCAACTAGCCTTCTTTGCTATTCTCTTTCCACGACTAGAGTGAGTTTGGGCTCACACGAACAGCTCTTCCACCAGGAGACTCTCCTTCTAACCAATCGTGAGAACCCAAAGCAAGTGTTCGTGATTTGTGAACAAAAGCTCTTAGGGAGTTTTTTTATTCTTTCTAGCAGAGTATCACTTTTATTCTCTCAATTGATCTTAGTAACTCTTAAGACTTACTCCCTACTTATAGAGTTGGTCCTAAGGTTAGTCCTTATCAGATTAGGTCTCAAAAACTCGAAACAGAATCAAGTTCAGATCAATATCTGATAAGATTTGCATAGAAACGCGTAATATTATCCTTCGCTCATTGGCAGGCTGAACAGCCTGATCGGTAGGCCGAACAGTCCCCATCGGTAGGCCGAACACATGGATCGGCAAGCCGAACTGTCGATAAAAAAATCTCCGTGAATCTTTTATTTTTCACTTGAGAATCTATAGGATAAAGTCTCAGTTTTAATTCAAATAACCCAATAGAGAAATTATCTGTTTAAAACAACTTTATCTAGATTATCTCTAGGAAAATAAATCAATTCCCAATAATTCTACAAGTTTATCTTGATCTAATTTATCCAAAAATTAACTTAACCGATAAACAGACAAGAATTATCCGATCCTTACAATTCAACAAGTTTATCTTGAATTAATTTTTATCACAAAATTAATTCAATTGATAAACAGACATGAATTATTTGATTCTTCTAAATTTCAACCAATCTAATAAATCTGACATAAGTTACCAATTATTAGAAAAGCACGCCGTATCGTAACAAGATGTTGTGAGCTAGCAAAGCGGACCAAATTGACCTATATAGTTCAAGCTCCTGATAATTACGAAGCTCAATATCCCAGATATACATTTCATAATTATCAACTCTAACGCTACTCCACTAAAAGCTTGGAGCTGCAATCTCAAACTACATAAAATTACGAAGCCCGTATAGCTAAGTCTCCATGACATATCATAGTGTATCGTATCCCCATACGATAATCCATAATCGGCTTAAAGACAAGTTCTGTCTTACCTTTCTGATTATTTTTATCTTACGTTCCATTATCTCACCATCAAAAAGCTTACCATCCAAAGATAGTATACCATTCGATTACACCTATGTATCCAAATGGTTGAGCGCTCCAGGTTTTCAATTACAGGATAACGCATATAGAGGATATCATTACTTCTAAAGAGGAGCTATGGATTCCATATCTATGGATAACAAGTTATGCTATCAAGAGTCATGCCTCCAACGTACCGACATACATACCACTATTAAGATGTGAGTGTCACCCTTTGGTACATCAAAAGACACAAGCCAAGACAATGGGCTCACTATTCATCTCAGGATTAAGATACAATACAAATGATTATCTAAAGTGAATCGATTTTTCAAGACAGAATTATTAATCCAAATCAATTCACTTTATGTCCCGATCCAACACATCGTCACCTATGACAACGTGCTAATGTTTCTATTCATGGAGTCTACCTACGATGGCCAAGGCAAACCATCTCCTAATTGGGATATAGACAACATTACAATCTTTACATGAATAAAATGCCTAACTTTATTCCCTCGATTGCGTATCTTATGTTTTAGACCATCACCTTAAGAATCATGTCTTCCGCATAATCTGTCCATCATATGCCCAATTCTTAAAGGTTTAGACTGACATCTCAGATTATTGTTTGCTTAACATACATTCAACAAATATGAGCGTAAAGAGGATAAGATTTGGCATATAAATAATAAATAAATTCTTTACTGAAAAAAATGTCTCCAAAAACTTATTACATTTTTACTCCTTAGGGCATACATTTCTATCAATCTCCCACTTGCACTTAGTGAGTAAATATGACAAATCTCGCATCCCCATAGCTTCCACATGCCTCTCAAAGAGTCTCCCAGTAAATGTCTTTGTGAATGGATTAGCTAAATTGTCCTTTGACGCAATTTTGCACACCGTGACGTGCTCACCCTCAACGAAGTCCTTTATCACATGATACTTCCGATCAATATGTTTACTCTTCTTGTGAAATCTTGGTTCCTTAGCATTAGCTACCACCGCACTGTTATGACAATACACTGACACCACCTTATCTATACTAGGAACTACTTCAAGATCCCCAAGGAACTTGCAGAGCCACACTGCTTCTTTTGAAACATCACTAGCTGCCACATACTCAGCCACCATCGTTGAATCTGAAGTGCAGTCTTGCTTAGCACTTCTTCAACGGATGGCACCGCCGCTCAGAGTAAACAAAAAGCCCAAGTCAATTTCCTAGAATCCAAATAGGATTGAAAATCTAAGTTAGTATATCCTAGAGCAGTCAAGTCCTCACCTGAATATAAAAAGTTATACCCTCGAGTCCTTCTCAGGTGCTTGAAAATATGCTTTACCGTAACCCAATGGTTTGGTCCTGGATCCGCCTGAAATCGACTTACAATCCCGACCGCATAACTAATATCCGATCATGTGCAAAGCATGGCATACATGAGACTACCCACTGTCGAAGCATAAGACACCTTCTTCATGTATTCTCTTTCTTCATAAGACTTTGGAGAGTCTTTCTTAGAAAGAGTAATTCCAGACCTAGATAGTTACTCACCTTTCTTAGAATCCTGTATTGCAAACCTCCTAAGAATTTTATCTATGTAGCCGGCCTGGAGCAAAGCTATCATTTTGTTCTTCCTATCTCGAAAGATCTAGATACCAAGAACAAAATTTGCCGTACCCAAGTCCTTCATGTCAAACCACTTGGTCAACCATAATTTGACCGATGATGATGCCCCAACGTCATTTCCAATTAGCAGTATGTCATCTACATAAAGCAGTAGAAAACCACCTTCCCATCTTTAATGTGTTTGTAAACACATGGTTCATCCACATTTTGTGAGAACCCATAAGTCTTGATCACCTGAACAAATCTTATGTTCCAAGAACGAAAAGCCTGCTTAAGTCCATAAATTGACTTTAGCAGCCTATAAACCTTACCCTCTTGACCCGTGACCTTGAACCCGTCTGGTTGTTCCATATAAATGGACTCTCAAGATAGCCATTTAAAAAAGCCGTCTTGACATCCATTTGCCAAATATCGTAGTCGAGAGCGGCAGCTATTACAAGAGAATCCAGATGGACTTAAGCATGGCTACAGGCGAAAAGGTTTCCTCATAATCGATTCTTTCCTTTTGCGTATAACCCTCAGCTACCAGTCTAGCCTTAAAGGTTTTGACCTTTCCATCCACGTCTCTTTTCCTCTTGTAGATCCACTTGCACCTTATGGGTTTTACCCCTTCGGGAAGATCCACAAGTTCCTAGACCTGATTAGTCTCCATAGACTTCATCTCTGTGTTCATGGCCTCTGTCCACAGTTTTGAATCAACATCCTTTATAGCTTCTTCGTAAGTATAAGGATCCCTGTCATGTTCATCCGGTTCAACCAAAAAGACTTCCCCATTGAATATATACCTCTCAAGTTGACGCCTGATCCTCCCACTATGCCGAAGCACCTTAGGTTGTTGTTTAGGTTTGTTTGGTTTTTCTATACTGATCGGAATGGTTTCATTCAGAACCTCCGGAGTGATCAGATCACTCCTTAACTCCTTAAACACCACTTTGCTTCAAGATTTAAAGTCTTCCATGTAACTCTCCTTAAAGAAAGTTGCATAAGTTGAAACCATGACTTTGTTTTCCTTTGGATTATAAAAATAACCCACTTTAGTCCCTTTTGGATATGCTACAAACACGCAAAATTCTGAACGTGCTTCCAACGTATTCGGATCCTTAAACAGGACATGAGCCGGACATCCCCATATGCGAATATGGTTTAAGAATGTCTTCCTACCCGTTCACAACTCGTGAGGAGTTTTAGGGACCGATTTTGAAGGCACATTGTTCAAAAGATAACATGCGGTTTGTAGTGTATACCCTAAAAGGATAAAGGCAATGATGAATAACTCATCATGGACCTGATCATGTCCAACAAAGTCCTATTTCTTCTCTCCGCTACGTCATTCTGCGGCAGAGTGCCCGGCGCAGTCAAATGGGATCAAATCCCATTCTTTGATAAGTGTTCCAAGAACTCATCATAAAGGTATTCCCCACCTCGATCAGATAGAAGTGCCTTTATGGGTCTACTCAATTGCTTTTCCACTTCAGCCCGAAACTCCCTGAACTTGTCAAAAGTTTTGCTTTTGTGGTGCATCAGGTACACATAACCATATTTTGGGTAATCGTCAATAAAAGTAACGAAGTACTCATACCCTCCTCATGCCCGGATGTTCATCAGTCCGTAAACATCACTATGCACAAGTTCTAGAACCCCTTCGGCCCTATTGCCCTTAGACCGAATAGTCTTATGGTCATTTTACCCTCTAAACAAGATTCACATTGAGGTATAGATTCCACCTTTAAGTGAGTTAAAGGTCCATCCCTTACCAACCTTTGAATCCTATTCAGGTTAATATGACCAAAGCATAAATGCCAAAGATAAGTCTTATTAGAGTGAGAAGTTTTAAGTTTTTTAGAGTTATTATCATTCATCTCAGCATTATGCAATAAGTCTATCTTGGGTTTGATAAAATATTGATTATTTTGCATCCATCCAAAATAGATAAAAGATTTATTTTTACGAATCACCACTTTATCATTAAAAGAAACCAAATAGGAATCTTTAAATAAACAAGATACATAAATTAAATTCATTTTAAATTTAGGAACATAAAAACAATCTTGCAAAAATAAATTCCTATAATTATCAAAATAAAGATGGACGTCTCCCACTGCTTCCGCTGAGACCAAGGATCCATCGCTCATCCGAAGCGTAAAGTCGTCATGTAGTAGACTTCTCGTATCTTTGAACCCCTGTAGAGAAACACAAACATGATTAGTTGCACCAGAATCTATGACCCAAATGTCACTGGATTCCTCAACCAAACAAGTTTCTAAATACAAAAGATCACACCTACCTCCTTTGGAAAGGAAGTCCTTGCAATGCTTCTTGATATGCCTGACCTTTCCACAGAAGAAGCACTTAAGCTTCTTTGGGTTCTTCTTCTTCTTCTTCTTCTTGCTCTTGGTAGTAGCAGGAATAGAAGACTTCCTGTTCTTGGCCCGTTGCTTCTTTCCATTCCCAGAGTTAGGATTGGAACCAGAAGCAGCTACCATGTTGGCCTCTCCACCAGCAGGAGACTCCCTGATCAATAGTTCAAACTCCTATAACTGTTTCATTAATTCCGTCAAGGTCATATCTCGTCTATTGCTTAAATTAAAATTAGCTCTAAACGGAATAAATTCCTTTGACAGAGTCTCAAAGACCATAGTCATCTAAGTTTCAGCATCGATGTCGGCTCTATTGGTTTCAGCCTCAGCGAGGTAACCCATGACCAATATCATATGCTCCATTACAGATGTCCCTGGCCTCTGTCTACAGTTTAGAAGTTTTCGAAGCCCCCCTTGCCACTTTGTTAAGGCCTGGCCTCCAAACATACCCTTAAGATTATCCAAGTTCTGCTTCGCAGTCTCATAATCCTGATGTTGAGCCTACAGTACGTTATTCATGCTAGCCATAACATAACAATGGGCCTAATCATTAGCATCTTTCCAGCGATCATACACTTGGAACTGCTCATTAGTTGAGTCTCCCATAGGCTCAGGAGGACAAGGGTTGTCAGCACATATTTCAGTTTCTCAAAGGAGAAGATGATATCCAGGTTTCGTTTTCAATCATTATAATTCTCTCCAGTCAATAGATTTTTGTCAAGTATCGAAGATAAAGCATTTTCAGACATTTTTAATCTACGATAAAGAATCATATACCAAACATAAGCAAACATATCATAATAATTTAGTAAGATAATACAATCATGTAATAATATACAAATGTGTTTATATGTCAAAACCTTAAAAATATCATAACCTTACAATGATAATTCCCAACTTAGAATTCAACAAGCTCCTAGGGGAGTCATGCCAAATTCAATCAAGAACACAGATCCCTTTTTAATTAATATATGCCATCCAAGACCCGTTTGATCCAGCATATATTAATAATCGTTTCTTTGGCTATTAATTTTATTAACAGAGCTCCTAAGGGAGGTTAATAATAAAATTAACGTGAGTGTATAACCATCGTTTTAATATTTTATCCATGATTTATAATCACCACCTAGGGGTGTGCAACCATAAATCATGCTAAAATACCTTATCCTCTCAGAGATCCAATCTAGTACATGATAGAAATCCCTTCCTAGGGGTCGGGACCACCATGTTCTACCTATGGACCAACGATGGAGGCCTTAGGTCCTCTCTTTGAAAACCTTCTCCCACTCAATATTTTGAAATCGAGGTTTTATTTTAAGAATATGCATGAACAATTTTAAAATGAGTGGCACTCCCTATTCTATATGACATGTTATCAATATACATGACAAATCATATTATAATGCAGACAAGCAAAACAATCAAGCAAAGCTACAAGCAAAATAATAAATAACCATAATATTATGGCTCCACCCTAGAGAATAGAAAACTAAGATTACAAGAGAATAATCGAGACATATTATCGATTCTTCATCCTTGAATCCTCAAGCTGTATCCTTCTTCATGTAATACCCATCTTTAAGTCTTTAATCCCGTATGAATCGAAAACTTCATATTTTCGGTCATATCAAAATTTAACGTCTGTCAGAATTGTCCCAAAAATAAAATTAACACAGCACCAGAAAAGTTGCACCTTTTTTGAAAATTTTCCAACTCTCGGTCGGTAGGCCGATTTGGATGATCGGCCTGCCGCCAGAGCCACCTAATTTTTGCCCCACTGTCGGCCTGTCGTGTAACACCTGAGAATTTCTAATGCATTAAAAATGCATTAAGTTATGGATTATATTAAGATAAAAAGTACATTTTAAAGAAAAATACTATATAATAATACAGAAAATTATACGATACTAAAATAATACAGTGTAAGAAAGTACACAGATAAAGTTATTACACTGCAAGAGTAAAGCAGTATAGGAATTGGACTGTGTCGACCATAATTTTTTGTATATAAAAGTGTAAAAAAAAAAGAAAAGAAAATCTCACAAAAATTGGTTCTTTCTCTCTCTAGATTTTCTCTCTCCTCAAAAATCAGTCCAAGATTCTGGTGTTTGTTTTCGACACCTCCTGCACCATTGGAAAGCTCTGGTTAAGCTGAGTCTAACGAGGTATCGTGCCGCCCAAAGCGCCGCCGGAGAAGGCCTCATACGCCGCCCAAAGTGGCAGTGAAACCTTTTTTTTTGACGTGATTTCTTCGCCGTCTGACCATCAATCGACGTGATCTTGGTGTCTATGGACTCAGCGTGAGGAGAAGAGCAAGATGGTACCACTTTCCAAGCTTGATTTTGGCTCAAAAAGCCTCGACGGAGTAGCCCCGTCGCCGCCGTGGAGCCACCGCAGGACCCGTCGTCTCCGACGGCGGTGTGGCACACCGCTGGTGCCAAAAGTAACCGAGGGAGACGGTGCGCAAGACGCCCCAATCAATTTCTAGTGGTAGTAGCTCGACGTCAGAGTTCCAAGAGCACCGTCGTGGGAGCCATGGTGTCTGCACTTCCCGACCTTGTTCCCCAAAATTCGCAGCGGCTTTATGCTCAGAGAGGGACGGGGAACATTTTTCCCCTCCCAATTTCATGAGACGTCGTCGGATTGATGGAGAACGGCCTCCGCCATCTACCGCCATCGTGAGCACCTTGGGACCACCGTTCCATGCCACGTTGAAGAGAAGCAATAGAGGGAAACACTCAAAGGAGGTCAGGGAACAAAACCCCCACCTTAATTGCACGGAAGCTTCGCCGGAGATAGGAGATTGGAGTCTCCATTTTTGCCGCCAACTTTAAGCTTTGATCTACATGGTTAGAGGCCAAATTGGGTGAAATTGACACCGCCATCAGACTTAAGAGGGTTGAATTAGGGGGGCCTGAGCTCAACCCCCAACGAAGCCAACTAGCACCGGTCAACGGCCAATTTGGATTTTTGTGATCCGGACCTTCGATCGATGATCCGAGACCGCCTCTTGAATCGTTTCGATGCTCTGAACGCAATGGTGACCTTCGTTTGAGCTAATTTCACTTCGATAAAAATCATCTGGTATCGACTGTACGCAGATCGAGACGATTCAAACTACAATAACGGAGTCTAGAATAACAGTTAATGTATGATCTCCATGAAGCATTCTTAGCCATTCATGGTCGCTCGAGGAGCACTGCAGAGGATGCTTCGTATACTATAGATACAACATGGTACAACTGGACCTGCTTAGCATGGAGTCCAAGTAAGTAGGAATCTCGCCTACAGTATTAACCGTTTTAAAATAAGTTGTTTTACATGCTTTCATAAAAATTTATAAAATGCATGATCAGTGATTGTTATACTGTTTTATGTGAGAATGGGTTTTATAAGGTTACAAGGTTAACGAAAAACTGGTTAAGGGTAAAATCATCATTATCAAGGAAACGGCTAGAACGGAGTTAAACACTCCGATTCAGCATAACGTTCTTAGAAGAAAAATGTTTTGTAATACGTTAAGTAATGAAATCGCCAGTAAGACGGGAGATTTAATAAGGGATGTTTAAGTAAATGAGAGATAAACCGATGGGTTACGAGGTTAAAAGGAAAAGTAACCCCGGTGGATTACAAAGCTAAGTGAAGGAAAGGTAAACCGATGGTTTATAAGGTTAAGTAAAGATAACGGTAAACGAAAGTATACTAGTCAAGTTAAAAGGAAAGCATGGTCAATATTTACGTTTTATTATCAATCGAGTGGATTGATAATAAAGAAAGTTAATAAGTCAAAGTTAATTAATAAGTCAGCTGTCGTTTGATCAGGACATAGAAGCCGACTAATGGACGGAAAAGGAATAAGACAGGAATGGAATAGAGAATGCTAGAGTATAGTCCGGGTAAGTTCAGACTTCACCTACAGCATGAAGTAAATAGTTTTTAAATGCTTACATATGCAATTATAAATGAGTTTGCGATGGTTATACAAGTTGTTTTTAAAGTATATTTGCATTTATTATGCAAAAAAAAAGTTCTAAAGTACAAAATAAGATTTGCAATGAATTTGCAACCGTTATGTTTGTATGGTTTTTTGCATATTGATATGCATGAATGTTATGAACTATGATTGGTGGGTGTATTATAAATGTGCCATGACTTAAAGTATTACATGAATATAACATGAAATAGTTGCTATCCAAAAAAGAAAAATGTATAGCAACTTTATGATATAAAAGTATGAACGACGAGTATGTGTATGATATGAATGATATGAGTATGATTAATATGTGAAAGCATGAAATGTGAAAGTATGATATGAATGACATGAGTATGAGCAATATGTGAAAGCATGAAATGTGAAAGTATGAAATGAACGACATGAGCATGAGTAAAATGTGAAAGCATGAAAAGTGAAAGTATAATATGAATGACATGTATATGTATGATATGTTTATGGATATGATAAGTAAGTATGATACTTGTACAAGTGAATGATATGGATATGAATGTTACGAGTGATGCTTGTTAGTTAGAATATAACAAGATATAGTATATAAGTAGAAAACCATGTAGTGCATAATGAACATGCACAATAAGGTCCATAAGAAACCCATTTAAGGATATAATTCTCCAATTTGCCTATAGGAAACTAGAAAAATTACTATAGGACATCCTAGGTTCAATTAGAAATCGTGAGAACGATTTAGATAATTAAATAGAATTTGGAAAATTTCTCGTGACCAACAGAGAGGTCACAAGAGCAGAGCCAAGAGAGAGATATGAAAAGTTAAGCTTTGTTATGACCTTTAGAAGTTTTTAGACAAGTACATAAACATGTTTTAGATAATCATTATTACTAGTATAGAACGACTAGATGATAAAAGACCTATAGACTAAATAAATAAAAGATGAACTTATTGGCCAGCCTTTATGTACCAGATTATGATCTAGATACGGATGTGCAACCTAGATACGAAATAGGATTAGTATAAGTCCTGCATTTCAATAATGCATAATGTTTTATAATTTAAGTTATAAATTTTATGAAGTATTTGTTATGTAATATGTTGCATTTGTATGCAATATGTTTTAGAATAAAAGTTATGATTTGCAATATGTGATTGCGATATATATTACATTTGTATGCAATATGATTCAGAATAAAAGTTATCATTCAAAATATGTGCTTGCGATATATATTGCATTTGTATGCAATATGATTCAAAATAAAAGTTATGATTTGCAATATGTGATTGCGATATATATTGCATTTCTATGCAATATGATTTAGAATAAAAGTTATGATTTGCAATATGTGATTGCGATATATATTGCATTTGTTATGCAATAAGTTTTAGAGTCCAAATTATGATTAGCAAAATGTATTTACATTTTATGTTGCATTTGTTATGCAATGAGTTGCATTTGTTATGCAATAGATTTTAAAGTACAAGCTATGATTTACAAGTGTATTTGCATATGATGTGGTTGCATTTGATGTGCTCACTAAGGTTAATAAGAAGGTAACGTAAAGTGAAAAGAAAGTGTCGTGCCAGCCTCCTCGTTATGAGGTAATGAACGTAAAGTTAAAGTTTGACCTCCCAGATGTGAGGTACACGACCTCGAAGTTTGATGGTCTTAAGTTTTCTACAAGGAAAGCATCACGTTTATTATCTCATGATTAAAGATGTTGGTACGAACACTAAAAGTTGTAAGACAAAGAAAGTTAAGGAACAAAAGGTGAAAAGTTAAAGTTTGATAAGGAAAGTTAAAGTGTAAGATAAGAAAAGATAAGGAACAAGGATAGAAGTCAAACTAAAAAAGAATATTCATAAGATGCTCATAATAGAAAGTTCATAATTGAGCATAAATGAAAACATGCATTGTGATTGTATTTGATTTGTTTATTATGAACCATTTACATGCTGTTAAAAACATTATGAGGAATGTTTTATATTAAATGTTTATGAAAACATAAAGGACGTTATGAAGAGCAATCTAAGGATTGTTTTATGTTAAATGTTTTATGAAAAGCATTTATGAAAAACGTTATAAAGATTGCTTTAGAAAAATGTTTATGAGAAATGTTTTAGGAATATTTTATGAAAAATGTTTATGAAAAGTACTTATGATAGAAGTTTTAAGAAAAAGTTTATAAATGACGTTTTACGAAAAGCATTCCAAGGATTGCTATATGTTGAGTGTTTTATAGAAAACGTTTATGAGAAACGTTATAGAAAAGTTTTCTAAAGAATGTTTATGAAAGTCGTTTTAATAAATGTCTATGGAAAATATTAGTGATATATGTCTTAAGAGAAAGGATTTCATGAGAAAAGTTTTTAAAGCATGTTTAACTACCTTGTGAGATTTTGTTTGAACTTACTGAGCGAAAGCTCATAAAAAGTTTCTTCATGCCGTAGGTAGTTTTATGGACGACCAATAGGACTCGTTAGAAGAGTTGGGTGCTGCAGAGGACGGATGTGAGGATTTGGGTATGGATACCACTACAGTAATGTTTCCGCTGTTTATCTACGTAATATGATTATAATAAATCTCATAATATAGATAATGATGAGTATTAAATAACCATACAGGTTTTAATGTGGTAATGATAAGAACCTAAAGATGACTAATGGTTTTCTCTACTGAGCATATTGTCGCTCATTCCCTTATATTTTTATCTTTTTAGGACTCACTAAGTGTGAGGTAGCTACGAGAAAAATAGTTGAGGAAGCTATGTAGCTATATTACATTGGGACTGCTTCAATTGTTAAGAATGTTCTTCATGATAATGTAAGCATCAATTGTTACTTTCTGTGACTGTATTAAAATGCATTGAGGGTTAAAATGATGATGACGACAGTTTATATTATTAAATTTAAGGTGCTACATTAAACTGTGGTTTAATTGTCGTTTATATTTTTATTTTTGATTTGAGAGTTTTCATTTAAGCCCTGGGCAATTTTATTTTTAAGGTTTTACTTTTATTTTTGATTTTTATTTTTAATTCATTAAAAACTGTTAACCCCCATATAGGGGCGTTACAAAATTTTTGGTATCAGAGCCTAGGTTCGGTTAACCTAGGGAGTGTAGCACCACTTAAAAAAAAATGTTTTTGAGATGGTTTTGAAGCTAAATTTTCATTGTCATCATCAAAATGAACCTTCACATTGATTTATACAGTCTAGAAGGATGTAACATGGAAAGGCCCTAGAATGAAAATACTAACGGTTATATGAGTACGATAATTATATAGAAGAAAAGTATTAATAGTTATGAGGGAATGATAATTATATGGAATGGGTTTATAAGTAGAATACTTATGAGAGATTCGTATAATATTAGGATCTATAAGCATATCTAATTCGTATAAAATGATGAGAAATTCGTATGGATATGAGGATTTAAGAGCCTTTTGTCTCGTGAAAAACAATAAGAAACATAAGGCTTGATTTATTGATTTTAAAGTTTGGCATAGATATGCCAAATTCTTCGTAATTGATTCAGACCTAAGTAATGATTATGTATGGATTCGGTGGAACACATAAGTGTCAATAACTTTTCTTGAAAGTTCTATTTACTTGAGGAATATGAGATAAGTTAGGAATTCATGGTATTGAATCTTGAGTGAGATAAACGTTAGACTTTTGATCCATTGAGACTATGTAAAGGTAAAAATGTATGAATTTCAAGGTTGAAAATTTTGTTACGTACATTGTATTTAAGTGTATAAGTGAATATTTATGCATAGATGCAATGTGAAAATGACCAATAGGAGTTTCCTTAAGTAAATCATAATACTTAAGGCACCTATAATAATTTTGGATAATTACGATAAAAGGTTTAACTTCTAGATGTTTAGATGTGAATCTTTTGGTTACCTAAGGTTTTGTGATATGAGAAAATTAAATATTGTATAAGTGAAATTGTGGGGATTGTAGATGTTCTTAAGTAGTAACATCAAGTGTCTTTGTTCATTGATATGGTCTATGTTGGAAGACATAAATCGTATTGATTTCAAGGTTAGTCACATTCTAAACCCTTGGTAGTAATGATGATGAATCCATTGATAGATATTGAGTATTAGGGATAACATATGGATGTATGCATTGTTCAATAAGGTTTTGATTAAAACAAAATTATTTGAGTTTTTAGAAGATTATGTTGTTATGAAATGATTTTAGATACCATTCAGGAAGATCCTTGATTGTCGTTGTTGTTCATAATTAACTTTATCTATAGTGGGCTTTGAATTGGGTTTAAGATCTATACAAATTAGTTTTCAATTTTATGTTTGTTATTTAACTCGTTTTAAATGTATTAAAGCCCGAAACAACCTGACCCTTTTCAACTTAGAACATTTGGGCCTAGTCTAAATCCTAAATCAGTTTGATTCACACTATCTCTCTCACGTGGTCTCTATACGTGTCATCTACAATGGTTTAATTATTATATATATATATATTTACTGTGCATAGGAGCTTATTTCTCCGAGCTTACTTTTTCTCTCTTAATTTGTTATTCTCTCTCTAAATAGCAAATCCTCTTCTTTTTTACTAGAAATTCTTCTTTCCCTCTAAAAGAAGAAGGAAATCTAGGATTCTGCAACTTACTATCTCAATTTTTTCTTTCTATTTACTCTTCTTTCATCTCATCATGGACCCAAAGTATCAACACCTAAGAAAGTACTTCCCATCACTCTCCCAAAAGATTCTCAGAAAGAAATACAAGGCTAGAATCACTCGGTTATGGATTCTTATGCGTTTTGGCATCCCTTGTGATGTGAGAATGTTGATAGAGGGGAAGATCCGTCCGAGTGACTTCAGTCAAGATGTCGGTTTACCAAGAACGGGTACCAGTCGTAATGCAATGAAAAAAAGAGCTTGTGCCATCGTGGTCACTTGTAACAAATGTGGAAGATAAAATTGTAACGGTAAATGTACTTCACCTGGTTATATGTCTACGAATAGAGAGGATAAAATAAGGTTTTGTAGGGATGGACTTTCAAAGGAGAACTTGGATAGCATCCATCCTCCTCTTCACAGTCACCCTAGTGGATATGTTCAAGGAGCTATTTTTAAACTCTGGCCTAAATTTTATGCAGAAAGACAACGCCTCAAGAATATGGTATTTCTAGATCCTGTTTGCCAAGCCATAAGAAAACTGGATGGGGAATAAGTCATCGCTCTATAAAGGTTATTTAGTCTTTGCTTATTTGAAGCAGTTTTAGCTGATGTTCAACAGTTTGTGTTTTTCTTTTACTCAGAATATTTGCTTTTGTGTTCGAAATAATTGTGATTATTAGATTGATACAGTAAGTGTTAATATCTCATTTAATTTATGGTTTTCTTAAATATATATATATAATAAAATATATTATCTTATCAGACACGTCACATACGGTACAGTAACATGTTTGAATTTTGAAAACTTATTCAGATATTTCAAGATTTGTGTCTCAAATTTCAAAAGTTCTACAGTATTTGTCGTTTATATTGAATTTCTAAGCTCGGTGTATATTTGTCAAAAGGTCTACAGTTGTGTCAAGAGGGTCTTCTGTCAAACTGTTCTCAATTGTCAAAAGTTATACAATTAGAGTCTAATCTTTTTCAAAAAGTGAATCAGATTTTTTGTAAACTATCAATCACCTTATCTTACTTTCTTATCCGCACAAGATTTTGTTTAAATCTTTGGATTACCTTTTCATTACCTACTCATCTGTCTCTTTAGCCCTTTTTGTGTATTCCTCATCCTTAAAATCTCATGTAGAACCTGAAGTCTAAGTGGAGCAGACATTAAGCAATCACTTATATAAACCAAATATGTCTACCTCCCAGTCCACGAAGAAAATAAAGAATGTCTGTGTCTTTTGTGGTTCCAGCCTTGGAAAAGATAAAGCCTATTTAGAAGCTGCAAAACACTTAGGGCAAGTCCTAGCACGTAGGAAGATTAACATAATCTATGGGGGTGGTAGTATAAAAATGATGGAAAATATGACGCTAGCAGCTAGGTCTAGTGACGCTACAGTTGTAGGAATTTGGCCTCATATTCTAGCTGAAGGAAACCTTTATAAGGAAACCATAGGCAAGGGAAAAGGAGTCAGGAGCATCCCTAGAAATTTAAAGCCATAATCAATAATTCTGATGCTTTTATAGCATTACCTGGTGGTCTAGGAACTCTTGAGGAAATATTCGTAGTTGCTTGTGAGCAATTGTTGGGCTTTCATTCCAAACCCTTGGGACTGCTGAATGTAAATGGTTTTTATGACGGTCTTTTGAAATTTCTAGATTACGTTGTGGAAGAAAACATCATTGTAGAATCGGAGAGACAAATCTTTGTTACTGCTTCAACAGTTGAGGAATTGATAGATAAGATGCAAATCATACATCTGGAATTCAACACTGCAGCATCCAAGCTTGAATGGAAAAGGGAAAGCCGGGAGTAGCCAATTGACTTGAATCTCCATCTGTAATCTTTTGGTTTTATTTATGGGATGTAGGCATGTGTGTCCGTATTTCGTGTGTCACAAATAACCGTTTACCTTGCATTCTGTATTTCTTGCGGTATGCCATTGTTCAATCTTTTAGATTCATTGAGCCTAATGCCGGGATGGCTAGATACGGAGTACATGATGCTCTCAAAACGCATCCTACTTAAGGTCCGATCTTTTGCTTATCGATGTTTTTGTATTCTCTAACCATGCATGATATGGATAACTGGTATACGGAGTGCCTTGTACTCTCAAAACGTATCCGTATCATGTTGATAATGTGTAATATCCTATTAATATTATGTGGAAGTACCAAAGTCAGTTATGGGAATATTCCATAGGAAATATGAGTATATTATTTGGGTTGAATATTTGTGTCAAGAGGATAGCTATTTAATGAAAAATATGTTGGGTTTGTCTACAACTACGAGATTTCGTCAAATATCTCTATAAATAAATTTAATGTATGGTTTTGAGTAGAAGTGTTTATATTATATGTTTCATGATTATGTTTTAGTTTATTAGTTGAAATATAAAAATCAACTGTCCTTGACTTTTCCTTACTCAAAAAGAAAAAGAAACCAAAAAATAAAGTATGTAGAAGTTCTTGAATAATATCCTAAATGTAATTGTAAATCACAGTCCAAGGATAGTGAAGTACTGGAAATGGTATGATTAGCATGTGTATTCTCTGATCAAAATGTTAAACCATAATGTAGTGTTGTGAATTTGGAACAAGTTAGAAATACTCTTGTTGAAGTATTTAGTATTGGAGTAAGGTTAATACTACAAGCAAATGAAGGGAGATACAATAACTCACACTTAGGGACAAACAACATTGACTATTTAGAGTCAGAAGTGGATATCATTATGGAATTGTGATTCTTACTAGTATTGTTAGATTTGAAATTTCGAGACGAAATTTCTTTAAGGGGTAGAGTTGTGACACCCATTATTTTTTTAACAGGTGATATGGTAATTAAATTAATTATTAGTATGTTAACTAAAATTTATTTCATCTAAAATCTATTTCATCCTATTTATTTATACCTATTTCAAAATTTTTTAAAATTTTTTTATATCTATTTAGTAAATTTACCAAAACGCTCTTGGAACATCAAATTAATTACTAAAATGTCATTTGGCATTATATGAACTAAAGTCTCCGAAGGAGATATAATACACTTAATGCTTTACCTACTTGTCTCCCACTTCCCATTATTTTCCTTCAATCGGGCCCTCTAACAAAGAAAACCATACATTCATTTTCTTTTCTCCGTGCAACACTTATCTTTCCCTTTCTCCTTGAAATGTCTTCCTCTCATTCTCTTCTTTTTCTTCCTTCTTCTGCTGTCTAAGCCTGAGAAACCCAACTCCATGTCATTCAAAAGTCCCCATGCTCAAGTTGAACTTGAGCTTGAATCTCTTGAATTAATGACTTAAGTTTTCAATGGGATTTTAAGGTAAAATTTTAGAAAATTAATCTAGTCTTATCTACCATCTTTACTTTGAAATTGCTCATTTATTTTGCCGCATAATTTAGATTTTTTTTTGTTTTGAATGAGAAAGTTTGACATAAGCATGTTTTCACCCTTATTTGTAAAAAGGGCTAGAGATATGGTTTGATGATGATTTTGGTATAAAACTCATGAAAATATATTTATTGTAATTATATAATGCAAGCTGCATATTTTAGAATGGTTTTAAGATTTTGAACAAGGATAATATGTTTTGGGTTAAAGAAAAAATTGACATTCCATAAACTTTGTAATACCTGTATGGGCAGTGGCTATTTCTTAAAATTCTGGGATTAAATTAAAATGAATTTTATAAATTGGTTTGCATATTTAAAAAGTAGACATCCTAAGCTTTCTAACGAGCTATCATAAATCTAAATCGGAGTTGTATTTTATTTTCTATGAAATTTTTAATTTTCGGATTGGAAACTAGTAAACCTGCCAGTTTGTCATGGTATACTAGCTGCTAACCTGAACCAAGAACTCATCTTTGCTCACCACCTAATTCCTTAATGTCTTGCAACCTTTCCAATATTATCCTAAGTGATTGATGAATCTTATTAGGGACTAAAACATATAGATTACTTGTTTAATTTTATATTGTGTTAAGACAAAAATTGTTTACTGTGGTATTAAAAAAAGATTTGCATAAAGGCTTTAATGGCACACTAATAAGATGGATTTACACATGATTTATTTATGAATGTGGTTGTATGTTGTGCTTTAGTTTTAATTGTCCTTATGCACGCCTTAGGATCAAGGGAGTGTAGAGCTAACGTTAATTGATTCCGGGATTTAAAGATTGTTGATAAGCTTGGAACGTAGGGATTCTATTATTCTTCTTTTGTAAGGTTTTTATGGAATTAAAATTGATTGTTTTACCACAATATATATATATATATATATATATATCTATGTTGAATTGCTACTATATGAGTATCACATATGAAACTATGACATAGACTCGTCTTGTATTGTACAACGAGGAACATAATGAATTGACACATGCTATAAATTGAGAAGCATGGTTAGAAAAAAAAACTGACTCTATTAATAATGATTGAATATAGAGAAATGGTGAGACGTGAAGAGGGCGGCTGTTACGTCCTTGGGCATAAATACCCTAAAAGGTAAAATAGGGGAAAGGTGATGACGCTTCCTTGGGTTGAAAGTCTCATAACACACTGTACAAGAATCGACTTAGTGAGGACTCGGGGCTTGATGTCCCCTCACCGGAACACCCTTGGAATGCTTAGAGGGTGATCAAGCACGCCCATTTGGGTTTCAATGAGTTGAGTGATACTCTATTGAACATGGGTACCTAGAAATAATGATGAACTATAACATTTGTATATATGTATATGCATGAAACTCGGTAATAACTAACTATGGTATCCACGTGATATGATTATAATAAATCTCATAATATTGATAATGATGAGTATTAAATAACCATGCAGGTTTTAATGTGGTAATGATAAAAATCTAAAGAGGTGAGTAATGGTTTTCTCTACTGAGCATATTGTCGCTCATTCCCTTATATTGTTATCTTTTTAGGACTCACTAAGTGTGAGGTGGCTACGAGAAAAATAGTTGAGGAAGCTATGTAGCTATATTACATTGAGACTGCTTCAATTGTTAAGAATGTTCTTCATGATAATGTAAGCATCAATTGTTACTTTCTGTGACTGTATTAAAATGCGTTAAGGGTTAAAATGATGATGACGACAGTTTATATTATTAAATTTAAGGTGCTATATTAAACTGTGGTTTAATTGTCGTTTATATTTTTATTTTTGATTTGAGAGTTTTCATTTAAGCCCCGGGCAATTTTATTTTTAAGGTTTTACTTTTATTTCTGATTTTTATTTTCAATTTATTAAAAACTGTTAACCCCCATATAGGGGCGTTACATCACAACACAAAGTATTATGGTCCAAAAAGGCCATGAAACTTTTATATCAAACTGCTACTAGGGCAACACTCAACAATTGGTGGAGAAAAGGGTCAAAAGGACTTTTTAGGCACAGCTACCGACCTCGAAAGCAATGACAATGCTATAACGGATGTGGCAATCTTCTCAGCTGCCATTGGAGTGGTCTTGAGAGGTCATGCTAATATTGTCGCCGGTGCACATTGTTATAGTAAAGCTACAAGCTTTGATGGGATAGGAATATTAGTGAAGTTGGCTTTAAGAATTTCACAAACAAGAATTGACAATTGCTACTTGGATTTTACGGCTTTAGTGATCGAAGACCCGGTTCAAGTCCATGTCACAAATGTGTTTTTTTTTTTTTTTTTTTGGGTGGTGCAAATATTGTGTTGAAATCGGTTAATGGTGTGATTAGGGGGGTTAAATATGGTGGACAATATGTTCAATGGAAACCCTAAAAACATGGTTACAATTGTGAGATTAGATGGGGTCCAGCAATGATCAGGTGATGATTGATAGAAACAATGTGATTGGAATGAGCCCAAAATCAACAGTTGGGAAATTGGTGGTGGCTGGGAATGGGACAAAATGGGTTGCTGATTTCAATCCTGCTTTGTTTTCTCTAACAGAATCACTCATTTTTCACTACTCATTTTACGCTCAAGGGGTCCCAAAGTTTACTTCTCATTCTGTCACAAACATCTGCAATAATGTGGTGGTAGTGGAGAGCGAAAAAGTGGTAAATGGAAAGATTTGTGTGACTGTTGATCAACAGTAACACGCACTAGTTTGTTATATGATGTTATATATTTATCATTTTTAACGTGCAGCTTCTAGCTATAGTTTGCTCCAATTGTTTATTCTTTGTATATCATTCACAAAAGGGATTTTTACGCTGCAGATTTTCAAACTTTAGTACTTTGGTCTTTATTTTAATAATTTAGATTCTTAAGTCTCCAAACTTAATCGTTTGACACTTTAGTTTTTATTTTAAGAATTTGAATACTCAGACCCCTAAACTCTTAATTTGTTAGTACTATTAGTCTCTATGTTATTTTTACTATTAAATAACGTAATAAATATCAATATTTTGAGGCTTTTTTGTTCCTTGGATCTCAAAAATGTAATTTTTTAGTAGAAAGATCACCAAAGCTATCCTTTTCTTTTTCTTAATTATAGCTCATTATTTTTTGTCCAAAAATAATGTTAAATGCTAAATGACAATAAATTAAGAGATTGATTATAAATCAGAAAAAAAAAAAAAGAAACTCATAAATATCTATTCTATTTTATTTATAGTTAATTGGTACAAAATTACAATAATATAACAAAATAATTGTAATGCAACGATATTAAGTTGTTTAAATACACACTTGTATTTTCTAAATATCTTTAATATAATTGAGGATAATAAAAAGCATGTAATCGAATAGTATATAATTGGATAATTAATTATTGTGTTTGTCTTTAGTTATATCGTTGTAATATGAACCAACTGAACTAAAATATAATGGAATAGATGACTACTTTTCTCAATAAAATTTGTGAATTTTTTCATTTTATAATCAATTACTTGTCAAGAATCATCATAATTAACTTTTTTCTAGGACATTAAGCATTATTTTAGACAAAAAAAATATCATCATAATTAACTTTTTTCTAGGACATTAAGCATTATTTTAGACAAAAAAAATAAGTTATACTTAAAAAACAAAAAAAAAATCTTTTGCAGACCTTTTGGTTAAAAAAATATACGTTTTTAGGACCGAAAAATAGAAAAACCTTGAATATTGGCATCTCTTATGTCATTTAATAGCAAAAAGAATATGAGCACTAGTAAGATCTACACCGTAATAGTTCCCTTACAAAATAATGACAGAAATTAATTAGTAAATACTGCCACTCTTTTTTTTTTTTTTGCACTGAATAAATATTACCGCTCGTAAAAAAACTTAATGGATTAGTTTGCATATGCTTGTCAGATTTGCTTTTTCAGCGTTTCCATCTAGCAGTAGTACATTCAACTAGTTAAATATTACTAACTTAACTTATGGGTAATTTAAAATACCTGACTTTTGGATTTATACCACAGTATATCTGAATTTCGAAACTGTACTGTATAAATAAACTATAAAAAAAATAAGGGAAATAACAAATTTAATAGAGCAAATTAAAATTAATAACAAGTATTAGGCAAGTGTTAAGTGGATATAACAAATTGTTTAAATCGTGTATTTTGTATAAACAATATACCAAAAATACCCCTTTCATACCATTGTTTCCCTTCCTCTCTCTCCTCTCCCCGGCATATACACTTTAGATACTTTTCTTTTCTTTTTTTCCCTTCCTCTCACTCTCTCTTTCTCTCCCACATCATAGAGGGGGTCTAGATTGAAGGCTAGCTACGAATCTTTATATTCATCAGCCATGGTTGTAGCTTTTCTTCACCGAACCTTACCAAATCGCAGTAGCTAGCAGCATCTTCGTTTCATTTGGCCAGGGCTGATTGAAGGCTGGTGTAGGAAAAATCTTGAAGCTCAACTTTGTCTTCATCGACCATGGTTGATCGAAAAACCCAACGATGTCCTCCATAGCCGCATCTTGTCTTCTTATCGGTTGCCGTCGTCGAAGACGGGGAAGACAGTGACGGAGGAAGATGATGACAAAGAATACTCTCTCTTTCTCTCTTTGTTATTTGGTTTATATTATTGGTTTGTCCGGAAAAATTTTAATAAAATAGTGAAAATGTAATGAAATAGGGTTTTAAAAATTTTGCTTAAACTTTAAGAATTATTCTCATGATAATATATACAATAATTAAATAAAACACATACTTATGAGTTTAGCAATTAGGGATGTTCGTGGGCTGTTTATTTATCCAAACCACCGATCAAACTAAAAATAAATTTTATTTATGGGTAGTTTAGGCAGTTTGATATTTTTATAAAACCAAATCAAACTGAACCACTCATAACCGGTTTGGGCCGTTTGTGCTTAACATTAATTTTTTAATATCTAATAAAAATTATACAATGTTGAGAAATTTACCCTTCAAAGTTTTAATATAAATGAAAAACCAAACTAAAAAGTCACAATAACACAAACCAAAGTTTACCAATAACCAAACTAAAAAACCAAATATGCAACTAAATAACATGAGACAACATAATTAAGTGTCAATCTTGAATTAAAGCTTTCCACTCTTATTGATAATCCTCTTCTGCCAAGTAATATCTTTAATCGACACCAAGGTAAGTTGGGCAGGTGGCAGAGAGAGCAACATGACAGTGATGGTGTCGTGAGTAGGCTAGCGACAGTATAGAGAGAAGACATTGGTATTAGGGTATGATTTTGTTCAAATCCAAATCAAGGAATGAAGGCCCAATGAGGGAAGTGTTGGAAAAACAGTACGTAGCATGATTTTAAAGATTTTAAATTAGAGTATTTTTTTCAAAAATCAAGTTTGACATGCTAAATATATAAACTAATGACAAATCTTACTAATCTCTTTTGTGAACTGAAAAGCAGTAGCAATCTGTGAAGAGAAGAACATTGCAGAAGAGCCTCAATTAATTGGTCTTCTTTGTTATTCTCTATCCACTATCGGAGTATGGGTGGTCACACATCGTACAGCTTTACCTCTGGTGACTCTTCTTCCAACCACTTGAGAAAACCTAGAATTAAGGTTCTTGATGTTGAACAATAGTTCTCAAGGAATTTCAAAGTTTCTCAAAGTAAAGTACACACTCTATGCTTCTCAAATAATTTGAATAACTAAGAAAACCCACCCCCTATTTATAGTGGCCAAATTTGGGGTTAAACCTTATCAAACTAAGCCTCAAAATGTTTTTTCTTAAACGACAGACATTTGTAGTATAGAAAGGTTGTCGTATCCACAAGGAGGTGAAAATTTGTAACTCGAGAGATTGTTAAAAATAAATGTTTAAAAAGGCAAGCAGTTTTTCAAAATAAAGTTTAAAATGAAAGAAATATTTTTGTAATTTTTTTTAATTCAAACTTTAAAACATAAAATTAAAACGGTGAAGCTTAGAGAATTTCTTGTATGTTTCGTAACTGGTATGAAATTTTAACTCTAATTAATTAATTATCTTAAGCATTTGATTTATTATGTCTGTTCTCATTAATTGCAAGCACATTTACTATTTTTATAAGTCAACTGAGCGACAATCTAGCAAACCATAATGTAGTAAGGGTCTTCATATAAAAATAGCAAAATAATCATCTCTCACTAATGATTTGGTGCATTAATTATGAAAATTATAACCGCTGTCACTATAATTATAATTAACATAATTTTAAGATTTAAAAGATAATAACAAACCAAAATTAATATATTTTAATGTAATAAATTATATTGCATTAATTCCAGCAGCATCTCGTTCTATTAATTGGCCTAAGAATACACTATGCCATTCTTTGTCTATAATAAATCAAGAATTACAAAGCATTTATTGTGTTAGTCCATGTCTATAATGCAGCAAAGACTCAACTTAATAAACGAGCATGACTTTAGTATTGTTAATATTAATTATGCAACACAATTAAATTACATAAAGAAAGCATGATTGAATTTATACAAGAATTGGCAGCCTAACAACATTAACAATAATTATTAAAAACATAGAAATATAATTTATTCCACAAAAATATAAGCGTTACAAAACAGATGTATAGATAAAATCCATACCAGATGACTATGCATTTAAGATCATCTCTCTGCCTCACCATACTCTCTACACTAGTTTAGACATTATTTTATTATTTTTTTACCTAAGTGGGTACTGCTAAACAGAAGGCTCAATAGTAGAAAAACTACTGAAAGAAGAAGGAGAGAAAAAGAAGGTTCGAAGGCCGTTAGGAGGTGTCTCAACCAAGGCAAAGAGGCTCAGTATTTATAGGGTCAAAAAAATACTATTTGAAATTTTTTTTCAATTTTTTTTATTGTTCCAGGATTGAAATAACAGATCAATTTGATCCCTTTTTCTCTCCTTTTTTCCACATGGAGGGCCTTCTTCAGCGTCTAAGAATCTCGCTAAGATTCTTTGTTTCTTGGCAGCTAGAAGCATGACAATGGGGCAATTTGGACCTTTGAAGACGCGATCTGACGGTCTGGAGACACGGACAAGAATGGGCCTGGGTGGAGACCACTGGGACTAGGTGGGCCTCAAATGCTTTTCATTGGATCAGTCTCGGTCAGCAGATCGAATGGCCAAGAAGATGAGATCACGTGAGTTCAGTCGCATGGGAGCAAACAAGCCTCTGAATACGCGGGGCCCAAATGGCACGCATTAGCGGTGACGCGCGCTACGCAGCTGACGCATGGCTTACGCAACACTGACGACTGCAGAGATCCAATGGCAGAGATGACTTCGGCAATGCATCTGAGGGATGATATTTTGCCACGTGTCGTGTTTGGCTTTAAATTTGAATTTTTATTCTTTTTGATGCATTTGATATTTGATTTTGTCTGTTTTGGTGTCGTTTTGTTTCGTTTTTCCTCTAGATTTCAAATCTAAAATTCACAAACATACTAAAAATATTTATTTAACAATAAAACACACAAAAATTACTAAAAATAGATTAAACTTCTAAAATTAACAAACCTTAACAGATATGCTATTTAAGACTCAAGATTATTTTTAGAAATTACTAGAAACATATTAAAACATATTTATAGACTTAAAACTTATTTATAAATATTTATGACTCAGAATAAAATCACACAACGTAAATTTTATAGTTTTAATTATTTACAAACTAGACACATATTTAACATACTGAAACGACTCTAAAAATTACCAAAAATATTATTAAACATAAAAACACACTAAAAACACATTTTTAAACACATTTACACATTAAGACACAAAAATACTTATTAACACAAAAATACTATTAATTAGAGGATTTAATGAGAAATAAAAGCATAAATAAATGATTTAAGCCTTGAAAAGTATACACTTTTATGGTCTCATCACCATCATAGGCATGATTCATAAAGGTTTAGACCAACAGTCTCAGACTTTTGTTTACTTATCATACATTCAACAGAAATGAATATAAAGATGACAACATTTGGTATACGAACAATAAATAAATTATTTATTGATAAAATGTTTCCAAAAACATATTATAACATTTTACTCCTTAGGGTACTATGTCAATAGAAAGCCCACTATGCGTTACAAATGGGTCAAGGCCATCAAGAACGATCGATGAAGGCTTATTGAGGAATTCATTCGAAGGATTCCTTGTGCTCGATACAGACCATTTAGGGTAATTTAGATCAATGATTATACTTTGTTCGTTTAGTTCGACGTAAAGACAGTCAGAGATGGTAAGTGGCTAAGTGGAATATCATAACTCTTTGCTCATTTGGACCGATATATTAAATTAAGGATTGAAAATAGTAAGGGAAGGTCCACTAACTCACGAAATAGATCATGGGAACATGGCCTGAAACTCATGCCCAATCAGAAGATACATGTTCCACTATTACAAGCACTACTAAGGCCCGCTCTTCCCACCAATTGAAGCCCATGATCTCAAAGATGCCTTTATAAATAGAAGGCAAAGGTGTCATTTGAAGGGATCTAAGAATTCTCATTCGAGTTCCTGAAACTCTAATAGAAATTCCTCCCCAAACAAAAAGCTTTTACTTTTAATACTTCACTCACTTTCAGAGCTCTTGTATTTATATCAAAATAATTGTATAGTGGAGAAAAGCACAATAGATGTAGCTCTATTTATAAAGTGAACTACTATAAATCCTTATGTGGTATCTTTATTTTTATAGCATTTACTTTCAATTTTGCACTTCTGATTTAATATTGCTATTATCAATACTAGGACCTAATAATGGTGATCTGAGGGCCAAATCATTCACAATTTACTTTATAATCTTAAATTAATCTATTTTACTTTAATTGTAGATCCAATATCTACAATTGGTCGCTGGATAGAGGAGGCTATGGTTCCATTTGATGAGTTAGTCTTAACTGTATATGTTGGTTCTTCAATTTGATTTTGATTTTTCTAGATGCTGATGATGAGTAATTTGAAGAAGTGTATTTAGGGAGTGTGAAAAGATGCATCTTACATGGGTAAAACCACTTTTCATGGCCAATTGAAAACGTAAAAAAAAATAATAAAATTCTTCTATAAAAATATTTTAAAAATAAAAATTATATAATATGGCGGTTTAACAGTTTAAACCACTAACCAAACCACCTAGAATATTTCTATAAAAAGCCACCCAAACCCTCAAAAATTTTAAAAAAAAATCAGTTTGATCCAATTTGGTTTGGATTAGGCAATTTAAGCAGATTAGCAGATTTCTTGAACATCCCTATTGGCAATAGCTCTAGATGATCAAGCATTCCAAAACCTTCAGATCTTCCTTGCTACTCCTCCTTCTGAGTCAATGATGTATGGGCATCGGTGAGACTTCTTAGAAAATCTCCTTAATATCTCATTCTAACTCTTCTCAGCAGAAGTTCTTTATACCTTGTTGCATCCATAAGTGCACGGGTCACTACAAGTAATAAAGTGTATCAAAGTAAGAATATCGTTCCCATGAGAATTGTGCTCAATTATAGTTAAGTACTAAAATTAGATTAAGTCTAGAATTATTTGCATAACCCAAATTAAAATAAATAAAAATAAAAATAAAATAAAATAAAATAAAGGAAAGAAAAAGCTTTCCCTATTTTGAAAAAGTTGTTTTAAAAAGTTTTACAAAAGTAAATGTTTACTTAACGAGTATTATGCAAAGCTTTATTAGTTTATATTACAACGGAAATTGCAATAGTTTCAAGTATGTTTTTAAGTATGTAAAAAAAAATTACTCAGTATTTTCTTATTAGTAAGTAAGATTAAGTTTAAGAAAAGATGCTTAAAAAAGCTAAGTAATAGCTTGAAAAGGTGGGTTGTTACGCTTAACAAGTATTATGAAAAGTTTTATCAGTTTATGCTGCAACGGAAGTGCAACAATTTTAAGTATTTTTTTAAGTATGTAAAAAAAATTTTACTTAGTATTTTCGTACTAGTAAGTAAGATTAAGTTTAAGAAATCTAAGTAATAGCTTAAAAAGGCGAGTTGTTACTATGACGACCAGACTTTCGAACCGTTACATAACATTCTTTTAAACTTAATATTCCTTAATTAAGGAATGAAAGTGCAACAATTTTTTTTAAAAAAAAAATCTTTAACTTATATTGACATATTTCATAAATACATTTTTGTTCTCAAAAGTATTTATATTACTTGTTCTACTTATATTACACACCATAGTAACTACATAATTTTTTAAAAAAATAACATACTTCAAAAACATGTAATTACAACGGAACCATCCTCATAGTGGTATCCATACCCTTGACTACTCAGTTGTCCAGCTGTTGTTGCCATCTTAACAGTGAAATCTATTTTGGCCTCTTAGTTGGATTTCCTAGAACATGAAATAACTAGGTGAGCTATTGTTCTGTAAGTCCAAACATGGCCCACAAAATAATTTCTTCCTATATATATGATCCAATTATGCTTACTTATGAACTTTAATTATTCATTTCATATATTTAACTTGAACTAGGGGCCCAAGTGTGCATAAGGATCATCGTAACATTGAGACCATAACATAACTTGAAACTCCCCTTAGGTCCGGAGGCTGATACGATACTTTCTAATCTTATCTGGTGAACCATTTTACCAGTCCTTTAAATTATGATGACATACCATTTATGATGCTTTCATAATTTCAAATAAGTACATGACTAATGCATTTCATTAAATAGAATTAGTAACATTTTTTAAAACCTTTTGTCTACACTGTAGGTGGGGTTCGAAACTTACTTGGATTTCAGCATTGCATTATCCAATTTCTCATTCCCTTGCTATTTGATTGAGGGTCCTACTTGGGCAATATTTTGTTATTTGATAACTTATTTATTCCCAAATGCACGTCGATAATGAAACTTAGACGTTAAATGTTTAATCCAGTTTTTAATAGGTTTGCTAAAAACTCATATAACCTGAGCATTATATAACTTAATTTTCTTATTTCACATTATATTCTAAATGCTAACGGGTGACAAAAAAATTTCTGCTAAGGGGCATTCTCCTAATTCTGACATTTTAGGGTCCGTTTGAGTCTTTTTCACTAAAATTAATGATTTTGCCATTGGTAGGTCTTAGAAAACTTGTTGAACTCGTTTTAGTTAAAAAAACTTACATTTTCTTGCTTATTCACAACTGTGTAGGAAAAAAGTCATCGATTTTGAAAAAGCTCATTTTAACAAAAATTTGTGGTTTTAACCAGAAGTATGAAAATTTTGATGATTTTGCCACTAGAATAAAAAACAAACATTTTATACTATTAGATTCGGTTTTTCAGAAGAATTAAAACTCTCAAAAGTACTGCGTAAAATTCTTTTTATTTTAAAACTTTTTTCTTTTAACATTATTTTAAATATTTTGTGATTAAAAACTCGTAAAATTCATAACGCATAATCCATACCAAATTTTCATAATGCATTTGCAATTTTTAACAATTTTGATGAGATCGACGATGTTTTAACTTTCCTCAAATTCTGACTATATAATGAGGTTTACATCCTTTTTTCATAATTGCCTAAAAAAAACTCAAATTTTTCAATATGATCCCATTGGAATTTGAAAAAATTTTGCCCATGAAAAAATTTCAATGTTTCCATTAAATCTCGTGTTTTGTTTGGAAAACAAATCGACCATCCCCTAAACTTTTGAAAACCTCTTTCCTTTGAAAACTATCAAAACTATTTGTTGAACAAAGTTTTCTAAAACCTTTTCTTTTCAAGCCTTAAACCCTAGTTTTTTAAACATTCACCTCACCATCATACATACATCCCTTAGTATCATCATGCCACAAAATCAATTTTACATGGCATGGTTCATACTTGGAGCAAATACATACAAACCTTCAAAAAAAAAAAAAAACAACAACAACAGACTTTAAAGCAAGGATAAAGTTTTTTCCAAAAGTTTTGTAGGCTTTGTGATCCACCACAAAAGGCTTGAACTTGGCCAAACTTCTTTGACATAATCATGATAATATCCCTATTAAAACCATCAATACTCAAAAGAAAACTCTAAAATCCACATGAACAAGGTTTGGATTTACCTTTAAAAAAGTTGTTAATCTTAAACCATAACACTTGAACTTGATTTAGAGCTTGATTGGAGGTTGTATATTTGAAAAACTTTTAGAGAGGAAATGGATGCCAGAACTGGTTTTAGAGTGGGAAGAAAATGGGTTATTTTGATGGCATATGCAAAAATGATGGAGACCATTTCCTTTGATCTTATCACTTAAGCCTCCATTAGCAAATTTAACTCATTTTTGGACTTAATTGCAAAACAAAATCTTGTCCCCACCACGCAAGGAAAACTGGCCATTGTCATAGGTGACGCGGTCAAGTATCCACCTTTCATAAGTTATTTGGTGGGTCCCACAACCTTTTCCAAACTGTCCAAATTTACACTACACTATATTTTTCCTATGCTATCAATGCAAAACTGTGAGGATATTTCCTTAAATTGCTTAAAATTATACTGACTCACTTTATGTCCCATACAGTCTAGTTTCCAACATAATAGTGCATCTATATGTGTTCATATATAGTTGACTATATTTTTACACTGTACTATGTACTATTTATTTCCATGTGTCTTTTTACATTGTTTACCAACAAAGTTGGTCTACATTGACAAAATTTTTTATTAGTTTAACTATCTAACATACAAACAATTTTTACACTATGTAGGACTATGGCATCATTTTTTATTTTACTTAGCAAATTTATTCTTCATAAATTTATATCACAAAATTATAATTAATGTGACATAAATTTCATTTTAAGAGTATTTTACAAACTTTTTAAGTATTTGAACTGACAAAATATGCACATTTAAACTACTCTGAACTGCACAAAAATCACATACATAATACACATTAATATTCCTCATAAATATTTTACATTTTTATTGTAATTATACAAAATATGATTTATTGAAGAAAATTCATTATTTAAATGTAAATTAATTCTAGATTTAAATAGATAAATTTTTTTGGACCTTACAATCTACCCTCCTTAAAAAATTTTCGTCCTAAAAAATTAGAATAATTCTAGGTTGTTCTTTCTCATATTATCTTCTCTCCCAGGTTGCTTCTTCCACTTGTTGATTTCGCCAAAGAACCTTAACAAGCCGTATTTTCTTGTTTCTCAGTTCCTTTTCTTCTTGTGTGTTCGAATCTAGACCGGTCTAGAGGAGCTATTTCACCAAGTTTCCATTATGATTTGTAATTGCCTAGATTATTGACAAATTATTTTCCTCAATTTATTAGTTTGAACACTCATGTATCTCAATTTTTCTTAACCCAAAATAAATAATTCCAATATCCCTATTTAAAATTAATTGTTAAGGGCTCATTAAGCATGTTCTATTAATTAGCCACAAAGAAAACCATAGGTCTCCAAACTCTACACTTCTTTCGGTCATATTTCCTAAACCTATATTTAGAATCCTCCTTTCTTAAGTACTCCTAAATGCAAAACCAACTAATTAGTGATCAACCAATTAGAGGCATATTAAGCTTAAGGAAACACAAATAAATGGAAAATGGAAATCAACTCACATTAATCCAAAGAAATAAACCAAATACAACCTCAACTTGGGTCCATAGCCCTCTACACTAAGAAATTCAACTACACATAATCACAAATAAAGCTAAAAACACAACCCAAAATATGAAAATGCAATCTATAGCAATAATCATCAACAAAATCTAAAAGAATGTACACATCTTAAAACAACAAAAATTAAAAGAGAGTAAAGATTACAATAAACTCTTGTGAAAAAAAAATCTTAATCTCTTCTCCTCCTTTGCCTTCTTGAAGATCCAAAAATAGTCTCCTCTTGAATTTGTTGAAGATTAATTGTCAAATTTAAAAACTAAATCCAAAACTAAAAACTTACACTAATATCAAACATAAAAACTAACACTAATTTTATTTATTTGCAAGATGAGGGAGTTCTCCTCAAAATAAAGACCAAACATAGTCCAAATGACTATTTTCCTATCTCCAATTGTGCCTCTAGCTTCACACCATCTCCCCTCCAAAACCCTAAAAAAGAGGTAATTATAGGCCTTCAAACACTTGGACAATTTCCTCCTCAAATCAGCATCAATTTGGGATTAGAACAGGGACATGTAGGGATAGGGGAGAGTTGGGTGCAGCTGTATGCCTAACTTTCCTTATGCCTAACAGAGAAATTGGCAAACGCAGTCGCAAGCTCCAAAATGGTGCATCCGAGGGCTTCATTTTTGCCCCAGGCTTTATGATGAACGTGCACAACAACAAGACTTGGTTGGTGCTAGGGCTCTTGTGCTTTGTGACTCTGTGTTGGGGAGTGGTTTTGCGGTGCTAGGGCGTGAATGTTATCTCTAAAGCCTCCTCTTTGCCTCCTCACATTACATTTTTATCTTATTCTCTCAAGTTTACCTACACAAATGAGTAGAAATGAAATATTTGGAGGGAAAACTAAATAAAAATATATTCAAATGTATTTTAAAATTCATTGAAACAAACTAAATAGAACTAGAAATAAGAAAATAAAATCAAATAAACTA
Organism: Artocarpus heterophyllus; assembly: GCA_025403435.1. Taxonomy (NCBI): domain Eukaryota; kingdom Viridiplantae; phylum Streptophyta; class Magnoliopsida; order Rosales; family Moraceae; genus Artocarpus; species Artocarpus heterophyllus. Next base: position 32,931,609 of record CM046350.1, read on the forward strand.
AAAATCACTAAGATTAAATAAAATAGCTAAAAATAACTAAAAATAAAATAAAATCTCAAGGTCGAAGCACTTTAAATGCATAAAAAAAGGTAAAAATAACTCTATTTTCATAGAGTTATCAGTTCTAAAGGGGAAAGTAATAAGAATACTAGATAAAGACCAAAGAAAAGTTTGTAGAAATAGAGCCTCTGAGGTCTATTTATAGATATACTGATTTTAGATAGTTAGAATGAAATCTCACCAAGATTCTCTCTAAGAAAATCATGCCCACCACTGGGGCACTTAGGCATGATTTGTCATCTCTCCAATAGGAGAGAATGGCACATGTTCTAACTACCTCTAACAGTGTGATCCTATATCCATCCTATATCTGTCCGATATTCGATTCTAAACTGAATTATTATTTATTTTAACTTTTAAAAGAAATATCTTTAATGATTTTCTTAATTATTTATTATATCTAATAAAATAAATAATTACTATGTAGTATCTATTTCAACTTTTGATAACTTTTTTTTAACACTTTGATAACAACCATATCACATGAAAAACTTGTGACATAATTAAATCAACAAACCATGAAAAAGCACCACATGTACTCCTAGAGTACACAGTTGTTGCCACATAATACAAATGGTGCACTCTGTGGCAATCCAAAAAATTTTCATTGACCCATTTGAAAGAATGTTATGGAGCTAGCAAGGAGATCCAATGGATATATATAATTTAAGCTCCAATAATTATTTATAATTTAATTATCTTATAATTAAATTAATAAAATCTATTAACTTTAGTTTGCGCCACTATTGGAAACCGAAGTTGGACTCTTAAATTATTTAAATTAACTATTTGAGACCTTAAACATTCAATGTTAACAATAAGGTTGTTCATTGATATAATCATTTACTATGTGATAATACCCTGCATGATCATGTTTATAATTAGCGCTAGGCTTATAGTCTTGCGTGCAACTCTCCAATTACTTCTTTGTCCATGAATTATGTTTATTCTATAATAGATGACCTTTTTATGAATAAATCATAAATGAGGATTATGGGTAATGTTTGATATCCCGTATCAAACAACAAGATCTCTACATCTAAGTTTTCCTAAATTAATACTCATGAGAATATTATCTTAACATCCTATCCAGTAGGAGTTATGGATTCCATATATGTGAGAAGTGTTCTGAGCTACGTATATTACTATCCCACCAATATATTGAGTTTTTAATTGTGAATATATAGATCTCACTTATTGACCATCAAAAGACATAATAAATAAATGTAAGTTCACTAATTACTTCAAGATTAAGGTATAATCTATAACGTGATCAATAGTGATAAAGTTCTAATTTCTTATTATGGAATTAGACAAGAAATTAAATTTGATCTTGGTCCAAGTTTAATGCATTTTAAACACACATATGTCTCTATCTATTCATAACATTAGTACAATTTGAATAAGTCGTAGGCCTTGGAGGAAGCACCAAATTAAACCTTGTTAAAAATAGGGTCGTTATTGAGTCAAGTAATGAGAAAAGGTCATTTATGCAGAGGATTGATTTTAACTAATTAACTATCAACACTTAAAACCTATGACACACTAATACTAAACATTAGCTGCAGGTTTGATTTAATTAAATAAAACACAAGACAATAAATAAAAGCAAAGCAATAATAATAAAATTGGTTAAAGGATCATTTTCTACTACTAAATAATAATCATAAAATTAATCACTGAATTATTACTAATTTTCTATTGTAACTATTAACTGTAGATAGCATCAAGCTCTACTATCCTAATTTTTTCTTACTTTGTCATTTAATAAAACAAGCTCTTTATTAAATCTCTTTCTATTAAATAACCTCGAACAAGCTCTTTGGATTTAACCCAATAGATATATTAAGATGAGAAAGATAGGTTGATCAAGACAACAGTTACACAAGCTCGGATTATTTAACCTAGGTTATGTTTCACATGTAGTCATATAAAAACTTGACTATAATCAATGACCACAATTCACTACTAATGATTAGAATAACAATATAATTACAGATCAAGCATTTCAAATCTTGCAATAGATTAATTTCAAGTCCTATTTAGTTGGTCACCTAAACAAAACTAGAAAAAAATCATGAACAGTAATAATAGAAGAACATAAACAATCTTAGTTGGAAAGTAGAAAAGAATTTTGACAATTAATTATATATTCATGTCTAAGGTTTTGAAATCCCCTTAACCGAAAATAAAACTAAACTAACCGAAAATAAAACTAAACTAACATAAAAGAAGAAGAAAAGAAAAAAGGAAGAAGAAAAAAATGGTTATTGCATCGAAGAATCTTCTATGTGGAGGATATTCCACAAACCACCACTTGAGCCTCTCCTTCATCTTTCCTCTTTGTATCCTTTGGCTGAGAAAAACTAGGTAAAGCGTTTGTGTTTTAACCCCTAAACTCATTTATTTATAGGCTCTCCAAGTTTAAAACGAGAAACTTTGAAGTCAATTTGGAAGCTAAAACTCGAATTTCTAAAAATTTTCTACCCTAGCACCTAGGTGCTCAAAAATTTTCTAAAAATTTATCTATTAATTGTAGACAAAAATTTATAATAAGTACTGTGACACCCGTTATTTCCCTAAGGGTATTAAGGTAATTAGATTAATTTTTAGTATATATATATATAAATAAAAAAAAAAATCAGAAAATATCACAAAACTCGAGACTTTCTCTCTCTTCTTTCTCTCTCTAGAATTTTCTCTCTTCCCTCAAATATCGTCTGAGATTTCGGCATCCGTTTTCGACACCTCCCACACCAATGGGAAGCTCTCGTCAAGACGAGTCCAACGGTGTGCCGAGCAGCCCAAAACACTGCCGGAGGAGGACACACGCGCCGGTTGAAGCCGCCGAAACACAGTACTTTTCCAACGTGATTTCTTCACCGTCCGAGCACCGATCAACACGATCTTGGTGTCTATAGACTCAGCTCAATGAGTAGAACAAAATGCAGCAGGTGATGCCCCTCGATTTTGGCCGGAGAAGCCTCGTCGGAGTCGCTTCTTGCCGCCGTTGCACCACCCTCGATCCCGCCGCCTCCGACGACGGTAATCGACACCGCCCCCACCGTTCGACTCAGACGGCGACGAGGAGTGAGAAGCGCCTTCCAATTTCACGCCACAGCCGCCGCCCACCGGAGTTTGAAGACCGACGCCGTCCACCGCCGCAGCAACCACCGTCGCCACCGTTACCGACCTTCTTCCCCAAAATTGACTGAGGCAAAACACTCAGTGATGCACGGTGAAGCTTTCCCAACCCTCAATTTCATGAGAACTCCGCCGGAGGACCACGATCGGCCTCCGCCTTTGTGCGCCGCCGTGAGGAGCTTCGGGCTGCCGTTCTACGCAGCGGTGTGGTGCACCACCGCCACCAACATGCTCAGACAACCACGGAGAAGGAAATGCCCAAGCCAATTTGGGCCAAACGCTGGCGAAGATCCACCGCCCGAGCCACCGGTTTTGGCCGAGGATCCGCTCTTCGATTTGTGCTGATGGAGGCAAAATTGAATGAAATTGACGTCACCATTGAACTCAGAAGGGTCGACTTAGGGGAGGTAGGCTCGAGCTCAGCCCTCAACGGAGCCAACCGCCGCCGGTCAACGCCGGTCAACGCCGGTCAACGGCGGTCAAAGGCCAAAATGGAATTTTGTGATCCGGACCTCCGATCGAAGATCCGAGACCGCCTCCTGACTCGTTTCGATGCTCTGGATGCAATGGTGACCTCCGTTCGAGCAAATTCCACTCCGATGAAGATCATCCGGTACCGACTGCACGCGAATCGAGGCGATTCAAACAGCAGTATCGGAGTCCAGAATGACGTTTTCAAGAATGTATGATCTTCAGGAAGCATTCCTAGCCATTCATAGTCGCTCGAGGACCACTACAGAGGATGCTTCGTAGATACAGCGAGATACAACTGGATCTGTTTTGCTTGGAGTTCAAGATCAAGGGAGTATGGAGCTAACGTTAATTGATTCCAGGATTAAGAGACTGTTGATAAGCTTGAAAGGTAGGGATTCTATTACTCATCTTTTGTGAGGTTTTTATAGAATTAAAATTGATTGTTTTGCCGCAATATATATATATCTATGTTGAACTGATATTATATGTGTATCACATATGAAACTATGACATGGACTCGTCTTGTATTGTACGGCGAGGAACATAATGAATTGACACATGTTATAAATTGAGAAGCATGGTTAGGAAAATTAACTCTATTAATAATGATTTAATATAGAGAAATTGTGAGACATGAAAAGGGCGACGGTTACGTCCTTGGGCATGTATACCCTAAAAGGTAAAATAGGGGGAAGGTGATGACGCTTCCTTGGGTTGAAAGTCCCAGAACACACTGTACAGGAATTGATTTGGTGAGGACTCGGGGCTTGATGTCCCCTCACCGGAACACCCTTGGAATGTTTATAGGGTGATCAAGTGCGCCCATTTGGGTTTCGATGAGTTGAGTGATACTCAATTTAACATGGATACCTAGGAACAATGATGATTGGTAATATTTGCATAAATGTGTAATTATGACACTTGGGAATGATTTACTACGGTATCCATAAGATGTGATCATAATAAACCTCATAATTTGGAATATGATGTGACTTACTAACCATGCAGATTTTAATGTGGTAATGATAAAAACCTAAAGGTGAGTAATGGCTTTCTCTACTGAGCATAGTGTTGCTCATTCCCTTATGTTTATATCTTTTCAGGACTCACTAAGTGTGAGGTGGCTACGAGAAATATAGTTGAGGACGTGATGTAGCTATATTACATTGGGACTGCTTCAATTGTTGAGAATGTTCTTCATGATAATGTAAGCATCAATTGTTACTTTCTGTGACTGTATTACAATGTGTTGAGGGTTAAAATGATGATGACAACAGTTTATATTATTAAATTTAAGGTGCTACATTAAAACTGTGGTTTATTTATCGTTTACATTTTTATTTTTGAGTTGAGAGTTTTCATTTAAGTCCCGGGCAAATTTTATTTTTAAGGTTTTACTTTTATTATTTATTTTTATTTTATCTCATTAAAAACTGTTAACCCCCATATAGGGGCGTTACAGAATTTTTGGTATCAGAGCCTAGGTTCGGTTAACCTAAGGAGTGTAGCACCACTTTAAAAAATATATTTTTGAGATGGTTTTGAAGCTGAATTTTCATTGTCATCATCAAAATGAACCTTCACATTGATTTATACAGTCTAGAAGGATGTAACATGGAAAGGCCATAGAATGAAAAGACTAATGGTTATATGAGTACAATAATTACATAGAAGGAAAGTATTAATAGTTATGAGGGAATGATAATTATATGGAATGAGTTTATAAGTAGAATGCTTATGAGAGATTCGTATAATATTTGGATCTCTAAGCATATTTAATTCGTATAAACGATGAGAAATTCGTGTAGATACGAGGATTTAAGAGCCTTTTGTCTCGTGAAAAACAATAAGAAATATAAGGCTTGATTTATTGATTTTAAAGTTTGACATAGATATGCCAAATTTTTCGTAATTGATTCAAACCTAAGTAATGATTATGTGTGGATTCGATGGAGCACATAAGTGTCAATATCTTTTCTTGAAAGTTCTATTTATTTGAGGAATATGATATAAGTTGGGAATCATGGTATTGAATCTTGACAGAGATAAATGTTAGACTTTTGGTCTGTTGAGACTGTGTAAAGTCTAGAATGCATGAATCTCAAAATTGGAATATTTTGTTACGTACATTGTATTTAAGTGTATCAGTGAATCTTTTGGTTACCTAAGGTTTTGTTATATGAGGAAATTATATATTGTATGAGTAGAATTGTGGGGATTGTAGATGTTCTTAAGTAGTAACATCTAGTGTCTTTGTTCATTGATATGGTCTACGTTGAAAGACGTAAATCGTATTGATTTCAAGGTTAGTCACATTCTAAACCCTTGGTAGTAATGATGATGAATCCATTGATAGATGTTGAGTATTAGGAATAACATATGGGTGTATGCATTGTTCAATAAGGTTTTGATTAAAACAAAATTATTTGAGTTGCTGGATCATTCAGGAAGATCCTTGTTGTCGTTAAATTAGATTTGTTGTTTATAGTTAACTTTATCTATAGTGGGCTTTGAATTGGGTTTAAGATTCATACGAATTGGTTTTCAATTTTATGTTTGTTATTTAACTCGTTCCAAATGTGTTAAGGCCCGAAACAACCTAACCATTTTCAACTAAGAACATTTGGGCCTAGTTCAAATCCTAAATCAGTTTGATTCACACTGTCTCTCCCACGTGGTCTCTATACGTGTCATATACAATGGTTTAATCATTGTTTACATATACGTTTACTGTGCATAGGAGCTTATTTCTCCGAGTTCACTTTTTCTCTCTTAATTTGTTATTTTCTCTTTAAATCGCAAATCCTCTTCTTTTTCATTAAAAAATTCTTCTTTTCTTCTAAAAGAAGAAGGAATTCTAGGATTCTGCAATTTACTATCTTAATTTTTCCTTTCTATTTACTCTTCTTTCATCTCATCATGGACCCAAAGTACCAACACCTGAGAAAGTATTTCCCATCACTCTCCCAAAAGATTCTCAGAAAGAAATACAAGGCTAGAATTACTCGGTTGTGGATTCTTATGCGTTTTGGTATCCCTTGTGATGTGAGAATGTTGATAGAGGGGAAAATCCGTCCGAGTGACTTTAGTCAAGATGTCGGTTTACCAGGAACAGGTACCAGTCGTAGTGCAATGAAAAGAAGAGCTCGTGCCATCGTGGTCACTTGTAACAAATGTGGAAGACAAAATTGTAACGGTAAATGTAATTCACCTGGTTATATGTCTACGAATAGAGAGGATAAAATAAGGTTTTGTAGGGATGGACTTTCAAAGGAGAACTTGGATAGCATCCATCCTCCTCTCCACGGTCACCCTAGTGGATATGTTCAAGGAGCTATTTTTAAACTCTGGCCTAAATTTTATACAGAAAGACAACGCCTCAGGAATATGGTATTTCTAGATCCTGTTTGCCAAGCCATAAGAAAACTGGATGGGGAATAAGTCATCGCTCTATAAAGGTTATTTAGTCTTTACTTATTTGAAGCAGTTTTAGCTGATGTTCAACAGTTTGTGTTTTGCTTTTACTCAGAATATTTGCTTTTGTGTTTGAAATAATTGTGATTATTAGATTGATACAGTAAATGTTAATATCTTATTTAATTTATGATTTTCTTAAATATATATAAAATAAAATATATTATCTTATCAGACACGTTACATACGGTACAGTAATATGTCTGAATTTTGAAAAGCTTATCCAGATATTTCAAGATTTGTGTCTCAAATTTCAAAAGTTCTACAGTATTTGTCGTTTATATTAAATTTCTAGACTTGGTGTATATTTGTCAAAAAGTCTACAGTTGTGTCAAGAGGGTCTTTTGTCGAATTGTTCTCAATTGTCAAAAGTTATACAATTAGAGTCTAATCTTTTTCAAAAAGTGAATCAGATTTTCTGTAAACTATCAATCACCTTATCTTACTTTCTTATCCGCACAAGATTTTGTTTAAATCTTTGGATTACCTTTTCATTACCTACTCGTCTATCTCTTTAGCCCTTTTTGTATATTTCTCATCTTTAAAAACTCAAGTAGAACCCGAAGTCTAAGTGGAGCAGACATTAAGCAACCACTTCTATAAACCAAATATGTCTACCTCCCAGTCCACGAAGAAAATAAAGAATGTCTGTGTCTTTTGTAGTTCCAGCCTTGGAAAAGATAAAGCTTATTTAGAAGCTGCAAATCACTTAGGGCAAGTCCTAGCACGCAAGAAGATTAACATAATCTATGGGGGTGGTAGTATAAAAATGATGGTAAATATGGCACTAGCAGCTAGGTCTAGCGACGCTACTGATGTAAGAATTTGGCCTCATATTCCAGTTGAAGGAAACCTTTGTAAGGAAGCCATAGGTAAGAGAGAAGGAGTCAGGAGTATCCCTAAAAATTTTAAAGACATAATCTATAATTCTGATGCTTTTATAGCATTACTTGGTGGTCTCGGTACTCTTGAGGAAATATTTATAGTTGCTTGTGGGCAATTGTTGGGCTTTTATTCCAAACCTTTGGGACTGCTGAACGTAAAGGGTTTTTATGACGGTCTTTTGAAATTTCTAGATTACGCTGTGGAAGAAAACATCACTACAGAATCGGAGAGACAAATCTTTGTCACTGCTTCAACAGCTGAGGAATTGATAGATAAAATGCAAATCATACATCCAGAATCCGACACTGCAACATCCAAGCTTGAATGGGAAAGGGAAAGCCGGGAGCGGCCAATTGATTTGAATCTCCATCTGTAATCTTTTTGTTTTATCTTTGGCATGTAGGCATGTGTGTCCGTATTTCGTGTGTTACGAATAACCGTTTGCCTTGTATTCTGTGTTTCTTGTGGTACGTTGTTATTCAATCTTTTAGATTCATTGAGCCTAATGCCGGGATGGCTGGATACGGAGTACTTGATGCTCTCGAAACGCATCCTTCTTAAGGTCCGATCTTTTGTTTATCGATGTTTTTGTATCCTCTAAGCATGCATGATATGGATAGCTGGTATACGGAGTGCCTTGTACTCTCGAAACGTATCCGTATCATGTTTGTAATGTGTAATATTCTGTTAATATTATATGGAAGTACTAGAGTCAGTTATGGGGATATTCCATATGAAATATGAGTATATTATTTGGGTTGAATGTTTGTGTCATGAGGATAGCTGTTTAATGAAAAATATGTCGGGTTTGTCTGCAACTCTGAGATTCTGTTTAATATCTCTATGAGTAAGCTTAATGTATGGTTTTGAATAGAAGTGTTTGTGATATATGTTTTATGATTATGTTTTAGTTTATTAGTTGAGGTATGAAATCAAATATATTTGACTTTTCCTTACTCAAAAAGGAAAAGGAACCTAAAGATGAAGTATATAAAATTTCTCTGGCAATCTCCTTATGTGATTGTAAATCACAGTCCATGGACAATGAAGGACTGGAATCATGGTATGGTCAATATGTATGCCTGATCAGATTCTTAGACTATTATACGGTGTTACAAGTTGAAACTTGTCAGAAATACTCTCATTGAGGGATTTAGAATTTAGAGTAAGATTTATTATGCAAGTAAATAAGTGGAGATATGATAACTTAAATTTGGAGGACAAACAACATTAACGGTTTAGACTCGGAATTGGAATCATAATTTTTACTAGTATTACTAGAATTGAAATTTCGAGGACGAAATTTCTTTAAGGGGGGTAGAGCTGTGACACCCGTTATTTCCCTAAGGGTATTAAGGTAATTAGATTAATTTTTAGTATATATATATATAAAAAAAAAAATCAGAAAATATCACAAAACTCGAGACTTTCTCTCTCTTCTTTCTCTCTCTAGAATTTTCTCTCTTCCCTCAAATATCGTCTGAGATTTCGGCATCCGTTTTCGACACCTCCCACACCAATGGGAAGCTCTCGTCAAGACGAGTCCAACGGTGTGCCGAGCAGCCCAAAACACTGCCGGAGGAGGACACACGCGCCGGTTGAAGCCGCCGAAACACAGTACTTTTCCAACGTGATTTCTTCACCGTCCGAGCACCGATCAACACGATCTTGGTGTCTATAGACTCAGCTCAATGAGTAGAACAAAATGCAGCAGGTGATGCCCCTCGATTTTGGCCGGAGAAGCCTCGTCGGAGTCGCTTCTTGCCGCCGTTGCACCACCCTCTATCCCGCCGCCTCCGACGACGGTAATCGACACCGCCCCCACCGTTCGACTCAGACGGCGACGAGGAGTGAGAAGCGCCTTCCAATTTCACGCCACAGCCGCCGCCCACCGGAGTTTGAAGACCGACGCCGTCCACCGCCGCAGCAACCACCGTCGCCACCGTTACCGACCTTCTTCCCCAAAATTGACTGGGGCAAAACACTCAGTGATGCACGGTGAAGCTTTCCCAACCCTCAATTTCATGAGAACTCCGCCGGAGGACCACGATCGGCCTCCGCCTTTGTGCGCCGCCGTGAGGAGCTTCGGGCTGCCGTTCTACGCAGCGGTGTGGTGCACCACCGCCACCAACATGCTCAGACAACCACGGAGAAGGAAATGCCCAAGCCAATTTGGGCCAAACGCTGGCGAAGATCCACCGCCCGAGCCACCGGTTTTGGCCGAGGATCCGCTCTTCGATTTGTGCTGATGGAGGCAAAATTGAATGAAATTGACGTCACCATTGAACTCAGAAGGGTCGACTTAGGGGGGGTAGGCTCGAGTTCAGCCCTCAACGGAGCCAACCGCCGCCGGTCAACGCCGGTCAACGCCGGTCAACGCCGGTCAACGGCGGTCAAAGCCCAAAATGGAATTTTGTGATCCGGACCTCCGATCGAAGATCCGAGACCGCCTCCTGACTCGTTTCGATGCTCTGGATGCAATGGTGACCTCCGTTCGAGCAAATTCCACTCCGATGAAGATCATCCGGTACCGACTGCACGCGAATCGAGGCGATTCAAACAGCAGTATCGGAGTCCAGAATGACGTTTTCAAGAATGTATGATCTTCAGGAAGCATTCCTAGCCATTCATAGTCGCTCGAGGACCACTACAGAGGATGCTTCGTAGATACAGCGAGATACAACTGGATCTGTTTTGCTTGGAGTTCAAGATCAAGGGAGTATGGAGCTAACGTTAATTGATTCCAGGATTAAGAGACTGTTGATAAGCTTGAAAGGTAGGGATTCTATTACTCATCTTTTGTGAGGTTTTTATAGAATTAAAATTGATTGTTTTGCCGCAATATATATATATCTATGTTGAACTGATATTATATGTGTATCACATATGAAACTATGACATGGACTCGTCTTGTATTGTACGGCGAGGAACATAATGAATTGACACATGTTATAAATTGAGAAGCATGGTTAGGAAAATTAACTCTATTAATAATGATTTAATATAGAGAAATTGTGAGACATGAAAAGGGCGACGGTTACGTCCTTAGGCATGTATACCCTAAAAGGTAAAATAGGGGGAAGGTGATGACGCTTCCTTGGGTTGAAAGTCCCAGAACACACTGTACAGGAATTGATTTGGTGAGGACTCGGGGCTTGATGTCCCCTCACCGGAACACCCTTGGAATGTTTATAGGGTGATCAAGTGCGCCCATTTGGGTTTCGATGAGTTGAGTGATACTCAATTTAACATGGATACCTAGGAACAATGATGATTGGTAATATTTGCATAAATGTGTAATTATGACACTTGGTAATGATTTACTACGGTATCCATAAGATGTGATCATAATAAACCTCATAATTTGGAATATGATGTGACTTACTAACCATGCAGATTTTAATGTGGTAATGATAAAAACCTAAAGGTGAGTAATGGCTTTCTCTACTGAGCATAGTGTTGCTCATTCCCTTATGTTTATATCTTTTCAGGACTCACTAAGTGTGAGGTGGCTACGAGAAATATAGTTGAGGACGTGATGTAGCTATATTACATTGGGACTGCTTCAATTGTTGAGAATGTTCTTCATGATAATGTAAGCATCAATTGTTACTTTCTGTGACTGTATTACAATGTGTTGAGGGTTAAAATGATGATGACAACAGTTTATATTATTAAATTTAAGGTGCTACATTAAAACTGTGGTTTATTTATCGTTTACATTTTTATTTTTGAGTTGAGAGTTTTCATTTAAGTCCCGGGCAAATTTTATTTTTAAGGTTTTACTTTTATTATTTATTTTTATTTTATCTCATTAAAAACTGTTAACCCCCATATAGGGGCGTTACAAGTACACATAATCATATCCTCTACATTAATATTTCATATATATTATTATGGACTTTATAAGTATTGAAACCCTAATGATATTTGTATGCGTATACAAACACACACACACACACACACATATATCAAAATATAACTATAAGAGAATAAATGTAATTTCATTTATTAATTATATATAATTTTCATTATGCTATAAAAGCACAAATCTCAGCACATATGTTTTGTAAAATTTTCTATATTATACCATTTCCAAATAAAATGGTAAAAAATTCACAATATATGTTTTAGGAAGTTCACTCACCTTTTAAAAGCTAGTCTATATAATTACCACAGGTAATCTACCATAACAACTAGTTTCATTTCACTTTTTTTCAACAAATATCATCAGATTCAAAAGTATTAGCTACCAAGAAAAGGAACTTAAAATGAATAACAATTTTTTTCACTTTTTTTGAAGTAAAAACTAGGTCTTAAACTCTTTTTAAAGTAAGCCCTTAATTAATTTTAATTTAAATATTTTTAAGTAACAAATTAATTATAAACAATAAACTACTTTTCTTTAATGAAACTAACAGTTAGTTATGGTTAACATCTAAAAACTTTCCATCTCACTCAAAATTAAGAAATTAAATATAATTAATTGGAATTTTTGTAATTAATCTCTCTTAATTAATTTCATAGAGGATCATCATAATTAATTAATCTATCATGTACATTATGTATTAGTGCCGGAACTATATATGCCTACAATGCATTTATAAGTAAGATAATGTTTATAATAGAAGTATTTATCCTTGATGCTAAAAATTTTTTGCGTGGATTGAATTATACCACACCTAACAAATTATTTGATTTAATGCCACATTCAAGTAAAAAATATATTGTGTAGACTGATATACCCTTATATTAGCATTAGGGATTGTTCACTTTATTTTCTCTCTTTCCCCTTTTTATATTCTCCTCCAACTGCCCATCTCTTATTTTTGCTCTAGCCACCACCGGCGTTGCAATCTATCACGCTTTTGTTCTTCCCAAACTCCAGCAAAATTGTAGTAGATGGAGTTGATGTCCCTGCATGATTGGAGTTCATGTTGGTGGAGGCATTGAAGATCTCAAGATCGGGGTTAGATTCATTTTGGTGGAGATGCGTTTGTTAGGGTCTACGAGGGTAGCCAAGACGAGCTTTATCAGTGGCAACGGGGGAGATTGCTACCATGATGAACTCCGCATGCTCATTCCCTAATTGAAACCAACATGTGTATGCTCTATGATTTTTGTCATATTTTGTGGTTTTTCAAGTGTTTCAGTGAAAAAAACTAGAAAAAACACTGAATACCGGTTGGTATCTCGATGATAGTAATTGTCAGATGGTTGATAACAGTGGCAAATATTGGTTGGTAACCATAGCAAATACCGGATACCAGTCAACAACAGCGGTGGATACTGAAGATTGTTCGGTATCTTGTAGGTATATTTGGCACTCTAAATATAGAATGATGATGGTCTTTGCAATTATTTTTTAACATAAATCAATCTAAGTATTAATTTTGTAGCATATATATAAATAGCACTTCATAATATAAAAAAAAAAAGTCCATTTTAACGGATTTATTCAGGCTTGTGCCCCAACATCATGTATAAAGAGGCTCTTTACATATATGTCATAAAATCAAAGTTTGGATTGATTTATGCAAAAAAAAAAAAAAAAATGACAAAAAACGCAACGCCATAACATCACACTATATTTTAGAAAGCCAAATATACCCTTGAAAAATCCAGCAATATCCCATATCTATCATAGTTATTGGCCGGTATCCGGTATCAACTACAGATACGAGATAGTTACTAGCTGGTATCTGGTATCCGCCATAGATACGGGATGGTTACCGACGGGCATTCGCCGCCATTATTGGACAACAACCGCCCAGACATATGGCACTACCGTGGCTGTCATTGTTGGAAAGTCCCAAATACACACAAAATCACCAAATCCACAAACAATCAGATAAAAAATCCTAAAATAATTCAAATCAATAAAATTTTTAAAAAAAATTAAGAAAAACTCAAATATGGCTGCTCTCCTACACGGGGTGGCGGCGATGGGAAATACCTTCTATTGCGGGGAAAAGAATTGTCTCTTCTGAGCGGCCACGAAAGAGAGAACAAACCATGGAGGAAGGAAGAGAAGATCTCAAATGGTCTTCATCGGAGAAGACAATAGAATCTCCAGACGTTTGAGTTTGCCAGTGAAGCTGAACGCGTGCGAAAAAAGATTCTCCTTCAACTTCAGAACCGTCATTGCCACCTCTGTTTGTGTCTGATCAGATTCGTCTCGAATCTCCTCCGTGCGTAAACAATGTCGGTTTGTTCTGTTTGCTGAGACTCAATGGCGTCTGGATGGTGTCTCAGGGCAGCGGCGCCATCACGTTGTTGCGGATCAGAGTTGAGATTTGAGGTTGCAGATCGGAGAGGAATACATTTAGGAGAGAAAGGGGAAGAAGGCTAAATGGGGGGAGAGAGTAAGAGAGTAAGAGAAAATAAAAAAAATTAAAAACAAAAAAATAGGTTTAATTTTGGGTATATCTTTATCCGGACATAAAATTTAAATTATTTAATTATGGCATATTTTACTATAGTTTTTGGAATGTGGCATAAGTCAATGGAGCCCTAAAATTAGTGGCATGCATAAATATCCCATATAAAGTAACTGAGGATGGATTTTCAAACTCTATAACCCTACTCTTCTCCCCACCACAACCTGTAAAAAGAGAATATAAGACAGGAAGTTAGTGGCTACTACTCACCCTCGTGAATATCCTTGGAGGAATGAGGAATGCGGAATGAGGAATGAGGAAATGTTTGAGAGTATTTTGTTTACTTTTTCCCAATAGTTTGATGCCTATCACAATTTGGCAAAAACCAACCAATGAGAATTGGCAAGGATTCTTGAGAAATACAGACACAGATAGAGCAGATGCCTTTTTCTCCACCCTGAAACGCATAAACAAAAGGGAGAGGAAGACAATGGATTATCAAGTAAGCATAAGCATATCCATTGCCACCATTTCCCCCATGATTTTACAACCACTCTCTCCAATTGCGCCCCCATTGGCCCTTTTGCCTAGATCTTGTAGTACCTTTTAATTTTGTATCTACATGGGAAAACAATTTTTTTTTCCCAGGGAAAAGAAATTGAAGATTATAAAAATAAAAACTTAAGCCGTTGTCAGTAAGTGATCAAGTATTAGGTTTTTGCATGCCAACAACATTTGGACATATTTGGACATAGATAAAGAAGAGAAAAAAAAGAGTAGGTTTGGTTGGAGAAATTAGTGAAAGAAATGACAACAACGAGATTAGTGACATGGTTTTTGGACATGAAAGATTGGAGCAGAAAAATATTGGAGTGATCTAAAATCCTTTAGTGAACTATAAATTCGATCCCTCCTAAATTTAATGTTTCTTGGATGGAAGTAATTAGACATCGACTTAAGTAAACTATGGTGTCAAATTAATTAATCTATTATCCCTTATTGTAAGAAAATATCTATAAATTATGGATAAAATGGTAATCGTAAAAATAAAAATTCTCGTTCTCGAATATATTTACTCCCCTAAATCAAAATGCAGAAAAATTGAAAAAGTAATTATACACGCATGCATAAGAGCTTTGCCGTAATCAGATTCATTTCGATACTTATTCCAAAAACTTCAACACACACTTCAATTGAATCTTGAAACTTAATGCTAATTTTCTTTTATTTATTTATATATTTTAAGGAAACGTAATTCTAATTTTTGTTTTTTTTTATTTTCTAATTTAGTGGGATCTCATTATTATTACCATTATCTTTATTGTTACCATTATTGTCCTGGTGGTTAATGTTGTTATTTTCTTATACTTGTTAGATGCGTAAACTCAAACTCAGTACCTGAACATTAAAATTTGACATGATTCCCCTACCTGTACGTGTGCGACTTTCTTTTTTTAATTTCTTTTTATTTTTCTTGCGTAACTAGAAATTATAGATCCTTGTTAATAGTTGTAACCCCTGTAGAAAGTACAATTGAAGGATATTTATATATATTTAAATATTCAAGCCAACCTTCTCGTATATGATGAGAAACCAACATTTTTTAGTGTGATTAAATCAACATTGATATTTTGTCTTCTAAGCCCAAGCCAACATTAGTTTTTATATTCCAAGGCTTTCCAACAACTCATGTTGTCTCTTTTCCTCCACCAAACTCTCTTCACCATCCTTCCCCTTAGCCCTCTCCATGCCTAGGACAACCCCTCCCTCCCCTTGTCCCACCTCAACCGCCCCTAATTGTCACGAGAACCTATGTCATGAACCGGCACCAGCGACCGACTTCAACGTCATGGTCATCGTGGCCGCAATCATATGCGCTCTGCTCTGCGCTCTCGGCCTAAATTCTATGCTACAATGCGTAGTCCGATGCGCCAACCGTGCCCTCACCGAACCGGTTGAATGGGTGAACTCACGGAGACTAAACTCGGGCCTAAAGAAGAAAGAAATGGTGGCTTTGCCAATTGCAACCTATAACAATTCCGGGTCTCCTTCTTCGGCTTCTGGATGTGCTATTTGTCTAATGGACTTCACTGAAGGGGACAAAATCAGAGTGTTGCCGAAGTGTAATCATCGCTTTCATATTGCTTGCATTGATAAGTGGTTGCTCTCTCACTCCTCTTGCCCCACTTGCAGGAATAGGGTCAAGCTAAATGACGATATAAAATGCCCTCTGTAGTTGATCAGATTGTGTCAAACTAAGTTAAACAAAGCTGTTGAATGTTAGTGAGTTTTGTCTGTTAGTTTTCTTGATGTTTAATTTTGTTCTAATTTTTCTATATCCCTTTCCTACAGTGATCATATCTAGGGCCTTCTTGTGCATTCGTCAATAATGCATCTTTTGCAACTGAAAGTAGATAAATATTGTATATTTGACTAAGGTGATATATATATATATGTGTGTGTGTGTGTATGTATGTATTGTTATGAAATTAAAGGGAAAGCTAGCTTTAGTAAGTGATCTGTCTCCCTTTCCTGCATATTTTATATTTTGGACTATGGATTACCACATGTATTAGTTAGGGGTGAACGGTGGGCGGTTTGATTGTTTTTGGGTGGGTGCGGTGCGGTTTTTTTAGATGGCGGGTTGGCGATTAACCAACCCGCAAACCGCCCACCACATGGCGGGTGGTTTCGGTTTGGTTTTGGATGGTTGCGGGCGGGTGTAGGCGGGTTGAGGCGGTTTAGACCTATGCTATTGCCCAATGTAATTTTTTGGACCTTTTTTTTAGAAAGTGAAGAAAATTTGTAGAAAATATAATATGATAATACATAAAGCATTCCCACCAAGTTTGATGCTTAAAGACAGTGACCATATTCAAAAGTACAAATTAAGAAGCATAATCATTCACTGCAACAAGAAACATCAACTACAAATGAAGTAATGAACAAAGTCAAGAGTCCATAAAGATAAAAGCCTATTCACTGGGTTTGAAAATAATAGAATGCTACAAATGAAATGATGAACAAAGTCAAGTGTTCTTTTTCTTTTAGGGCTTTCTCTACTAACTTGCTTAATTTGAATTTTGATCACTTCACAAAATAATAGGATAATTTTTAGTTTTCAATATGTCAAGAGGCAGCCGAGCCAGTGCTTGGAGTGTTGGATTGTTCAATGATCTCTAAAATGAGAACAAAATCAAATAAATAATAAGTTTTTTTAAAAAAAATATATAGGCGGGCGGGTGCGGGTTGAACCCGCCCTCAAAAACTTAAAACCAAACTCGTCTACCGAATATATTAGTGGGCGGGTTGAACCCGCCCACCAATGAGTTGCTAACATAAACCCACTTTTTTCGAGATGGGCGGGCGCGGGCGCAGGCGGTTGGCGAGTGCGGGGTGGTTTTTGTACAGCCCTAGTATTGGTCATCCTGCAGGAAGGAGGAGAGCCTGTAAATGACATTTGAATTGAACTAGTTAGGTCGTCTCAAAAACATTTTTGAGTCCCAAATTTAATCAATTTTATATTTCCATTAGAACTTAGAAAAAAATAATAATAATAATGAATTTAGCCCTTTTGGGTATGCATTTAGAACCACATTCTAACGAACTCTATTTTGAATCACAAAATATGGTTTTAGCTGCATTAGTTATTGATAATGCAATCTATTTTAATTTTTGTACCTATATTTTAATATCAACTAACGTAACATATGAGTTTTATTGTTTTATTGACGAGTGTTTAAAATAATTACGATGTTAATCAATATTAAAAAAAAACAATTACCACTGGTGAAATAACAATTCATTACTATCTTTTTCAGCTGAATGAATGGCGTTTAACGCACCAACTTGAGAGCTTACCCTTCAACAATATAATCTTGGATTTATGTGTTGCAACTTTGAGTGTACAATTTGTTAGTTAGTGCAATCATAAAAATCACTACCACTATCAACACATGAAAAAACATATGGCGATGTGCCAGCACTACTACATAGTTCACACATAACTGTGTAAAAGACATAAAAATCCTTTAGTTTACCGACTAAAAATGTTGGAACCTTGTCGGATGTGCTCTGCTTCACTCATTTCTACCACTATCATGTAGACTAGAGGACATAGATGTTCTTTGAAATTAGTAACTTAGAAATTATGTTCCATCCAAAAAAAATAATAACGATAATAATAAACATTCTTAACAATGAATATTAAAAACTGTTATAGCACTTACATGTCTGAGTTATAAATACTAAAAAAAAGGCTTTTTTTACCAATAGTACCCCCAAACTTACCAACATATACAATTTGCTCTATAAACTTTTTACGTTGACAATTTACCCTTTGAACTTACAAAAATTTGTAGCAAATCGCCTTTACATTAACAACGATATTAACTTTTTCACTGAAATTGTCATATGATTTTCACATTCATTGTTGTTTTATGACATAAATGGTCTTATTTTATATATTTTAACACAACTTTATTCTGATTTAAATATTTTAATTATGTTTTGTCAAAATTTTGAATTAACTTTATTTAAACATAAATTTTAACATTCTTTAAAAAATAAAAAATAAAAAAGACTTTTCATGCTCTTAACTAATGGTTTATGAGATAATCACAAGTCAATTCAATCAAAAAAATTGTTATTGCTCTCAACAAGTGTGATTTACTATAAATTTGTAAGTTTCGGAAGCAAGTTGCAAATATGCATGAGTTTAGGGGGCACTTGTGCAAAAAAGCCAACACATAAACCCTGCGTGCAAGTCAAGAAAGCTATTAGCACCATTGAATTTGCCGCACCCACTTTGATGATGTGAAGGGGAACATTATCGTTTGCAAAACATGATATTCCTTTTTGGCTCGTAGCTTGTGATTTCTTGAAAAGTTGGAAGAAACGTTGTACACATCAGAAAACCATTAGCAATTGCATGTGGATGGGAGATATCCAAAATTTTAAGCACAAACAGAAAATAATGAACGACAATAATGATAGACAAGAGTCTTAGCAGAAGAATTCTCCGGCAGGGTAGGGGTAAAAAAATCATACCAAGAGTATTGTTCTACACTATTTAGATTTTAATCGAGTTTTGTTAAAATGTTATACTTAATATGCAACAAGTGTGATCAAATAGTTACCTTACGGATAGGCCACAAAATTGTTTATTATAGTTTTGTTGAAGAATTCTAATAAAAATTATTTATGAATAATTATATGTTGTAAAAAATGGATGCTTATTTAATTTTTTTGATTTTTTCTTCTTGACCACGCTAAAGTATAAATCCTGGCGCTCCGCCGTGATTGAAGACTGAAGGTGACCTCCAATATAGACAAAAAAGTTGTCATGCGGAAAATTTGTGATTCTAGTCCAAGCCCCGCAAAGGAAAGAAATCAAGAATATGGGACTAAACAAATTGACGCTGCTTCTCAATGGAAATTTCATAGTCATAGAGCAACTTGATAGGATGAGATCCCACCCCTAAATGAAGACAATTTATAATTGAGCAAAATATAATTTGAGAAATTCTACTTTCAATTATAAATGCTAATAGCCTGTTTGAAAACATAGTTTAACTAAAAATTTGAACGTAAGATATTGTAGCAATTCAAATTCTATAAACGAAAACACTGTTTGTTCGACCTTCCAAACATATTCTTAGGCTAGGATCTCTGCATTTGATCTCTAAACTTTGATTAAATTGACAAGTTACCCGCAAATAACTCCTTAAATTTCACAAAATATTGTGTATTGCACTAAATTGATAAACGATGATAAACTTTAAAAGGAAATATCCTCCTACACTTGACATGTCTGGCCTCCTCCAAAACATCAACCTCAAAGTCGGGGCTTTTTTTTGACAAAATCAAAAGTTTGAGGAATAACTTCGAACCCTAAAACGTTTTAGGGGACAGATTTGCCAAATATCTATTTAAGCTAAATCCACTATATAACACAAGCAAACATATTTTTCTATATTTTGTTGAAACAGCTGGGCATATGTTAAAAATCCTAAAGAAAGATGCCCAAACAGAAGGATTCTTGTTGGAAAAAGGCCCTCCCTCTAGATCCTTTTCATTTGTTTTATTCCATCGTTTTCTCCTCCCTGTATGCTACTTTCTTTGGATGTTTCAGGGTTTGTTTGGGAAGATAGTTTAAACTTATAAGTTAGAACCAAAAACTATAACATGTGAGAGCTTTACACTGTAACATATTTTTGCTTTACACTATAGCAGTTAAAACTAATAAGTTAAAACGACATTTCCAAACACACTCTTAGGAATATCAACATGGATATCAAGTGCCTTTGAACAAGTAATAAAATAGAAAAGGGAATATTGATTGACTGCCTCACGACAATTTTCATTTAAAGCACACAACAAAAATACTAATTCGCAATCACGATACTACGAAAAGAAAAAAAAACTTACCTTGTGGTAAACTATGTGTTCTATGAAAACTTGTGCTGACAAAACAACTAGCAACTCTCCAAACGGGTAAGAAAACAAACATTTTGTACATCAAAGCTCCGCACTAAACCTTCAGGAAGTTCTGCATATTTAATATTTATCCTAGCCACCAGTAACCTATCGGAATTCTAATTGGAAGTTTACTTGGGTCTCACACAAATACCATGAAACAGTAGATTCGTGGTGCGGTAAAAAAAAAAAGAAAAAGAAGTAATGATAAAACAAAATAAAACAAGTTACTTTTCCCCTTCGACACAGGAGAATTCTTCGTCAGAGTCGTCGTACATCTCATCGTCGTCATAGTCATCGTCATGATATATAAGCCCTCTAAGCTGCTGCACCCTCAATCGCACTTGAATTCGAGCTCTTATGGCCGTTCCCTGATTTGTGCCAACAAGGACATGTTCATAATCAGAGAGATATTCGAGGACTATCTTTTGTGTGTGTGTGTCGGGGGGGGGATACAGAGAGATAGAGATGGCCGACCACTTTATGACAACGTTCTTCAAACATCTCTAGAAATCCAGCTACCAAGCGATCACAATTTTCCACCAATTCGTCATGGTGCATTCCGGCAGTTTTTGCTACAATTTGTATCTGCAGAGAGACAAAATAGAACACATGAAATCAAATTAAATCTAGTCATCAAAGAAGCAACAACTGGCTCTTCATAGTGCATAATATTATGGCTCTGCAGGCTTGGCTTAGCACCAAGAAAGAGACCACTATTTTGGCACAAAATCAGGTGGCATTAACGAAGTCATCCACAAGATGCCACCTTATTACATGGAGTATACCATGAAAGAGGGAAATGTCATTGGAAGACGCAGCACAGTTTACTAAGCATCTTCCCGTGAGAATATTCACATGATATAGAAGTCACTAGCAGACAGAGCAAAGTACGGCAATGACGTGAAGTTCCAACAAGTATACCATTGGCACGATGTAGAAAAGGAAACGGAAAATCTTGGCACATTAAGCAATGCCATTATAAGAATCCACATTGTTTTACTGTGCAGCGTTTGCTTTTATTAACAAGAAATTGTTTTACTCTGACTAGAATTTAGTTTTTAAGGAACAGGATATTTCCCGTAGAAACGCCACAAATATAATTTAACTATCAGCTCAGTTTATCATAGAGAACAGATTACAAAAATTGATTACATGAAGTAAACGATATCTCTTCACTATTTTCCTTTTACCTTTGTAAACATGAAACAACATGGACAAGAAAGAAGGTAAAACATTGAACATAAATTCTGAATAACATAAACGTTATTTGCTCAGAAAATTTTACCTTTGTAAACATGAAACAACACGGACAAGAAAGAACGTAAAACATTGAACATAAATTCTGAATTACATAAACATTATTTGCTCAGAAAATTAATAAACATTAAACCTTAAAAGAACCCATTCCAATCTTTCAAGAAACAACAATTGTCAGAAATTATATTTTTGAGTGCAAACTCAAAAGAGCAGAAAATAATAATTATAAGTTATTTATACTGAAAATTCCACCATTCTAACCACTAATTAGGAGAAAAGACCAAAAGAAAATGAAAAATCAGAGAATACATGAAAAGAAAACATAAGAAATTTAGCATCATCATAGGGATACCTTCTCTCCGACTTTTTCTTGGTGCTTCTTAACCCTCTCACGCAATCTTTTCAGTCCCATATTCACTCTAAGTCGTTTTTCCTAACAGCAGGAAACAAGAATGTCTCAGGCCAGTTCTTTCAAATGAAACAAGAGGATATGTAGTTATTTGAATTTAAAATTTAAAAGTACCTCTCCTCAAAAAAGAAAAAAAAAAAAAAGAATATAAAACTACCTTTACATAGCTAACACCTAGCTCTTTCCTTGTATAACCACGGTCTAAATTACGCATAACATATTGATTGTAATCCTTGACAATCCTCATTATAACATCTGATGTAGATATCCCATCAGTACGTTTTGTTTCCTTAAATTTTCCAATTGACTTAACCTGCATAGGAGGCACATGAAACATATTCAAGTGAAACAAGCAGTATGTTGATCAAGAGTTATGGGCAATCGACAAGAATAATACGTTGAAAGCACTCGTTAAACATTCTAAGAAGTGGGAGGTGCAGCGAATTGTTAACGGGAGAAGGAACGAAACCAGTGAAAAGTATTCAAAATTATTACTGGAGAGCCAACACTGGTATATACAATAAATAACACAACATAATAAAGACACAAAACAAAAATTTGAGGTTAGAAATAAGTGTTTACTGCATCAATTATCCCAACACCCGTCTAGTATCTACTCCAAGAAAAATTATGACTAGTTTAATATCAATTATCATGGTACTCTCCCCACCTCCCCAAGTCCAACCAAAAATAAAAAATAAAAAACACACAGTAATCCCAAAGAAAGAAGAATATTGCCAAAAATATAATGTAGCTTCTATGTCAATCAAACTTACAAACTCGTAGACATCCTTTCCAGCCCCACTTGCATCAGCATAACTAAAAATTTAAGAAAAAGAAACAATTTTAACATATTTGAACTATGGCCAGCTTAGGTTTGTAAAAATACATACTCTTCGATTAAAAAAAAAAAAGTGGCAGGGAACCACATAAAATAGCAGACAAAGGTATTATAATTCAGTCCTCATATAGATTATGTTATATAGACTCTAAAAAAAAGTTAAAATCATCATAACCTGAAAATTTTAAAATAGTTCTGAAATTGAACAAGGCCTAAGTAACTCAGATGATGAAGGACTTGTCTTCAACAATAGAAATATGCAGTAAAACAGGACCTTTCTTACTGGAAAACAAATATTCATGTACAACCATTTAAAAAACAAAAACTGACAAATTAACTTTTATGGTTCCATGCACTTCTTAACATACCATCTGCATCAAGGACAGATTTTCTTCCGCCAAAGGAAGAAGAAGAAGAAGAAGAAGATTTAGATTTTCTTCGACCCAAGAATGATACATTCCTACGATGGGATTCTACTTTTATGTGTGAAAGAGGAAAAAGCAGAAAAGATCTCTTGTTTACTTTCGTCCACCTTGTCAATAGCATGGAGGACCGTAGGTTGGCACTCGATTGATCAAACCGAGCTCTAACTCAAACATAAACCTGTTGAGTTAGACTGGGTAAACACTACAATAGATTCTATTTAATGCGCCTATTTTCATGCTGATTATTTGAATGTCTTCGACCGATGGGATGGTACAACCGCCTCAAACAAGCCACGCATTTCTAAATGAAAACTCTACTAAAGTTGCCTATTTGGGGTTGGTGAACCTTACGGAAGAGAGTCGTGAGCCACATAGTCAATTTGGTGTTTGTCAAGAAACTCTTGAGTCATCACCCATGGTGCATCAGGAATAACTTCATCAACCCATCTACATCAAATATTTAGCAAGATCATACTTAAAGCAGTTACAGTTCAAATAAAATTAGGTAATTGAGAATGGCATGCAATGGATAATGGAAAGAAGATACTTGTGTACCATTAATCAGGAAAATTAATCATTAGAATGAAAATTATAATAATCCAACAAAGAAGCTAATTCCTCGTAGAAATGTCAATGGTGTTGTGCCGACCCATCCTTAATCATCTGGAAATACGCGTGCTGCTTCGTGTTGTGTTGCGCTTGTCCCAATAGAACTTCATGTCATAGTTGTGCAAGTCAAAGGCTAAAAAGCCCATGGGGCCAGCCCAACACAACGCCTATCTGGCACTTGAGCCTTTTCTTACAGACTTTTTGATGTTGAAAGGTAATTGTCTTAATACAATTCAAATTAAATGGAGACATTTAGAGCGAAAGCAAATGAACAATGATGATGCAGATAATAATAGCAGAGCAAAGAAAATAAAATGATTAAATGAAATTTTCCACATTGAAAACTCGTGCTTATTGTGCTAACCCATCATGCTCAATAGGTCATGTTGTGTCAAGCTATCTGCATAAAAACAGGAGTTTGGGATGACCCTTGCGCTGTGCTCAGCTTGGGCCAAGATAACATCCTGAGTACCATGCCCAGCAGTAATTTTTCGTTCCATTCCTCCTTGCTAAACTTCCAATCCAGCACAATTGACGGCTCTAAATTCTTCCAATTGAAAATTTTGCATTTCTTCACCTAATAAATTCAAGATGCAAAAACAACCTACAACCTATGCATTCAAGGTCTGGAGGAAAAACAAGAAGAAGGGACGCAAACAACCGCTAGGGGGTAAAATTAACTATGCTTTTTTTTTTCAGCATTCTATAGTCTAAGATTTCTATTAAAACTGCTTACAAAAGCATAATCGGCTGTGCAATCTACTTGATTAGTAGAGAAGATAAAAGAGGAAGAAAAACAAAGAAACTTCCAACATTAGTATCCCACAAGAACTTCATTCAAGCAATCCTAACAATTTACCATTCAAAAGAAAAGTTGTCAAACGTAGATAAGGCAACACAAGGAAACCGACCTGCAGTGGCGAAGTGACTCATACCGCTCCTTCTCAGTCATGACGGTTTTTCCCTTATACTTGTGAGTAATTTCATCATTGCAGCATCCAACAAGAAGGTAAGTATTTGGGAACCTATACTTATGCAAAACGAGGACCGCGTCAATATTAGATAAAGTTTAGTCCGAGGGTCATAAAAGTACAAAACACCCCGTAGATTGTCAAAGCTATAGATTGAATTTTGACCACAAATTGCGTAACGTTTTCAATATCATCCTTCAATTAAACAATTAACTATTGTTCTGATTAAGGGCAGAAGAATTAAATCCAACACCAAAATCCAAATATATTAATGAACAAGGTAACTAAAAAAAAAATCACAATTCCCCAACAGGACTTGCAAGAGAAAATACTGTGCAGCCAGTAAAAGAGAATCAAAACCCATTAACAATTTCGAAAATGAAAATTTGCATATACATACATGTAAAAATAGAAAAACGCAATTCCAATTGTGAAAGGAACTAGTCAAGAACGGAGAGAAAAATTACAGTTTCTTGGCTTGCTCGAGAGAACGGGCATGGCCGAAATGAAAGAGATCATATATGCCATCTGCGTATACTCTTACGGGATTTTCGTCGCATCTATTGTCACCGTCACGGCTCTGCTTTTGAGTCTCCATTCTCTCTCTCTCAAAACAAAGAATTTAAGCTTGCTTGGGCTTGAGGGAACACAGCCACGCAGAGACGAACAGAGCGACAGGTTTAGGGAGAGAGAAGAAGACTTCTCCTCACAAAGTGTCTATATTAATGTATAACTGCCTTCCGTACGCAAAAAGAGCTTCTTCTTTTTTTTTTTTTTTTTTCTCTTTCTCGTAATTGCGGGTGGGTGCCTAGCTTGTCGTTTTCACATGAATGTTGGTACGCGTGTTCCTTGGGAGGAATATCCGTCTCGGTAAAAAAATTTGTGCTTTTAATTTAAAGAAATTTTTTAAAAAAATATATTAATGTTGGTGGAAACATGAGAAGAAAAGTATGAAAACTATGTACCCTTATTTTAAGATTTAATATTTTAAGATATGATAAAAAATATTTTTTAAAAATTGAAAAAATAATACATAAATAAACAAGTTTTACATAAAACATGTTTAAAATAGAGGGAAATCTTATAAGATCCAAATATTTTTAAACTGATATGTAAAATATACTAGGTTATGAATATAACATTGATAAAATGAAAACAAAGATATAAATCCATTAATTGGCAATTGTTAGAGTCTAAAAGTGTAAGCCTAATATAATGTCAAGTATAAGGTTGTCTAAATAATAATACTTGGTGGAGCCGAGGTTGATCCCATCGAAAAAAGGTATTTCAAAGATCAAATATATTAGTTATATTAGTTTTAGCTGAAAACTTTGATATTAAAATTAGTTATTTACAATTTGTTTACAATATTTACATACTTTTTTACTTTTTTATTTTTAGATTTTTTTGTGATTTTTGAAACTTCAACGATAAGGAATATGACTTAAACTAAAATGGTAAATGGAAATTTAATAATAAGTGTAATTTAACTTAGAAGAAACAACAATTTTAACAACGCTGAGGATAAAAGGTTCTATTTTGACAATTAAATTAAATATGTTTTAGTTTTTCTAAAATTATTTATTAAAATGGTTAAGTATGCAATTTGTCATATTTTGTCTACAATAAATCAAGAGTTACCAAGCATTTAATGTATCAATTTATGTCCATAATGCATCAAAAACTCATTTTCAACAAATATATATGATTTCAAAATTAACTAACTAAAATTACCAACATAATTTATAACTACGCGTTTATCGTGCCATTTCTTGCTTATGAATAATCAAAGTATTTCTAAGTATTACCCATGCTAGCCTATGTCTACGATAAATCAAAACTTTATTTGCCAGACTTTTAGCTAAGTTAACATAAAATCACAAGTTTTCTAAGAATTATTTTGACATTATAACAACTTAGAAAACATTGAAAAACTAAAAATATTTACTTTAATTTTGTCAGAAATTCTCCCTCTTTTCTAAGCAAAAAGGAAATTTAGAAAGACATATTGCAAGTAGAAATACACATATTTTTACTAGGCATAACTATTTGACAACATAAACTAGGAAAATTTTACAAAAATATAAAATTAGAAACTAAGAAAACTAAAACTAATCTTAGAACTACATTTTTACAAGAGGAAAGAAATTCCTCACAAGGAGAAGAAGTGAAGAAAAGTTTCTATTTATAAGATTTTTTTACAGTTTTAATTTATTATTTTTATTATTTTATTGAGATATTTTTAGGTTGAAAATGAGTAGGATGGCAATTTAGGATTATTTTGGGATTTTTTGAATAATTTTTGCCACCCCTAACTATGTAGAATCAATTTTTTTTTATTTTTCACTTTTTTTATTTATTTTTTTCCTTCGCATGAATCAGGTTCAAGAAAAGGTTGATTTATCTTGCTGATCATGTGGAGCATGGCGCATGGGTAAAGAAGTCAAAAAGGCCCTGTCGTGCCGGCCTGACCTTTTTGACCCTAGGCCCATGATGAGCTTATGCTTTGCCAAGTCTGGCCCTCTATTAGGGAAAAAGCTCAGGCCCAACGTTAGCCCAACCCTTGGCCCTTGAAGGCCCATGCCGGGCCCAGGCTCAGGCCCTATAGGGCAGGCCCTGTATAATTTTAATTTTTAATTTCTAAAATTTTTTGTTTATTTTTAAAATAATTTTTAATAAAAAATTGATGTATAAAATTATAAGGCTACTAAGAGTAAAAAAATATTTCTAAATATTATATAGAGTATTGAAGAATAGAATTTCTTATTTTTTTCAATGTGTGATTTAACCAATTTTATATTTAAATTTGTGATATGTTTTATAGACATGATAAATATAGTTGGATATCAAAAATCACATAAATAACTATCTAGGTGAGTGGCTAATAGACTCTTATTTCTTCTAAAGGCTTCAGGTTAAAACCTCAAGGTGCTCAAAATAGGGGTGTTTTCTTAAACAACTAAAGGGCCAAGCTTGAAGAGCCTTTGACATGCGTGGGGCAGGCTAGGCCCATCACGTGCCAGGGCAGGCCCAAGCCCTTCGCGTTCTAGGGCCATGCTGGCCCTATGTGTTGAAAAATAGTACCCCTTGGAATTTTTAAAAATTTTATATCAGTGTATTTTCTAAAACACAAGTTTGACATGCTATATGCATAAATTAACCAGATCTTACTAAGCTTTGAATGCTGAAGAACTCGCACAATCTGTGAAGAGAAGTAACGTTCTAGAAGAACCTCAACCAACTGGCTTTTTTTGCTATTTTCTATCCATGATTGGAGTGAGTATGGCCTCACACGTACAACTCTTCCACTAGGTGACACTCCTTCTACCCAATTGAGAGAACCCAAAGCAAGTGTTTGTGATTTGTGAATAAGAGCTCTTATGGAGTTTCTAAATTCTCACCAGCAGAGTATCACTCTTAATCTCTCAATTAATCTAAATAACTTATGTGACTTACTCTTTATTTATAAAGATTGGGTCTAGGGTAAGTCCTTATCAGATTAGGTCTCAAAAATTTGAATCAGAATCAAATTCGGATCAATATCTGATAAAATCCGCGTGAAAATGCGTAATCTTATCCTTCACACATTAGCAGACTGAACTGCCTAATCTGCAAGCCGAACTTGCCCATCGGCAGGCCGAACTTGAGGATCAGCATGCCGATCTGTCGAAAAAATATTTCAGCGAATCTTTTATTTTCCACTCGAGATTCTATAGGATAAAGTCTCAGTTTTAATTCAAATAACCCAATAGAAAAGTTATCTGATCAAAACAAGTTTATCTAGATAATCTCTAAGAAAATAAATGAATTCTTAATAATTCTACAAGTTTATCTTGATCTAATTTATCTAAAATTAAATCAACCGATAAACAGACAAGAATTATCCGATCTTTACAATTCAACAAGTTTATCTTGAATTAATTTTATCACAAAATTAATTCAACCGATAAGCAGACATGAATTATTTTATTCTTCCGAATTTCAACCAGTCTAATAAATCTGACATAAGCCACCAATTATTGGAAAAGCACACCGTATCGTTATAAGATTTTGTGAGCTACCAAAAGGGATCAAATGGACCTATGTAGTTGAAGCTCCTGATAATTATGAAACCAATATCCCAGATATACATTTTATAATTTTCAACTCCAATGCTACTCCACTAAAAGCTTGGACTGCACCCTCAAACTACATAGAATTACAAAGCTCGTGTAACTAAGTCTCTATGACATACCATAGTGTATCGTATCCCCATAAGATTATCCATAACCAATTTAAGGACAAGTTCTGTTTTACCTTTCTGATTATTTTTATCTTACGTTTCATTATCTCACCATCGAAAAACTTACCATCTAAGAACAGTATACCATTCGGTTACACCTATGTATCCAAATGGTTGAGCACTTCAATTTTTCAATTATAGGATAATGCATATAAAGGATATCACTACTCTTGAAGAGGAGCTATGGATTCCATATCTATGAATAACAGGTCTACGCTATCAAGAGTCATGCCTCCAATGTACCAGCATGCATACCACTATTAAGATGTGGGTGTCACCCTTTGGTACATCAGAAGACACAAGTTAAGACACCGGGCCTACTATTCATGTCAAGATTAAGAAACAATACAAATGATTGTCTAAAGTGAATCGATTTGACGAGACATAATTATTTATCCAAATCAATTCACTTTATGTCCCGATCCAACACATCGTCACTTATGACAACGTGCCAATATTTCTATTCACAGAGTCCACCTCCGATGGTCAAGACAAACCATCTCCCAATAGGGATATAGACAACATAACAATATTTACATGAATAAAGTGTCCAACTTTATTCCCTCGATTGCGGATCTTATGATTTAGACCATCACCTTAAGAATCGTGTCTTCCGCATAATCTGTCCATCATATGCCCAATTTTTAAGGTTTAGACTGATAGTCTCAAACTATTGTTTGCTTAACATACATTCAACAAATATGAACGTAAAGAGGACAAGATTTGGTATATAACAATAAATAAATTCTTTATTGATAAAAATGTCTCCAAAAACTTATTACATTTTTACTCCTTAAGGTATACATGTCTAACACTATAGGCCTAAGGGGTCAGGCCTAGCCCAAGCCCATTAAGCGTGCTGTGCTAGCCCAGCCTGCTACAGTATAGGTTTGGGCTGGGTTGTGCCTTACTCTATTATGGGCTAGGTCGGACTGGGACGTCCATGCATTTGACACCTTTACGCATGGGAGCTAGCATGGAATGCATTGATGACCATCGGATATGCTTACTTGGACTATAACAACAACGTGGATTGAAGTACTGTGGTGCGGGGATCAGTAAGAAGGAGCAAAATAGTTAGATCTGGCATGGTATGCTAATCACATGATTAAGAAAATGGGTGTTCGTAAAGCATGTTGTGCCAAATCTAAGGGAAGCTAACAACTGCAGGGGACACACATATGGCCAGGATCAACTTGCAAGCATGATCAGATGGTTGAGATGTTGCCACGTGTCCTTCTTTAGATTTTTATTTTCTTTTTTGATTTTTTGAGTATTTAAGGTCCCTTTTTACTTATTTTCACGCTATTTTTCTACTTTTTTCTTGTAGATTTCAAATCTAAAACAAAATAAACAAACCAAAATTAATTATTTTACAAAATAATTTTTACAATAATTTAAAATTTTTTATTTTACAATAAAACACACAAAAATTACTAAAAATAGATAAAAATTTCTAAAATAAATAAATCTTTATAGATATATTATTTAAGACTCGATAATATTTTTAGAAATTACTAAAAATGTAATAGAACATATTTATAAAACTCAAAACTTATTTACAAACATTTTAAGAATCATAATAAAATTACATAATATTATTTTTATAGTTTTGATTATTTACAAACTAATTAATTATTAATCATAGAGAAACGGTTCTAAAAATTACTAAAAATATTATTAAACATAAAAACATAGTAAAAACATATTTTTTAAAACATATTTTCATACAAACACACTAAAATACAGATTAACACACAAATGCTATTATTAAGGGATTTAATGAGAAATGTTAATGCAGAATGATGATATTTTGCCATAAGAAATGTGTATTTTTATAGTCTCATCACACTCCCAACCAGCTTATTGCTAGTCCCAAGCAATTAAACAACAAAAACCATAAAAACAAACCAAATGATTGATGTTTCAAAAGCTTGTGACTCCTTGTAGAACATCCTCAGGGGTTGTTTTAGAATCATAGCTTAAAATAAAATGCAAATATTATTCAAGTTTATGTTCTATTTTAAGAGTATGTCTCATATTTAACATAAATTTCCTGAGTGTTATTCTCTATCACTAATTTATTTTAACAAAATCTTATAAGTTTGTTTTTCATTTCTCTCTCCACTAATGTAGAATAACAATAAATTAAGGAGCATTAGGACTTTATTCAACTTATAATGTAAGGCTGGGGTACAAAGGTAAGATGAAAGATAAATTTGAAGCTTGATTAACTCATAAGACACTTACATTATCCTTAAACTCTTAAAATGTACAAATTATTTCTCAAGTAACAAACCCAGACTTAAAGTAAACTTTCATTTCTCATCCACTTTTTATTATTTTTTTTTACTTTTCTTTTTCTTTATTTTTTCTCTCTTTTTTTAAAAAAAAATTATAGACATACAACATAAAACAAACTTATTTTCATAACCTTTCTCATTCTCCTATAAAATTAACATAACTCAAAATACATCTAAACCGATCATATGCCTTATGAGTGAAAGGTAAAAAGAAAGGATATGAAATTATTAAAAAGGCTAAGCTAAAAATTTATGGGTGATAAAGAAAATGCAACATTAAGCACAATGGGGTAATTAGGGATATAAAATGTATATAGGTAAGTTTGAAAGGCTTAAACGATCAAAAAATAGCCTAAATTATGTCATCAACTTGGTATTATCTGGGATTTTGCCTTGAGATGGATTCAAACAAAGTATAAGATTTTATAAAAATAAACCAAATTATATTAACATAAACAGTCTCTAAATTAACATAACAAATCAAAGTTTAAGATTAAGATCTCAAAATTTGGGAAAAATGAATCTAAATATAAGCCTAACATAAAAAAATTAACATAAGCTTCAACAGTATCTGAATCTTATAATAAGTCATGATCCAACAATATTTCTTCATGGGATAGGAGGCATTTTAAAAGCAAAAACAAAGAAAACAAATATTTACAAAACATTTTTTATGTTTTTCAAAATTTTTTATTTTTTTAAGATTTTTCAATTTTTGCTTTTTTTTTAAGATGCAGATGCTGACAAACTCAACAATAATGAAATATGATACAACAAGATTAGGACACGTCTTAAGAATGCTAAAGACTCCATAACTCAACTATCTTAAACATGCATGCAAGCACACAACATAGAGAATATAAGCATAAATGAAAATATGTGAAAGATTACATTCTCAGATCAAATCTTCAAGACTAACTTTTTCACTTAACCATCCTAACACTAAACAAGAATCTTAACAGTTTTATAAATAACACACAATTTTTTTCTTTTTTAATTTTTCAATTTTTTTGGGGCTCTTCTTTTATTTTAGTTCTTTTATACGCTTGGTTTTAAAATAAGTCTCATTTTAAACACACAAAAACAAACTCAAACTTGAAAATTTTGACACAAACCTTTTCCCCAACCTAAATTGAACATTATTCTCAATGTTTAACAATATTAGGCAAAAAGAGTAATAACACATATATACAAAAGCGGTTATTCAAAACACACATAGAAAAATAAACATAATATAAACATACTGTAAGTAAAACTGAAGGATCAAAGAGTTTAGAGAAAAAGATCCAAGTCTCGTTTGCGCTTCCAGCTGAGCTTTAAAGTTGCAGTGTCTACCGCGGGAGTGACGACTTGCATTTTCTCGAGCAATTCCTCAACGGTAGGTGCAGAGATAAAAATCTTTCTTCCTAACTCTACAAGAAAGTTCTGTTCCACAACATTATCTCGAAAACTTAAAAGACCATAAAAAAACTATTAATATTAAGCACACCTAGTGGTTTATTAAGAACACTTAACTGATTCTAACTAGCTATAACAAGCATTTCTTCTAGAGTTCTTAGACCTCCTAGTAAAACAATGAAAGCATCTAAATGATGAATCATAAGTTTTAAACGCTCAGGGATAGTTTTGACAATTTTCTCTGTTCATATGGTTTCACCACAAGTTGTCTTGAACAAGAAAACAAGGGATAATACCTAAAACTCCTCCTACTTTGGCTTTGGCTGTGACAATTCCTATTAAACTAAAACTATTCCCTCCATACATAAGGTTTATTTTTTTTCTTATCCAAGACTTGCCCTAAATGGAATGCAACATTTAATTAGTCAATACCTTTTCTCGAATTAGAACTACAAAACACACTAATGTTTTCAAAATTCAAAGACAATGGGGACGAGGACTCCATAATGGTTTCTAAAAAAATAAGACTCTATTTTTAGAATTTTATGTTTTTTTTAGTTGAAAACTTTTTATGCCGCTTTGAGTAAGACTCTAACGATGAATGAGTTATAGTATATGATAAAGTGTGACAAAAGAAAAATGGGCAGGTGAAAATAGATGAAGACATATGGACAGAAGTGACTCAACAGTAGAACTTTGAAAGTTTTTATCTGACAAGAATTATTCAACTTTTGAAAAATTAAAACATTACTATACAACTTTTGACAAAATGGGACAAAACCAAAACATATACGACGCACCAAATGCGTACTAAATGATGCATCTGATAGATAAGGTAAAAAATTAAAAGTAAATAGGACAAACGCAATAATTAAACAAATAACTACTACAACAATCACAAATACAAAAATCTTTTTTTTATGTTTTTTAATTTTTTCCCAATGAAAATTTATTTTAGAATGAATGAAAACTCATGTTCATCAAAAAACGTCTTTAGAAAATTCATTACTCAGCCATTTTGATGATTTTTCACTAAAACCAAATTTATATCTTAAATAATTTCTCAACAAATTTTTTTAAAAGAAAACAAAAACACACAAAAAATTAAAAATACTTTATAGATTTTGCTTAGAACCAAATAAACTAGGTAATTGTTTCCTTTCAACATTTCTACGAACTGAACAATTAGGTCTTTTAATGTCGAATTCCTTAGATATTCTTTTTCTGCATGAAACTGAGGTCAAAGTTTACAAATGGCTCCTTAAACATAACCAATAGGATGTTCTAAAAGAGAATCTTGAAGATTATATAAGTTTTTTTTTGAAAGCCTATCTTTACAGAAAAGTATTTTATTCTCCTTATTTACAAACACAAGACCTTTTGACTTATACCTACGCTCACAATTTTGACAAGAACATTTAGGACGCTCTGAAGCTATAGCTTGGGCTCTTCTTTTCCTAGCACAAAGACTTGTACCCATCCTAGGGAGGCCTTTATTTGTGAGATCACGAGGATAAATTAGACCTTCTACTTACATTTTTACTTCAATTGGAAGCTTAAAATGAGAAAGGACCCAAAGACGAGTGATTCAAGCTTTGTACTTCTGTCTAATTTCTTTCTGATAAAGGAAAGGAAAATATTTCTTCAAGTAATCATATTTAGGATCCATGATTTGAGAGAGAAAAATATATTCTTGAGAGGGAATTAAGAACTATGAGAGAGATATGAGTGCTTTGAAAAGGGTATTGAAAAGATTTTATGGGATTAAGAAAGAAAAGATTGAAGAATTTTTAGAGAAAGTGCTTAAAGATTCAAGAACTTTGAAGATTTTCTAGAAATCTTTGGAGAAAAACTTTGAAAATCTAGAGAGAAAGCAAAGAGAATTCGAGAGTTTAGAGAGAGAAAGAACTCAGAATTCTTGGCTTGAATGTACAGTAAACAGTTTTATAGACAGAATGCAATACTATTTAGACTCGTAGAAACTATTCTAACACGTGTGAAAGGTGAATCTGGGGCTGGGCCAAATAGTAATCGGGCTAAGTGATCTAAAAAAATTGTGAAAGACAACAATACTTACTTATAAAGAAAAATAATATATTTTTGTGATTTTAAATTTTTAAATTTTTTAAATTTTTTTTTTATTTTTTGTGTTTTAAGAAAAATTCTAAAAATTAGAAAACATTCATTTCAATCATTTCATTAAAATGCATTTCTAGATGCCATTGATACAAAGTACTAACTAATCAAGCTTGATTATATCCTCCATATCCTCAGCCATTTAAATGAACTTTTCAAAAAAAAATCTAATTTCTAGAAACTTTTCACACATGAAATTTAATGCACTAAAAACTCTTACATTACAAAAGAAATGGTAAAAAGTCATCAAAAAGCAGTTTTCTCCCATAAAAAGTGTCAAAGGATACCACATGTGTTTTGTGTGATTGTGCCCTCAAGATTAACAAAATGAAAACATTTGAGCTTGTGTGACTTGGATTCATTTCATAGTCTTGATAAGTCCATAAGAATAATGCTCGAGGTGGTGGAGGCCGCATAGGATCATGGTAAGTATAGTCTTTTGTAAATTCTAGTGGCAACATTAATTCAGAACCTAAGATTCAAGGTGATGATTGTTCCTCTTCTACAGCTAAGTCTTCTTTTTCTTTTATAGTTAAATAGTGTTTTTAAACATCCCTAAGAATTATGCTCTTGCCCTAGGTTCATCAAAACATATGGGTTCTAAATTTTCTTCATTGTCCAACACACTCTTCATGGATTCAAAATATTCTCTCAAGATTTCTAAACTTTCCCTATTTGAAGTATTTGATGAATTTTGTAGTTCAACGGTTGATTCAAAAATTTCGAGTTGAGTGATTGGCCAAGGTTCCAAAAATA
The DNA here is from genome assembly GCA_025403435.1 of Artocarpus heterophyllus. Taxonomy (NCBI): domain Eukaryota; kingdom Viridiplantae; phylum Streptophyta; class Magnoliopsida; order Rosales; family Moraceae; genus Artocarpus; species Artocarpus heterophyllus. The sequence continues at coordinate 32,967,893 of CM046350.1, forward strand.
TTGAATTGTTTTCTAAACCTAAATTGGTTTCAAAACTATTCAATCTCCAATAATCATACTCGACCATATCTCCTAACATATAGGCTTTTTCTACTATAATTGGTAAAAAGTGATGGATCTATCTCCTCTTTCTACTCAATTTCTAGTTTTATGACTTTATCCATCTACAAAAATTCCTAACAGATAATCCAAAAAAAAAAAAGCCCTTATAAGGAAACTAATCTAGTGAATTGTTATATCTCCACCAAGCATGTAAAGTGGTTCCAAGTGCTGGGAAAATTTTGCAATGATTTCTCTATGTACTTCCTGCAATATTTTAATTTTTATTTATTGAGACAAATGAAGCCAAACAAACACAAAAGAAAAACAAGCAAAGTTTAGTATATGTGAATAGTAACTCAACAAAGATGCAAATGATCTGAACAGTAACTTTTTTGGCTTTTTTTTTCCTTTTTTTATTTTTTTATTTGGCTTTTTTTATCTTAGGCTATATTTGACACCTGCAAAACAAAGAAAATTAATGATAACAAAAATATTAACAACATAGGATCGGACGGTACAACTATTCCTTTAAGATAAAAAAAAGTGCTGAAAAAGTAAAATGTTAGAAATTAGAAGTTAGATTAAATAGTTGAAAAGTTAGAAGTGCTAGATATATAGAAGTTAGATGTTAGAAAGAAAAATAAAGTGTGAAAAAATAAAAGTGCAGAAATATAATAATAATAATAATAATAATAATAATAATAATAATAAGGTGGTTTATCCAGCCATATATACAATATATATACTAATATATTATTCTTATGTCTGTCCCCCGACAATGGTATCAAAAACTTATTCAGGTCAAAAGTATAAGTCTAATATAACTTCAAGTACAAGGTTGTCTAAGTAATAATACACGGTGAATTCGAGGTCGATCTCACAGGGAAAAGGTATTGTAAAGATCTAATGTATTAGTTATATTAGTTTTAGCGGACAAATTTGAGGATTAAAGTTAATTATTTAAATTTATTTACAATATTTACACTTTTTGTACTTTTTTCATTTTTAGTTTTTTTTTTGTTATTTTTGGAACTTCAACAACAAGAAATATAACTTAAATTAGAATAGTAAATGTAACTTTAATAATAAGTGCAATTTAACTTGGAAGAAACAACAATTTTAACAACGCTGATGATTGGAGGTTTTATTCTGGCATTAACTTAAATATGTTATAGTTCTTCTAAAATTATTTATTAAAATAGTTTAACTATGCAATATGTCATTTTTTATCTATAATAAATCAAGAGTTACAAAGTATTTAATATATCAATTCATATCTATAATGTATCAAAAACTATCTTAACAAATATATATGATTTCAAAATTAAATAACTAAAATTACCAACAAAATTTACAGTTACGCATTTATCGTGTTATTCCCTATCTATAAATAATCAAAGTATTTCTAAGCATTACCAATGCCAGCCTATGTCTACGATAAATCAAAACTTAATTGTGCCATAGTTTAGACTAAGTTAGCATAAGTTTTCTAACAATGATTTTGACATTATAACAACTTAGAAAACATTAAAAAAAAATAAAATATTTACCTTAAGTTTGCCAGAATTCCTCCTTGTCCCCTCAGCAAAAAAAAAATAAAATAATAAGAAAGACATATTGAAGGTATAAATACATATATTTTTACTAAACATAACTATTTTACAACATAAAGTAGGAATATTTTACAAAAATATAAAACTAGAGATTAAGAAAACTAAAACTAAACTTAAAACTACATTTTTACAAGAGAAAAGAAATTTCTCACAGAGAGAAAAAGTGAAGAATATAAGCCATGGGGGAAGGAGGGAGGTATTTATAGTTGAAGAAGAGTTTCTATTTACAAGATTTTTTACATTTTATTTTTTTATTATTTTATTGGGATATTTTTAGGTTAAAAATGAATAAGATGGCAATATAGGATTATTTTGGGATTTTTTTGAATAATGTTTGCCGCCTCTCACTGTGTAGAATCATATTTTATTTATTTATTTATTTATTTATTTATTTATTTTCTTTTTTTTTTCGTGTCTGAATCAGGTTCAGGATGATTTATCTTGATGATCGTGTGGAGCGTGGCGCATACGTGCTTGTGTGGAACAAATTGAAGATCATCAGATGCGCTTACTTGGATTGTAGCAACGACATGAATTAAAGTGCGGGAGTGTGGGGTCGATAGGAAGAATTATAGCCGTTGGATTTGGCTTGCTCTGCTAATCGCACGGTTTAGAAAATGGGCACTCGTAAAGCACGCTACACCAAATCCAAAGGGAAGCTGACAACTGCTGGGGACATGCATGCGGCCAAGATCAATTGGAAGCGTGATTGGATGGTTGAGATTCCACGTGTCCCTCTTTGGATTTTTATTTTCTTTTTTATTTTTCAAGCATTTGAGGCCCCTTTTGCTTATTTTCACGTCATTTTTTCATGTTTTTCTTGCCATTTTCAAATCTAAAATAAAACAAACTAACTAAAATTAATTATTTTATAAATATAATTTTTACAATAATTTAAAAATATTTATTTTATGATAAACCACACAAAAATTGCTAAAAATAAGTAAAAATTTTTAAAACTAATAAACCTTAACAAATATATTATTTAAGACTTGAGAATATTTTTAGAAATTACTAAAAATATAATAAAATATATTTACAAACTTAAGACTTATTTAGCAATATTTTAAGACTTAAAATAAAATTACATATTATTTTTATGGTTTTGATTATTTACAAACTAATTAATTATTAATCACACAAAAATGATTTTAAAAATTTCTAAAAAATATTATTAAACATAAAACACACTAAAAACATATTTTTTAAACATATTTTCATACAAACACACTAAAATACTAACTAATACATAAATGCTATATAATTAAAGGATTTGATGAGAAATGTTAAAGCATATTGATGATATTTAGCCATAGGAAATGTGCATTTTTATAATCTTATCAACAATATTTATAATTTTTTCAAAATTTTCCATTATTTTCATTGATATTGTTCTGACTATTGTTCTAACATTTCTTCTTCTTCTTTTTTAAAATTCTCCAAAATTGTGTTAAAAAATACATTATAACCTCATGGAAATTAATGTGTTTGCCAATATTTTTTTTTTTTGCAATATTTAACAAAATTTTCGTGAAATTTTGACAGAAATTCTTTTACACCAAAAATATTTTGGGATTTAAAATTTTTAAAATTTCGATGGAAATTGCATATATATTAAAAAAAATCATAGTTTCTTTCTTTTTTTGTTTTTTTCAAATGCAATTGTAAAAATAAGGAAAAAAATGGACTTGTGTAATACATATGAAGGTTTTTAAAGTGTATAATAAATTGACCATGTCATGGAGCAGTCAAGGTTCAATTTTAACTAGTACCATGATGAAAATGTCCTTATAAACTTATTACAACAAATTACAAAACTTATACAAAAATAAAAGATCATATTTTGATAGAAAAAAAAACAAAAATTGTTTGATCTAAACAACTTCTACACATTCTTCTCCTTTTTTCACATCAACCTCAACCCCTCCTCCAAGTCCAATAAACAAGCTCGCCTTCCTCAACTTTCTCACTCTAACTCCCTTAGCATAGAGGGTGGTTCTTGGTCGAGTTCGACACCCTAATGGATGTGGAATTCCATGACGATTTCATGGCGGTTAGATATCATGCATTTTGTTAAATTATATATATATATATATATATATATATATAGCATGTAATATGAATAATATGAACAAGTTACAATTGTAAAAAATTAGAAAATAAAAAAAACAGATACAACAAAACCTTCAATGGAAGCAATGCAACGTGGAAATTGAACGGAAATCGTCGAGGCACGTGTAGGTCACGCTTTCCTTAAAACAGATTCGTCCCCTTCGGTTATGCATGAGGATACGACGGACGTTTGTCTCCCAGGATACAATGACTAGCAACGGAATCTTAAGTACAATCGTATACCATTTCTGGCGAACTTGAAACTGTGTTTTCTTCCATCACAAAAAATGACTACAACAAAAACTAGGTAGAACTTGAAAACAAGGAAAAACTCTATGACATGGCGAGTGCAAATTCTATGTATTTTTTGTGTGTCTCAAACATGTAGACGAGAGTTGGTAACGCCCTAAAATGCTTCTCTTTAAACAATGGACGTTTGTAGTATAGAAAAGTTGTCGTATCCACAGGGAGGTGAAAATTTGTAACTCGGGAGATTGATAAATATAAACGGTAAAAAAGGCAAGCACTTTTTCAAATCAAAGTGTAAAATGAAAGAAATATTTTTGTGATTTTTTTTATTCAAAATTTAAAGCATAAAATTAAAATGGTGAAGCTTTGAGAATCCCTTGTACGCTTTGCAATTGATATGAAATTTTAACTCTAATTAATAATTATCTAAAGCATTTGATTTATTATATCTTTTCTCATTAATTGCAAGCACTTTTTACTAATTATATAGGTCAACCAAGAGCGACAATATAGCAAGCCATAATGCAGTAAGGGTTTTCCTATAAAAACTAGCAAAATAATCATCTCTCACTAATGATTTGGTGCACTAATTATGAAAATTATAACCGTTGTCACTCAATTATAATTAACATAATTTTAAGATAGAAAAGATAACAACAAATCAAAATTAATATATTTTTATGAATAAATTATTGCGTTAATTTCGGCAGCACCTCAACTTATTAATTGGTTTAAGAATATACTATGTCATCCTCTGTCTATAATAAATCAAGAATTACCAAGCATTTACTTTGCCAGTCCATGTCTATAATATAGCAAAAACTCAAATTAATAAACGAGCATAACTTCAATATTATTAATATTAATTATGCAACATAATTAAATTACATAAAGAAAGCATGATTGAATTTATGCAAGAATTGGACAGCATAACAGCATTAAAAATAATTATTAAAAACATAAAGATATAATTTGTTCCACAAAAATATAAACATTACCACACAAATATAGAGTCAAAATCCATACCAAAATACTATGTATACAAGATCATCTCTCTGTCTCACCAGACTCTTTACACTAATTTAAACATTATTTTATTATTTTTTTACCTAAAAGAGTTATTGTTGAGTCTAACTCAGCAGAAAGAAAGAAAAGGAGAAAGAGGGCCAAAGGCCCGAAGGCATGCTGAACTGAGGCAAATGCCTCGGTATTTATAGGCCTTGAGAATTACTATTGAGAGATTCTTTTAATTATTTACACTATTTAAGCATTGAAAAATGGATCATAATGATCCAAATTTCCCTCTCTTTTTCTTCGCGCTGGGCATTCATCAATGCGTGAGAATCTCACTAAGATTCTCTGCTCCTCGGCAACTGGGAGCACGACAATAGGACGATCTGGACCTTTGAAGACACGATCCAACGGTCTGGAGACACGAGCAAAAATGGGTCCAGATGGGACCAGTGGGACCAAGAGACAAAACCGTCGGATCAGTCTTGGTAATCCAATCCAATGGTCAAGAGAACGGTTACACGTGAAACTGCAGCACCCGATTAGACACAGCCTAAGATTTGCGGGCCCCACTAACACTCGTCAGTGCTAACACACGCTGCGTGGCTAACGTGTGGCGTGACGTGCACAAACATCCAATGGTCACGATTAAATCGGCAATGCATCCGACGGTTACAATTATGCCACGTGTCCACCTAGATGAATTTTGAATTTTCTTTATCTTTTTGATGCATTTGATGTCCGATTTTGTCCATTTTGGTGTCGTTTTGCTCCGTTTTTCCTCCAGATTTTAAATCTAAAATTCACAAACATACTAAAATTAATTATTTTACAAACATAATATTTACAAAAATATTAAAAATATTTATTTTATATTAAAACACACAAAAATAAATAAAAACTCCTAAAATTTTTAATCTCTTACGGTTTGACACAGATATAATTTTTATGACTTGGAAATATTTTTAGAAATTACAAAAAATATAATAAGACACATTTACAAACTTAAAACACACTATCAAATACACTAAAACTCAAAATAAAATAACCGCATTACTTTTACGGTTTTAACTATTTACAAACTAAACACACATTTAACACACCAAAATGGCTTTAAAAATTACTAAAAATATTATTAAACATAAAAACATACTAAAAATACATTTTTAAACATATTTATACACTAAGACACAACAATACTTATTAACACAAAAATGTTATTAATTAAAAAATTTATTAAGAAATAAAAGCATAAATAATTAATTCAAGTCTTGTAAAATATACACTTTTACAGTCTCATCACACCCCCCAACCAGCTTATTGCTAGTCCCTAGCATTTAAAGCGATATTATTTTGAAATGATTTACTAAATAATCATACAATGAAAATCATTTAACTATAATTTGACTTATTTAACTAGATAAACTAACAAAACCAAAATTTTATTTGAACAATTTATATGCTATTTAACAAAATGTATACAAGCCAAACTTAGTGCAGAAAAGGGAGATAATGAATAATTATGAAGTTTCATCCAAAACTAGGAATAATATTGTTATGATATTTTGCTTCAAATCACTCCTGCAGGCAGCAACACTTCAAATTATTGATTTGGAACAATTAGAGAGCAGAAACATAAAAATAAAAATATTTACAAACTTTAAATATTGGATAGTGCAATGTCTAGCTTCCTTAAGCTTTCTCCATAACCCGTTTAACGAGCTTTGGGTTAGTAACTCCTAGACCAGTTGGTCTAAGGTACTAGGTGTTGAAGCACCTCTTAGAACTTACTTACTCGAGTTAAAGAGGCTACGAAACCAAACTTATCCAACTTTATTTATTTACACTTCTCTTTTTTATTTATTATTATTTTTTATTTTTTATTTAGTTATTTAATTTTGAAAATGTTACTGCCATCAATTGTTCATCTTCACAAAATAACAAAACTCAAATATTCATAGTTTTGACTTACCACCACAATTAAGCATTATAGTATATGTGTGAAAAGAATGGCTTACAAACACTTTGAAAAATAAACACTTAAAAATGTTAAATAAAACTAAAGTTTTGAGAGTCCATAAAATTAGATAATCCAAAGAATAGAAAAATAATATTACATTAATATGAAATTCAGAAATCAAAACAAAATAATAACACATTAATTACTAAGAAACTAATATTTACAAAACATTTTTTTAATTTTATTTTTAAATTTTATGACTCACAAAAAAAATAACACACAAAAATGAAAAATGCACAAAAATTTGGAGCAAAATAAAAAATATGGGCAAAGATCGAAAAATTTTTAGCACAGCACAACATTGAAGCACAATTTTTAAGCACAACCCTCTCCCCCCAACCTAAAATATACATTATTCAAAATGAATAAAAGAATGGTGAAAGCAACAAAAATATTACTTGAATCAACACAACTGCAGAGATAATCTGTAGCAAACTTAACAAACAAAAACTAAAATAAACACACATTTTTTTGTTGAAATTTATTTAAAAATTCAAACCAATTGCATTTACAAAATTAAATTTATTAGAATGCGTCTCGAAAGAAAACAATTTAACCCCTTAACTCAGCCATTTTGAACAAATTTAATTAATAGCCTTCATTTTAAATTTTCAAAATTAATTTCATTTTTTTTAAAGAAAATCAACATAGCACACAACAACATAAAAAAAATATATATTATAAACTATTTTACAAAGAAGGAAAGGTAAAGATATTACTTTCAAAGTGTTTTCCCATCGCTTGATCCTTTGAATTTAGCAAATCGTTCTTTTAACTCCGCTTTTGGTGGATAGTTGTCAAAGAGCAGCTTCCTCCTATATTAGGTGTTGAAAGACACCACATATGGGTCTTGTGTAAACATGCCCTCAAGATTGGCAAAATTTGAAACATTTAAACTATTGCAATTTAGACACATTTTATATTCTTGGTAGGTCCTTAAAAACAATGCTAGAGACAGTGGAGGAGGTGGTGGCCACATAAGATCTTGGTAAAAATCATCTTTGGTGAATTCTTGTGGCAACTGAGGTTGAGAATCTAAGACTAAGGGTGATGATTGTTCCTATTCTATAGCTAAGTCTTCATTCTCTTCCTTACATTCCTCTCCTAAAAGATGTTCCTCAAAATAGGTGGGTTCTAAAGTTTCTTCTTCAATGACTAGGACAACTATTCCTTCCTCACTTATAAAATCAAGATGATATTCAAGCCTATCTAATTCTATTCTTCTCATGGTTTCCATATATTTTTCTATAGTTTCTTCCAATGTTTCTAAGGTTTCTTCTAGATTCACCCTATTTGGGTCACTATATGTTTCTTGCAATTCAAAATTTGACTCCAAAATTTTGGGTTGATTTTCAGGCCAAGGTTCTAAAAAATTTGAATTGTTCTCCCAAAATAAATTGTTCCTAGAACTATTCAATTTCCAATAATCATATTCGGCCATATCTTCCAACATATAATAGGCTTCGTCGATAGGTAATTGGTAAAAAGCGGTGGTACCATCTCCTCTCTCTACCCAATTTCTAGTTTTAGGACTTAACCCATATATGAAAATTTCTAAAAGATAATCCCTAGAAAAACCATGGTGAGGATACCTATCTAGCAAGTCTTTAAATCTCCACCAAGCACTATAAAATGGTTCTAAGTATTGTTGGGAAAAATTTGCAATGATTTCTCCATGAACTTCCTAATACTTTTTTTTGGATTTTTAATTTTTTAATTATTTATTTATTTTTTAATCTTATTAATTTTTTTAAAGAAAAATTTTCAAGCTGAATAATGCTCAATTAATTGGATTCCCAAATCTTTGGGGGGTCACAGTAGACACGCTTAGAATTCCCAACTTTCTTAGGCAAGGGTGTTAGCCTTATGGTCGTGAGATCAAGTCCCAACGATGAGCCTTTTTGACAGATTCCAACAAATTTTACAATTACCCAAACTTATAAAACAAAAGACAAAATGCAAAGCTTTTCTTTATCCGAAATGAATAAAGCAGTGAGTGAAAAGCATCTGCCTATTTTTTTTTTATTTTTTATTTTTTATTCTTTTTTTTTAAATTTTTAATTTTTTTAATAATAAACACACAAAATAAAAATGCAAATCATTAAAATAATATTTACAAAGGATAGGGATAGATTACTTACTTGTTTTCCCGTTTAATTCAGCAATCTGACAGAGCAACGGCACCTCCCTGGCAACGGTGGCAGATTTTTGATAACGCCCCAAAATGTTTCTCTTTAAACGGCGGACGTTTGTAGTATGAAAAAGTTGTCGTATCCACAGGGAGATGAAAATTTGTAACTTGGGAGATTGATAAATATAAATGGTAAAAAAGGCAAGCACTTTTTCAAATCAAAGTGTAAAATGAAAGAAATTTTTTCGTGATTTTTTTATTCAAAATTTAAAGCATAAAATTAAAATGGTGAAGCTTTGAGAATCCCTTGTACGCTTTGCAATTGATATGGAATTTAAACTCTAATTAATAATTATCTAAAGCATTTGATTTATTATATCTTTTCTCATTAATTGCCAGCATTTTTTACTAATTATATAGGTCAACCGAGAGCGACAATATAGCAAGCCATAATGCAGTGAGGGTTTTCCTATAAAAACTAGCAAAATAATCATCTCTCACTAATGATTTGGTGCACTAATTATGAAAATTATAACTGCTATCACTCAATTATAATTAACATAAATTTAAAATAGAAAAGATAACAACAAATCAAAATTAATATATTTTTATGAATAAATTATTGCGTTAATTTCGGCAGCACCTCGACTTATTAATTGGTTTAAGAATACACTATGTCATCCTCTGTCTACAATAAATCAAGAATTACCAAGCATTTACTGTGCCAGTCTATGTCTATAATGCAGCAGAAACTCAACTTAATAAACGAGCATGACTTCAATATTATTAATATTAATTATGCAATACAATTAAATTGCATAAAGAAAGCATGACTGAATTTATGCAAGAATTGGACAGTATAACAATATTAATAATAATTATTAAAAACAAAAGATATAATTTATTCCACAAAAATATAAGCATTACCACACAAATATAGAGTCAAAATTCATACCAAAATACTATGCATACAAGATCATCTCTCTGCCTCACCAGACTCTTTACACTAATTTAAACATTATTTTATTATTTTTTTACCTAAAAGAGTTACTGTTGAGTCCAACTCAGCAAAAAGAAAGAAAATGAGAAAGAGGGCCAAAGGCCTAAAGGTATGCTGAACTGAGGCAAATGCCTCGGTATTTATAGGCCTTGAGAATTACCATTGAGAGATTCTTTTAATTAATTACACTATTCAAGCGTTGAAAAATGGATCATAATGATCCAAATTTCCCTCTCTTCTTCTTCGCGCTGGGCATTCATCAATGCGTGAGAATCTCGCTGAGATTCTCTGCTTCTCGGCAACTGAGAGCACGGCAATGGGACGATCTGGGCCTTTGAAGACACGATCCAATTGTCTGGAGAAACGAGCGAAAATGGGTCTGGATGGGACCAGTGGGACCAAGAGACAAAACCGTCGGATCAGTCTTGGTAATCCAATCCAATGGTCGAGAGAACGGTTATACGTGGAACTGAAGCACCCGATTAGACACAGCCTAAGATTAGCGGGCCCCACTAACATCCGTCAGTGCTGACACACGCTGCGCGGCTGACGCGTAGCGTGACGTGTGCAGACATCCAATGGTCACGATTGAATCAACAGTGCATCCGATCGTTACAATTATGCCATGTGTCCACCTAGATGAATTTCAAATTTTCTTTATCTTTTTGATGCATTTGATGTCCGATTTTATCCATTTTGGTGTCGTTTTGCTCTGTTTTTCCTCCAAATTTTAAATCTAAAATTCACAAACATACTAAAATTAATTATTTTACAAACATAATATTTACAAAAATATTAAAAATATTTATTTTATATAAAACACACAAAAATAAATAAAAACTCCTAAAATTTATAATCTCTTACGGTTTGACATAGATATAATTTTTATGACTTAAAAATATTTTTAGAAATTACTAAAAATATAATAAGACATATTTACAAACTTAAAACACACTATCAAACATATTAAAACTTAAAATAAAATAACCGCATTACTTTTACAATTTTAACTATTTACAAACTAAACACACATTTAACACACCAAAATTACTCTAAAAATTACTAAAAATATTATTAAACATAAAAAAATACTAAAAATACATTTTTAAACATATTTACACACTAAGACACAAAAATACTTATTAACACAAAATGTTATTAATTAGAGAATTTAATGAGAAATAAAAGCATAAATAAATTATTTAAGCCTTGCAAAATATACAGTTTTACATTCTTATCAAAAGTTCATTATATAGGCTTAAGAAAATAGATGTTACAATCTACATTATAGTGAGGCATTATTCAAAATTTATGTGCATAATGACACCGGTTGCAACCTTTCATTTTTCATGATAATGGTGCTCATAATATCTCATTAAACCATCGGTTGTAAACCTCTATTTTTCATGATTATGAAGCTCATAATCACCTATTAAACCATGCATTTGGGTGTTACAACATGAGGTTTATGACCTTTATTAATCTCCACCAATGAGCATCAATTTCTCATTCACCCATTTGTCATTTTTCCAACAATCCCCCACATGAATGAAAATGACAAACTACAAAGGAAAAACAAAGACACTACATGGTGATAGAGTTCTACGGTTAATACCTGCAGAGGATAGGTAGGCGTTAACCCTTGAACTTTCCTTTGTGAAAGTATGTTTACTTTACTGGCTGACCAGTAGACGCGATATCCTTTAACTGTTCTGTCATTTGTGTAAATGATAACATACATGGTTATGTTCATTTTGGCCATGAACATCTCCCTGGTTCTTCAAGAGTTTTTAAAGAATTGAGCCCTAACAATTCTCCTTTGAAGCGGCCCTACTTCTCTCTCACATAGGTGATTTCTTACTTAAGAGTAACCCGTATTACTCCACTCGAATTCCCCACGTATTCGACGCTTTAGAATCATTAAAAGCAAACTGCTTAACCTTTCCTTACAGGTACCACTATTTTTATATATAGGAATGGGTTGGGGTAACCCCCACAGTGATCTTACTCGGTCTATTCAGTTTAGTTGTCCCATTGAACCTAGATCTTGGGATCTCCAGTCAACAAGGTTGGGTTTCCACTGTTTTGACCTATTCTTTTATGGGCTTAAGTCCCATTCCTCTTGATGTTTTCTCAACTTGATCTCTACTCAGTCCTTTAGTTAACGGATCCACAATATTTTCTTTAGACCTTACATAGTCTATTGTCATGACTCCAGTCGAGATTAGTTGTCTAACGATATTATGTCGATAACGTATATGTCTCGACTTACCATTGTACATCACATTCTGTGCCCTGCCAATAGCAGACTGATTTTCGCAATGTATGCGTATTGCAGGCATAGGTTTAGGCTATTTAGGAATATCCTTTAAAAAATTCCTTAGCCATTCAGCTTCTTCACCGCTTTTATCCAAGGCTACAAATTCAGATTCCATAGTAGATTTGGTTATTACTGTCTGCTTTGAGGACTTCCATGAAACTGCTGCGCCTCACAAAGTGAATACATATCCATTTGTAGCTTTAGAATCCTATATATCAGATATCCAACTTGAGTCAGAATACCCTTCAAGAACAACAAGATCTCTTGTATAATGTAGCCCATAATTACGAGTATACCATAAGTATCTGAGTACTCTAACAATCACTTTCCAGTGATCATCTCCTGGATTACTCGTGAATCTACTCAGACTACTTACAGCATAGGCAATATCTGGTCTTGTATAATTCATTAAGTACATTAAACTGCCTATCACTCTAGCATATTCTACTTGGGATATACTTTCTCCTTTATTTTTTGACAGATGTTGACTAGCATCAATTGGTGTTCTGGCCACGCCAGTGTCCTTTTTACTAAATTTGTCAAGTATCTTGTCCACATAGTGTGACTGGCTCAAGATTAGTCCATCAGGAAACCTTTTGATTTTGATTCCTAAAATCACATCGGCAGGTCCCATGTCTTTCATGTCAAACCTAGAGTTCAACATATCTTTAGTAGATTTGATCATCCAATCATTGTTACCGACGATTAGCATGTCATCTACATATAGACAAAGAATAACATATCTATCGTCTATTCTTTTGACATAAACACACTTGTCACACTCATTAATTTTGAAGCCATTTGTCATCATAACATTGTCAAATTTCTCATGCCATTACTTTGGTGCATGTTTAAGCCCATACAAAGACTCCACAAATTTGCAGACTTTCTTTTCTTGTCCTGGAGCAATACAACCTTCTGGTTGTTCCATATAAATTTCCTCTTCAAGGTATCCATTAAGAAAAACAATCTTTACATCCATCTGATGTACTTCAAGATTTCGCAAAGCGGCAATCACTATAATCATTCTTATGGAGGTTATTCTCGTTACAGGAGAATAAGTATCAAAGTAATCAAGGCCTTCTTTTTGTCTATAACCTTTTATAACAAGTCTAGTCTTATACTTGTTAATTGTTCCATCAGCTTTCATTTTGCGTTTGAAAATCCACTTAGAACCTAGCGGTTTACTTCCTGGAGGAAGGTTCACTAACTCCCAAGTATGATTCTGCATGATGGAATCAATTTCACTCTTTATGGCTTCTTTCTATAAAGGACCCTCAGATGAGCTTACAGCTTCTTTGAAAGTTTAAGGTTTAGCCTCTAGTATGTAGGTCAGAAAGTCAGGTCCAAATGATTTTTCTAACCTTGCCCTTTTGCTTCACCTAGGCTCTTCCTCTTCATATTCGGTTTCAACTTCTTGATGATCCTGACTATTCTCTTCAATAGTCTCAAACGTTCGTTTAGATGAACTTGGACCATCCTTTTTGGATTTGCAAGGAAATACATGTTCAAAAAATGATGCATTCCTGGATTCCATTATCATGTTCTTGTGAATCTCAGGGTTTTTAGATTCATACACAAGGAACCGATAAGCACTACTGTTGTGGGCATAACCAATGAAGATGCAATCAACTGTTTTTGGACCTATTCTCATCTTCTTTGGTGTGAGTACCATTACCTTTGCAAGACACCCCCACACTCTTAAGTATTTGTAGGAAGGCTTTCTACCTTTCCACAGTTCATAAGGGGTCTTGATTGAAAACACAACATAGCAAACTGATATAATGTAAACGTTTTTACAACGCTCATATATATACATAAACAATTAAGAAATAAAACCAATTACATAACAAACAAAACATAAACAAAGAAACTATATAAATTGTTAAATAACTGTAAACAAAAAAAAACCTGTGTAGTATATAACTTATAATTAATTAATATAGAATACAACCAAAAATCATCAAAACATTAACAAAAATGTAAACATGTTATCTTATAACTCAAACTGTTATAAACTGTTGTAAAGGCAAAAACTGTAAACAAGTAGAACGTAAACAAAGAGATAAATGAAACTTATAATGTATGATAAATGTTTTAAATAGAAACCTGTTATATACTTAAAAAACTATTATATACTCAAAACATAAGCCAATGCTAAATAACTAATATATAACAAAACTGTTATAACATAAAAAAATAAAGAAACTATTACATATATTATAACAAAAACAAAAACTATTATAGCAACTGTCATATAATACAACCTTTATACATATCTATATAAATATATATAAAACGTAAACAACTAGAAAAGAAACAAAACTTGTACAGTTTATGCACATAAAAGTTGACTAATTCTTATATATATATACACACACACACACACATAAAACAAAAACAAAAGGTCATGAACAGATCGATAAAAGGCAATTTTTTTTCTTTTTTTTTCTTTATTCAACTGGAATGATCAATTCAAAATGTTCAAACACAAGAAACGTCTATAACAATAACAAAAGCCAACATTAGAAGCCAACCAAATTTATGGAAGTTGAAATGTAACAAAATGGTCAAAACCAAATATGCAAGCAAACAAAAATCTATAGTAAGATGAAAATGTGAGAAGGAAATCATAAGATCTATTTCTCCATTTTAGTAACCTGTCAATCTTCAAAACAATATGGAAATAAGCCATAAAGAGTGAAATTGATTCCATCATGCAGAATCATACTTGGGAATTAGTGGACCTTCCTCCAGGAAGTAAACCGCTAGGTTCTAAGTGGATTTTCAAACGCAAAATGAAAGCTGATGGAACAATTGACAAGTATAAGGCTAGACTTGTTATAAAATGTTATAGACAAAAAGAAGGCCTTGATTACTTTGATACTTATTCTCCTGTAACGAGAATAACCTCCATAAGAATGATTATAGCGATTGCCGCTTTGTGCAATCTTGAAGTATATCAAATGGATGTAAAAACTGCTTTTCTTAATGGGGACCTTGAAGAGGAAATTTATATGGAACAACCAGAAGGTTGTATTGCTCTAGGACAAGAAAAGAAAGTCTGCAAATTGGTGAAGTCTTTGTATGGGCTTAAACAAGCAGCAAAGCAATGGCATGAGAAATTTGACAATGTTATGATGTCAAATGGCTTCAAAATTAATAAGTGTGACAAGTGTGTTTATGTCAAAAGAACAAACGATGAATATGTTATTCTTTGTCTGTATGTAGATGACATGCTAATCGTCAGTAGCAATGATCGGATGATCAAATCTACTAAAGATATGTTGAACTCTAGGTTTGACATGAAAGACATGGGACCTTCTGATGTGATTTTAGGAATCAAAATCAAAAGGTTGCCTGTTGGACTCATCTTGAGCCAGTCACACTATGTGGACAAGATACTTGACAAATTTAGTAAAAAGGACACTGGCGTGGCCAGAACACCAATTGATGCTAGTCAACATCTATCAAAAAATAGAGGAGAAAGTATATCCCATGTGGAATATGCTAGAGTGATAGGCTGTTTAATGTACTTAATGAGTTGTACAAGACCAGATATTGTCTATGCTGTAAGTAGTTTGAGTAGATTCACGAGTAATCTAGGACATGACCATTGGAAAGCGATTGTTAGAGTACTTAGGTACTTACGATATACTCGTAATTATAGGCTACACTATACAAGAGATCTTGTTGTTCTTGAAGGGTATTCTGACTCAAGTTGGATATCTGATATATAGGATTCTAAAGCTACAAATGGATATGTATTCACTTTGGGAGGCGCAGCAGTTTCGTGGAAGTCCTTAAAGAAGACAGTAATAATCAAATCTACTATCGAATTTGAATTTTCAACCTTAGATAAAAGCGGTGAAGAAGCTGAATGGCTAAGGAATTTTTTAGAGGATATTTCTGAATGGCCTAAACCTATGCCTGTAATACGCATACATTGCGATAATCAGTTGCTATTGGCAGGGCACAGAATGTGATGTACAATGGTAAGTCGAGACATATATGTTGTCGACATTATACCGTTAGACAACTAATCTCAATTGGATTCATGACAATAGACTATGTAAGGTCTAAAGAAAATATTGCGGATCCGTTAACTAAAGAACTGAGTAAAGATCAAGTTGAGAAAACATCAAGACGAATGGGACTTAAGCCCATAAAAGAATAGGTCAAAACAATGGAAACCCAACCTTGTTTACTGGAGATCCCAAGATCCAGGGTCAATGGGACAACTAAACTAAATAGACCGAGTAAGATCACTGTGGGGGTTACCCCAACCCATTCCTATATATAAAAACAGTGATACTTGTAAGGAAAGGTTAAGCAGTTTTCTTTTAATGATTCTAAAGCGTCGAATGCATGGGGAATTTAAGCGGAGTAATACGGGTTACTCTTAAGTGAGAAATCACCTATGTGAGAGATAAGTGGGGCCGCTTCAAAGGAGAATTGCTAGGGCTCAATTCTTTAAAAACTCTTGCAGAACCAGGAAGATGTTCATGGCCAAAATGAACATAACCATGAGAATTGAAACTGTGTCAGGAAAATATATGTGTGAGGTATGTTATCGTTTACACAAACGACTGAATAGTTCAAGGATATCGCGTCTACTGGTCAGCCAATAAAGTAAACATACTTTCACAAGGGAAGGTTCAAGGATTAATGCCTACCTATCCTTTGCAGGTATTAAACGTAGAACTCTATCACTGTGTAGTGTCTTTGTTTTTCCTTTGTAGTTTGTCAATTTCATTCATCTGGGGCATTGTTGGAAAAATGGAAAATGGGCGAATGAGAAATTGATGTTCATTGGTGGAGATTAATGGAGGTCATTAACCTCATGTTGTAACACCCAAATGCATGGTTTAATAGGTGTATGCGCTTCATAATCATGAAAAATAGAGGGTTACAACCGATGGTTTAATGGGAGATTATGAGCACCATTATCATGAAAAATGGAAGGTTGCAACTGGTGTTATTATGCACATAAATTCTGAATAATGCGTCATTATAATGTAGATTGTAACGTCTATTTTCTTAAGCCTATATAATGAACTCTCCTCCACATGTTTGAGACACACAAAAAATACATAGAATTTGCACTCACCAACTCGTAGAGTTTTTTCCTTGTTTTCAAGTTCTACCTAGTTTTTGTTGTAGTCGTTTTTTGTGATAGAAGAAAACACAGTTTCAAGTTTGCCAGAAATGGTATACAATTGTGCTTAAGATTCCATTGCTAGTCGTTGTATCCTGGAAGATAGACATCCGTCGTATCCTTGTGCACAACTGGAGGGGATGAATCTGTTTTAAGGAAAGCGTACCTACACGTGCCTTGACCATTTTCGTTCAATTTTCACGTTGCATTGCTTCCATTTTCAGAAATGGGTGATAATATGAATGTTGTTCCAACTGAGAATGTTCCAACTGGGAGCACTTCTGAGACACCGATGTCATCTCCTAGGGTCCATGCTTCAACCTCGATACAACCTTTGTCGGTTACGGTTCTTGTGAACCACAATGAAAAACCTGAAAAATTTAATGGACTGAACTTTAAAACTTGGCAACAAAAAATGTTGTTCTATTTGACAACACTGAATCTTGCGAGATTCTTGAAAGAGGATCCTCTTATTGTTAAAGAGGATGAATCAGGTGCTCCGACCTTGCTTTCTGTTGAAGCATGGAAGCATTCTGACTTCTTGTGCAAGAATTATATTCTAAATGGCTTGACTGATGCACTTTATAATGTGTACAGTCCGAAAAAAATGGCCAAAGAAGTATGGGAGTCTTTGGACCATAAATACAAAATAGAAGATGATGGTGCTAAGAAGTTCATAGTTGGACGGCTCATGAACTACAGAATGATGGATTCCAAGACTTTAATTAGTCAAGTTCAAGAACTACAATTACTCATTCATGAAATACATGCAGAAGGAATGGTAATTAGTGAGTCTTTCTAGGTACCTGCAATTATAAAGATGCTATCTCCTGCGTGGAATGACTTTAAGAACTATCTGAAGCACAAGCGTAAGGAGATGAGTGTTGAAGATCTTATTGTTCGACTTCACATTGAGAAAGACAATAGAAGATCTGAGAAAAAGCCTTTTAACAAGTCTGTTGCCAAAGCAAATGTGGTGGAGCATGACAAAAGCTCCAAGAACAAGAAAAACAAGTCGGGGTTCAAGCTGGGGCCTAAGGGTGGAATTTCAAAGAAGCAGAAATTCCAAGGAAAATGTTACAACTATGACAAGGTGGGGCACAAGTTGGCAAATTGTAGGCTACCGAAGAGAAACGAGAAGAAAGAGGCCAATGTGGTGGACAACATTACACAAGAAATGTCAGACATCAGTCTTTCCGCTGTGGTCTCTGAAGTCAACATAGTAGACTCCAACCCAAAAGAGTGGTGGCTAGACATTGGGGCCACATGCCATGTCTGTTGTGATAAAACTGCTTTTGCTGAACTCATACTATCATATTCTGGGGAGAAGCTGTATATGGGCAACTCTGCCACATCTAAGATCAAGGGCCAAGGGATGGTATTTCTGAAAATGACATCAGGCAAAGAAGTTAAGCTGCAAAATGTGTTGTATATGCTTGATATATGGAAGAATCTCATTTCTAGAACTCTGCTGAGTTCACATGGCTTCAAGATGGTTTTTGAAGCTGATAAAATAGTTTTGTCTAAACATGGAATGTATGTGGGAAAGGGATATGTGAAAAATAGAATGTGGAAAATGAATGTAATGGCTGTTAAGCCCAATTCCATTAATAAAAATAAAAAGTCTTCTGCTTATATGCTTGAGTCTTCTAATTTATGGCATGGTAGACTAGGTCATGTTAATTATGATACTTTGCATAGATTAATTAACTTGGATCACATACCCACATTTAATATTGATCCCAAACATAAATGTGAAATATGTGTAGAGGCAAAACTAACGAGATCTTTATTTCAAGCGATTGAGAGAAATACTAAGCCACTTGAATTGATACATAACGACGTTTGTGACTTAAAATTTGTTAAAACCAAAGGGGACGAATCTGTTTTAAGATTGTTAAATTATATATATATAGCATGTAATATGAATAATATGAACATGTTACAATTCTAAAAAATTAGAAAATAAAGAAAACAGATACAACAAAACCTTCAATGGAAGCAATGCAACGTGGAAATTGAACGAAAATGATCGAGGCACGTGTAGGTCACGCTTTCCTAAAAATAGATTCATCCCCTCCGGCTGTGCACGAGGATACGACGGACGTTTGTCTCCTAGGATACAATGACTAGCAACGGAATCTTAAGTACAATGATATACCATTTCTGGCGAACTTGAAACTGTGTTTTCTTCTATCACAAAAAACGACTACAACAAAAACTAGCTAGAACTTGAAAACAAGGAAAAAACTCTACGACTTCGTGAGTGCAAATTCTATATATTTTTTGTGTGTCTCAAACATGTGGAGGAGAGTTCATTATATAGGCTTAAGAGAATAGACGTTACAATCTACATTATAATGAGGCATTATTCAAAATTTATGTGCATAATGACACTGGTTTCAACCTTCCATTTTTCATGATAATGGTGCTCATAATCTCCAATTAAACCATCGGTTGTAACCCTCCATTTTTCATGATTATAAAGCTCATAATCACCTATTAAACCATGCATTTGGGTGTTACAACATGAGGTTTATGACCTCCATTAATCTCCACCAATGAGCATCAATTTCTCATTCACCCATTTGCCATTTTTCCAACACCTTTAACCCTTATCATCATATCCACACTCGCTCACCTGCTGCGTATATTTGTGCGCAAAAAGAAAAAAAGATAGTGCCTTCGTCCTCCCCCTATCCCACAAGTCCCAACTCTAAGGGACTATTACTTCCTAGTTTTTTCCTTTATTAAAACGTTTTTAAGAAAATTTGGAGTTTTATCTTTTTTCTTTCCGATAATTTTTTGTCATTGGCTTAGTTAGAATTGGGCATTGACCGATGTATTGTATGAATTTGATGCAAACTTTGAAATGTTCTTGTATGTCTAACGATGTCAAAATAGATGGCATAGTTTTTTAATAAACTCTTATTAACACTATTGCATCGTGAACTTCTAGTAAAACGGCAATATACTGCTTTTATATATATATATATATATATATATATATATATATATATATTTGGGGGCTTTAGTATTACTCTCCCTTAAACATGTCGCATTTGAACAATTTTTAAACTTTTAATTTTATTAAGTTGTCCCTTAAACTAACAAATTTGTAACAAATCACCTGCCATTAATAGCGATATTAGTTTTTTGACTTGAAATTAACACATGATTTTTACACAAATAGTTAACTAAGAGTATGAAAACTCTTTTGTTATGAATATTAGACTAAATTTATTTTTAAAATTAAGTTAATCCAATTTTTTGATAAAAATTAAATTAAAGATATTAATCACGATAAATATGGATTTAAACACATAAAAATAATCAATCATGTTATATTATCATTAATCATCTATTCATGCATAAGTCACATGTTAACTTCAGTCAAAAAACTAATATCGTTATCAATAGGGGTGATTTGTTAAAAAAATTAAAAATTTAGGGGGCAACTTGCTAAATTAAAAATTCATGGGGTAAATCACTAATGTGCAACAAATTTGGAGGGACAATAATGCTAAAAACCTTTTTTTTTTTGCAATTAACCCATAAAATTTTTTAATATGTAGCCAACACATAGACTAATGTCAATAATTTTTTTCTATAAAAGCTAACATGTGTGCTACACATGGGTCGTTAATTACTAGAACAAATGGCCATTTTTATTTATTTTAATATGAATTTATTAACATAAGGACAAGTCCATATCTGTTGTCTTATTTCCTGTCTCCTTGGCTGTCTCTTCCAATTAAATCTTGCTATATCACTTAAACTTAACAACGTAAACATATAAATAGGACCTAAATATTAAAAGTAATTAAGAAATTTACTTATGTGTCAAAATTTCATTATGGACAGTTAAGGGGACAGGAAAATGGAATAGCAGATCTTAATTATGTAAGGACATGAAAATTTTTTAATTAGCTTTGTTCTAAAAACAAAATTTTTATAATTGATCAAGAATGATAACTTACGCTCTTAATTAATGCTCTTGTGTAATTCATTTATAAGTTTTCTTCAAAAAATGAGAACATTTATAGATTTTCTTTGCTGCAAAGTTTTTAAAATTTGCATATTTTAGAAGATACTTGCCTTAAAATTTTATCATGCAACCGCCTCAAATGTTTTTTTATAAGTATCTTATAAATAATTTACTATCTAATTTTTTTCTTTAAAATGTGTTCTAAAAAGTTGTCATCAGTTCAAAAAAAAAAATTTCTTGTGCAACTTTCTCACAAACTTTTTTTCTTTTGTAATGTGTTCTATTAAACCTTTTTTTTTTTTTCATTAAACTAAACTATTTGAAGAGTAAAAATGAGTAAAACTGAATTGATGAGAAATTTTAGATCTTCATACTAAAAGATGTAAGAAATCCTAGCGCAAGGTGTGTGTTTTTATCTGATCATCCGAAATGTGACACACCAATATAGCTCAACTTTTAATATGTAGAGTATTTATTGAAAGAAAATAGTTGAGGGATCCTTTTAAAAGAAAGTGAATTATTTATGTTGGGGTAAAAATAACACTTTAGTCATCACTACACACATGTCAACTGATCGTCTGGAAGCATCGATTAGAGAATGTTGAATGGCCAGATCAACTAGAGATGGCCAGTTGACTCGTCCAAAGGCGATAATCGACTAGAAACCAACGGGACCTACATAAAATAAATCAAGAAATGGTCATCCTTAGATTCCATAAAGACCAAATCAGTTAAATATAGAAATAAATGCAAGAATCATATCAATCTCAGAGCAGATGCATCCTCAAGCCAAATAGGAAAACAACCAAATGGAAAAGTCAATTAGGAACAATATAAAGAAGTTACCATTTCTTTGCTCAGCACCGAATCAACTTAAGAATCATGCAACTAGGAAGCCTAATTCATCCCCTATAAATATGATTTTGACAGACTGTACTCAGCACATTTATTTTCTCTCTCTAAATCCCTTCCTCCTCCTCCTCTTCCATTCTTTTTCCAATATATAGTGAAACCTAAGACTCTACGGTGAAAGTAGCCTCTATTTTGGAGGCAAACCAATATAAGTTCATGTGTCATATCTTTGCCACATTTTATGCTTTGTTTTCGATGCAGGTCAACTCAAGACCAATAGACTAACTCTCACCTAATGGACTTCCAAGAATAGTCATTGGGCCTTAAACGAATCTAATTGCAGAATTCACCCTCTACAGTTTCCATTCAAAATTTAACAAATAGATCATTCATGAGCCATTTTTTTGAGTTCAAAAACTAATTATGCCCCAAGATTGACTATAGAGACTAATGCTAGAGAGAAATTTCAGAGACTATGAATTAAGTCTAAAATAAAAGTTGCCTACAGCAGACATCTTTTTTTTTTTGTTTAATTAACGTTAGTTTGGTTTTAGTTTGTACTTGTGGCAGTTTATAGTTGAATGGGAAAAAAAAATTTGTTGAATATGGTTCAAAAGAAGAAAAAAGTTTTGTTGCTGAATCAAAAAAAAAGTTCGTTTAATCTGGCGATTCCATTCTAGCAAAAAAAAAAAAAGAAAAAAGAAAAAAGAAAAAAGAAAAAAGAAAAGAGTCAAACAAAGTAGCTTCGACTTTCTCTGGTCCAATGAAATCTTAAGAAAAAGGGCCATAACAATTTTTTTTTTGAAATATTTGTCCCCAGCTACACCCTCAAGTGACCTTTTTTCTTTCTTTTTTTAATTGCTTTTTTAGCAAACAAGGAGTTTTTCCTAGAGCCGACAATTTCAGACACGATACTAAAATGACATGATATAAATGGGTTTGGAATACACGTATATTAATTGGGCCATAAATGGGTTGGCACGAATAACACGAAAATAAACGTGTTGGATTCGTGCTAATACGTTTAACATGCTTAATTAAACGTGCAGTAAACGTATCAACACAACATGACACGACCCGCACGTTTAATAACTATAATATTTAGTGAAAGAAATATATTTCAAGTATATTTAGTAAAATAAATATATAAGAAAATATAGAATATAAAATTTGTAGTCAAAACTAATAGGTTGTTGAAACTAATTAATTAAGTTTAAGATGTGTTTTATAACTTTATAAACCGTTCTTTCTATTAATTATTATTAGAATATATACCTAGGATATATAACCCTAATTTTTAATTTATTTTTAATTTAAGCCAATTAAGAAAACCCCTTTTTTAAGTTTTTTAATGTGACACCCGTTATTCTCCTAACGGGTATTGAGGTAATTAAATTAATTTTTAGTGTATAAAAAAAAATTTCTTCAATTAAATTTATTTTATAATATTTATTTTTATCTATTTTTAAATTTTCTAAAATTCTCCTATATTTATTTTGTATGATTACTAAAAAGTCTTAGAACTTCTAATAAATCTCAAAAATGTCATATTGGCATTATGTGTGTTAAAGTCTTTAGATGAGACATAAGGATATCTTTTCCAACTACTCTTGACCCTCATTTTCTTTATTTCCTCCGTGACATGCTTCAACATGTCTCCTCTATAATTGTTTCTATCACTTCTCTTCAAAGACTTCATCTTTTCTTCCTTTCTCTTCCACGGTTCCCACACTCTTCTTCTCATTTCTTTGCTGAAGCAAAATACTTAGAGAACTTCTTCAAGGCAGCCATAAAAATCAGCCACCATCACCTCCATTTGAGCAAGAATTTCAGTCATACCGAAGTAAAGGAACCTGTTTTGAAGCCATTTCAAGCTTCCAACTAACCATAATCCGAGGTTAGAATCTTATGAACAAATTTAGTCTTTCATTTATAAATTTTCTTTTATACTAAAGGATTATTCAAATTTGCGTTCTTAAACCTAAGTATATGTTTGTTGCTATTTTGGAGCATATGTATGAAGTCTAAGTGTATATGCCCTAGACAGAAAATTTATATTGTTAAATTTTGTAATACCTCTATGGGCAGTGGTTATTTCTTGAAATTCTAAGATTAAATTAAAATGAATTTTATGAATTGGTTTGCATATTTGAAAAGTAGCATCCTAGGCTTTCTAACGAGCTATCATAAACCTAAATCGGAGTTGTATTTTATTTTCTAAGAATTATTCAATTTTTGTATTGGAAACTAGTAAATCTGCCAGTTTGTTATGGTATACCAGCTGCTAACCTGAACCAAGAACCCATCTTTGCTCACCACCTAATTCTTTAATGTCTTGCAACCTTTCCAATATTATCCTAAGTGATTGATGAATCTTATTAGGGACTAAAACATATAGATTACTTGTTCACATTTTATATTGTGTTAAGACAAAAATTGTTTACTGTGGTATTCAAAAGAGATTTATATAAAAGCTTTAGTGGCATACTAGTAAGATAGGCTTACACATGATTTATTTATGAATGTAGTTGTATGTTGTGCTTTAGTTTTAATTGTCCTTATGCACGCCTTAGGATCAAGGGAGTATGGAGCTAACGTTAATTGATTCCAGGATTAAAAGATTGTTGATAAGCTTGAAAGGTAGGGATTCTATTACTCATCTTTTGTGAGGTTTTTATAGAATTAAAATTGATTGTTTTGCCGCAATATATATATCTATGTTGAACTAATATTATATGAGTATCACATATGAAACTATGACATGGACTCGTCTTGTATTGTACGGCGAGGAACATAATGAATTGACACATGTTATAAATTGAGAAGCATGGTTAGGAAAACTAACTCTATTAATAATGATTCAATATAGAGAAATTGTGAGACATGAAGAGGGCGACGGTTACGTCCTTGGGCATGAATACCCTAAAAGGTAAAATAGGGAGAAGGCGATGACGCTTCCTTGGGTTGAAAGTCCCAGAACACACTGTACAGGAATCGACTTGGTGAGGACTCGGGGCTTGATGTCCCCTCACCGGAACACCCTTGGAATGTTTATAGGGTGATCAAGTGCGCCCATTTGGGTTTCGATGAGTTGAGTGATACTCAATTTAACATGGATACCTAGGAACAATGATGATTGGTAATATTTGTATAAATGTGTAATTATGACACTTGGTAATGATTAACTACGGTATCCATAAGATGTGATCATAATAAACCTCATAATCTGGAATATGATGTAACTTACTAACCATGCAGGTTTTAATGTGGTAATGATAAAAACCTAAAGGTGAGTAATGGCTTTCTCTACTGAGCATAGTGTCGCTCATTCCCTTATATTTTTATCTTTTCAGGACTCACTAAGTGTGAGGTGGCTACGAGAAATATAGTTGAGGAAGTGATGTAGCTATATTACATTGGGACTGCTTCAATTGTTGAGAATGTTCTTCATGATAATGTAAGCATCAATTGTTACTTTCTGTGACTGTATTACAATGTGTTGAGGGTTAAAATGATGATGACAACAGTTTATATTATTAAATTTAAGGTGCTACATTAAACTGTGGTTTATTTGTCGTTTATATTTTTATTTTTGAGTTGGGAGTTTTCATTTAAGTCCCGGGCAAATTTTATTTTTAAGGTTTTACTTTTATTATTTATTTTTATTTTATCTCATTAAAAACTGTTAACCCCCATATAGGGGCGTTACATTTAAGTTAAGTGATTATACTAAAAATACAATTATACGAAAAATACCCCAATTTTAAACCTATGTTTCCACTAAAATATCAATAAAATCAATCAAGAAATATATATTTATATATTAAATAATATAAGCTTAAAACAAAAATAAAGCTTAAAAAAATCAATTAAGAAATATATATTTATATATTAAATAATATAAGCTTAAAACAAAAAAAAAGCTTAAAAAGAAAAAATTCAGATTTGTAGGTGCAAGGCGAATCCTTGCACCTGAAGGGGATGTTGTTGCTCTTATCACCGCCACACTGGATAAGCATCTGGAGTTAAATAGGCGCCTTTTTTATTTATTATGATTCTTTTACTCATTTGAAAATAAAAAAAATTTCAAAAGGTGCCTTTTTTTTATTTATTATAAGTCCTTTACTCATTTAAAAATATAAAAAATATTCCAATTTTAACGGTGCAAGGAGGATTCGAACCATGCACAAGGGCGCGTTTAATTCCTCCTTCCATCACCACACTGGATCAAAGTGGAAGTCAAATGGTAGGCTTTTTTTTATTTATTATGACTTAACTGAACATCCTAAAAATTCCCACATCAGGAGCACATATCAAGTCTTTCTCAACTCCACTCTATATATTATGAGCACTTTGGTTCCATTGCTCTTGTGCGTGGGTAACATGCCCATAAAGCCTAAGGCTTTAAATTGGTTATCCAGTTGGGAGAAAGAATTGAGTTTAAAATGTTTAATGATTATATATTATTATATTTTTTATTTAAATATTTAAAATCATACCTGTGGAAGATTTGAATTTCACATGATCGGTCAGAGAGTTGCGAAGAATTCGGTCAGAGAGCTGCGAAGAATGGGGATGGGTTGGCACTCAAAGGGAAGGAGATGGTCGTTGGCGTTGGTGTTGCCCTCATGGTTCGGAATTAGAAACCACCCGTGGAAAATTTTAGCGAATATCGAATTGGGGATCCCAAGAAAAATATCCGATATCGATGAAAACCTTATACGACTAAAATGTCCGACTAAAATGTCATTTGGACGACATGGAAAAGATGAAGGAAAATATGGTTATGGACCAAAAATCGGTCCAATTTTACGGATATTCGGAAAAATACTTGGTGGAAATTTTTATAAAAATTATTAAAATTAGAGAAATTCATATTAAATATTTTATTGAGAATTATGAAAATTATGCATTAAATATCTCTAATAAGATACAATAATTATTAAAAAAGAATTGATTACAAAATTTTTCTTTGAATTAAAGCCTTTGTAATACTTTGTCTCTCGAATTTTAAAATGTAATATCTGTTCCCCTTAAAATATGAACCATTAACAAAAATAGTCCTTTGGTTATAATTTTAGTGAAAACTTAACAAATAATTCTAAAATTATGGATTCTTTAGTAATCATATTGATAAAAATAACCAAAAAACCAAAACTATAATAAAAATATTCGTTATTGAGGATTAAAAACAAAAAAATCAATTAAGAACATAATACTATTTGGATTTTTCCTTTATATATATATATACTAAAATTTTCTTTAAAATTTATTAATTTTTTTCACACCAAAAAAGTATTTTGAAATTTTAAAATTATAGATACCAAAACTTCAAAAATATAAAAGAAATTTTATTAATACAATTAGAGTTTTTTCTTTTTGAAAATTTTTTATTATGTTGAATATATTTGTGTAATATTCTTTTTCATTTCACTAATATCTATAACTTTTAAAAATTCAAAATACTTTTTAGATGTGAAAAGTTAATAAAATTTTAAATAAAATTTTGGTATATGGAAAAAAAGAATGATGCAAATGGTATCATGGTTTTAATTTATTTTTGTTTTTAATCATCAATAAAGACTAATTTATTATAGTTTTAATTTTGTGTTTATTTTTATAAGCAGGATTATAAAAAAAAACCCCTTATTTTAATTTTTTTTATGAATTTTCTCTTAAAATTTTAACAAAAGGACCATTTGTGTTAACAATTCATGCTTCAAAAGGAATTAGATATTATGTTTTGAAATTCAAGAGGTAAAATGTTTCAAGGGCTATAATTTTGAGTTATTTTTGTATTATTCTTTAAAAACATAAATAAACATGCAGTATCGGCTTAACCATAAGGCAAGTTAAGCAGGTGCTTAAGGCCGTTAATGTTAAGAGGCTCCTAATTTTTTTTTTTAAGCTTATATTTTAGTGTTATC
Source organism: Artocarpus heterophyllus (assembly GCA_025403435.1). Classification (NCBI taxonomy): domain Eukaryota; kingdom Viridiplantae; phylum Streptophyta; class Magnoliopsida; order Rosales; family Moraceae; genus Artocarpus; species Artocarpus heterophyllus. The sequence goes on from CM046350.1 coordinate 32,996,316, forward strand.
TATGCATCATTTGTTTATTTTATCTTATTTCTTCTAAAGAATCAGAGTTCGGAAATCACCCATGATTTCAACGACCCTTAACTATAAAGATATTAAGAATCTCTCTCATTAACCAAATATGGGAGTGAATATTATAAAGAAAAGATAAAACTCAGAGAAGAATCGATTAAGAAAAAGAGGCGAATAATTACGGTGTTATTTTTTAAGAAAAACAAAAAAAAAAAAGAAAAAAATGACATTCTTCCTTTGTATTAAGAAAATTGTCTATCTTCCTTTAGTTTTTTTTTTTTTTTATTTGTACAATTTCTCTTCTCTTCCTCAAAACAAGTCTTTTATCTCTTTAAAATCTTTCATATCAAGACTATAGTGCTTCTCTCTTCTCTCTCTCTCTCTTTTCTACGGATTTTCAGGTTATTCCTTTCTTACTGATTTATCTTTATCTAATTATCGATTATTGCCTTCTGAATTTCACTTAGCTATTTCATTCTTTTGTTATTATCATGTATTATGTTGATTTGGTTTCACGAATACATAAGTTAAGTCTTATGTATAAATATGCCTAATACCTTAGCCATCTTATTTTTATTATTAGTAATTTGTATGTTTTGTTATCTTCTTTATCCAGATCTATGGATTGGAGAAAACTTCGCTCGCTTTTCCACAATTTGATGAAATGGAGAAGTATGGTTTCTTTGGCAGAGAAGTTAGTAATATTATGGTTTTGACATTGTTGTAATTTTATTTTGGTTGTTATATGTTTTCTTTGACCACATGTAGTGGATTGCCTTATTACTTTCGAAGGATATAAATTATTTTTTCCATTTCAGTGCATGATATTACATAAAAAATATATTTTTTTGAATAGGCCTCCTTAAAAAATCTTTGCTTAAGGCCTCGAATTATGTTAACCAGCTTTGTAAATATGATTTACATAATAAACTCTAAATATATAAGATTTTTCAATACCAAAAGAAAGTTATATGAGACTAAAATATGGTCGGGATTCTATCTTAATTCAAACAAAGTTAATATCGTAACATGTTATTTGAATAGTGCTAAATATAGTTATGAACATGCAACGTGTAGGCTTGTTGACATATTCCCACTATATTTCCATTGATACTGTGAATTCTCCCTATTGTTTGCCTGAGATGGCAATGTTATGTTTGGATGAGGATAATTGAAAATTTCATAACCATCATTGTTTTCAAAGTTTTAATTGTATAGATAATAAGCATGAGGGACATCTTTAGTGGAGCTACTATAACAGGATTCCAATGTCATTAATTGTAAACATATATGGGACAAACACTCATTAAAAGTATAAATAGCTGATAGATTATTTAAAGGACAAATCCATTAAATTTTGCAATTTTTGATATTATCAAAATTTGGTTGACAAGTATTGAAATTTTATACAAAATACACTATAGATTTTCTGATATTGACATTTTAATCGATATTACCGATATTTCCATGATATGTTGTTGAAATAGATATTATAGTAGAAAGATATTTTGCTACCTAAAAGAACAAAAATTTTCACTGAAATTTTTGATATTTCGCCTATATTTGCATCCTTGGAGAAGACTAAATTACATTTATGCTTGTGTCTTACTTTGCTATCTCAACTTAAGATGTTTTGCATTTAGAGAACTCGTGCTAGCCCAATTGGTAAGGTTAGGTAGTTTAAATGGTTATTCACATAAATGCTATTTTTTTAGGTTTAATTTTTATTTATGCTATAGAATGTGAAATGTTCTTATACCACAAATGGAGTAGATGTCCTAGAGGGAAATATCACTTGTCTTGTCAAGACATTTTTTGTGTCTATTCAGGGCATTTTTGGTGTCCTAAAGAGACACATTGCTTGTCCTTCCAGGACTTTTTTTGTGCCCCACTGATACTTTTTTTTTCATTTCTTTCTTTATTTTCTTCCTCTTTCTCTCCTCATCGTCGCTACCTCGTCTTCGATTTACCAACGGTGTTGTCGGACGTCACCAGCACTGGCGACATAGCCAGTTGTTAGTAAATATCGTCAAAACAAAAAAAAAAAAAAGAAGAAAAGAAAACTAATAATAAAAACATCAGGTCTTAATTGATATCCTTTGCAAGAAAGTGAAGACCACTATGACCACTGTGACCATAATTAGCTCATAAGTTTGAGAAAAAAGTTATATAAGACAATATGTTAAAAAAAAAAATATATATACACACTTATATTTATCAGCTTCAAATTTAATCAAAATGAACTCAAATTATATGAAATCACAAATTCACAATCACTTAAATTAAAAACCATCATCGAGGACATTAGATAGCATAATCGCCTACAAAAATCAATTAAAACATCACAAGAATCTAAGCTTTCATGGCCTAATTCTATCAATGTAGGTTTCCAATAAAAGCATTCTGATAACACAAATCTTGCACCGCCAATATCTGTGAGATCTATCTTTGTTTTGATGAGAGATCCAATAGGCTATGCATCACCATTGGAGATCTCACCAAGCAGATCTTTGTCGTGTAGAAGGGATCTCCATTTTTCCCTAGCTGCTATGCGAATAATGGAGATGATGATCTTGCCCTCGGTGATCAGAGATCTTTGAGTTCATTTTCTCCAATCACAAGCGTCAATCTCTTGGTTTGTCTTCTCCAATGATGGCGCATAAAACTAGAAATAGAGAATGAGGAAAGACATGAGGAGAGAGAGAAAAAGAGAAGAAAAGCATATGGGAAAGAGAGAGGAGACAAATCGAGGAAGATAGAGAATGAAAGAAGAGATAAAAAATTAGATGGAGTCTATGAGAGGAAAGAAAGTGATTCGGATGAGAGGGGAAAGAGAGAGAAAAAAGGGGGTAAACTTGTTAGACATGTATGCTAGTAAAATGTTGTAATATGTTTTTATAGACATTTTATCAACAAAAAATTGATTTATTGTTCATGTACCAATTATTGTCCTTTCTATGCTCATATTTTTTGAATGTATGTTAAGCAAACGAAAGTCTGAAATTGTCGGTCTAAACCTTTAAGAATTAAACATATGATGAACAGATTATGCGAAAGACATGATTCTAAAGGTGATGGTTTAAATCATAAGATCTGCAATTGAGGGAATAAAGTTAGGCGCTTTATTCATGCTAAGATTGTTATGTTATCCATATCCCTAACAAGAGATGATTTGTCTTGGTCATTCGAGTTGGACTCCGTAAATAGAAACATTGGTACATTGTCATATGTGACGATATATTAGATTAGGACATAAAGTGGAATTGATTTGGATTAATAGTTCTATATGTACAAATCAATTCAATTTAGTCAATCATATATATTGCATCTTAATCCTGAAATGACTAATGGGCCAATTATCTTGACTTATATCTTTTGATGTACCAAAGGGTGACATCCTGACTTTATGATGGTACGCATACTAGTACGTTAGAGACATGACTCTTGATAGCGTAGACCTGTTATTCATAGATATGGAATCCATAGCTCAATTGGTGTAGTTAATGATATTCTCTTATATGTGTCATCTTGTAATTGAAAAACTGGAGCGTTTACCTATTTGGATACATAGGTGTAACCGAATGGTATACTGTCCCTAAATGGTAAGTTTTCTAATCATACGATAATGGAACGTAAAATAAAAATAATCAGGAAGGTAAGATAGAATTTTTCCTTAAGCTGATTATGAATATCCTATGGGGACACGACACATTATGATGTGTTGTGGACACTTAGCTACTTTGGGCTTTGTAATTTTATATAGTTTGAGAGTATAGCTCTAAGCTTTTAATGGAGTAGCGTTAGAGTTAAATTATTAGATTGACTGAAATTTGATAGGATTAGATGATTCATATCTGTTTATCGGTTAAATTAATTTAAGGTAAACTTGTTGAATTATCGAGAATATTTATTTTCCTAGAGATTATCTAGGTATGACTGTTTTAATCAGATAACTTCTTTATTAGGTTATTTGAATTAAAAATGAGGCTCTATCCAAAGAATCTTGGGTGGGAAATGAAAGATTCTTAGGGATCATAATATCGATGGAGCAAGTTTGGTAGGCCGATCCGTTAGTTTAACATGTTGTTCTAATGATAATTTGATTACGTATTTTTTATGCGATTTTATCAGACGTTGATTCAGGTTTGAATTTTTGAGGCCTTATCTAATAATGACCAACCTAGGGGGTGACCTCTATAAATAGAGCGTGAATTTTTAGAGTTATTTAGATCAGCTGAGAAGTTAAGAGTGAGTACTCTTGCGTTAGATACTTTGAGAAGTTCAGAGTATTTTTCAAAACACAAGTTTGATATGCTATATGCATAAATTAATCAGATCTTATTAACCTTTGAATGTCGAAGAACTTCTACAATCTGTAAAGAGAAGTAACGTTCCAAAAAAGCCTCAACCAATGGGCCTTCTTTGCTATTCTTTATCCACGATCAGAGTGAGTGTGGGTTCACGCGTACAGCTCTTCCTCCAAGTGACTCTCCTTCCAGAACCAAAAGCTAGTGTTCGTGATTTGTGAACAAGAGCTCTCAGAGAGTTTTTAGATTCTCACTAGTAGAGTATCACTCTTAATCTCTCAATTGATCTAAATAACTTATGAGACTCACTCCCTATTTATAGAGGTTAGGTCTAGGGTCAATCCTTATCAGATAAGGTCTCAAAAATTCGAATTAGAATCAAATTCGGATCAATATCTAATAAAATCTACGTGAAAATGCGTGACTTTTTTTCGCGCATAGGCAGGCCGATCTATCTAATAGGCAGGCCGAACTTGGCCCATCGACAGGTCAAACTTGAGGATCGGCAAGCCAAACTGTCGACAAAAAATATCAGCGAATCTTTTATTTTCCACCCAAGATATAAAGTCTCAGTTTTAATTCAAATAACCCAATAAAGAAGTTATCTAATTAAAACAACTTTATCTAGATAATCTCTAGAAAAATAAATGAATTCCTAAAATTCTACAAGTTTATCTTGGTTTAATTTATTCAAAATTAAATCAATTGATAAACAGACAAGAATTATCCGATCCCAATAATTCAACAAGTTTATTTTGATTTTATTTTATCACAAAATTAATTCAACCAATAAACATGCATGAATTATTTGATTCTTTCGAATTTCAATTAATCTAATAAATCTAACATAAGTCACCAATTATTAGAAAAGCACACCGTATCGTTACAGGATGTTGTGAACTAGCAAAAGGGACCAAATGGACCTATATAGTTCAAGCTCCTGATAATTATAAAACCCAATATCCTAGTTATACATTTTATAATTATCAACTCCAACACTACTCCACTAAAAGCTTGGAGCTGCACTTTCGAACTATATAGAATTACAAAGCCCGTATAGCTAAGTCTCCATGACATATCATAGTGTATCATATCCCTATAGGATTATCTATAACGGCTTAAGGACAAGTTCTGTCTTACCTTTCTGATTATTTTTTATCTTACGTTCCATTATCTCACCATCGGAAAACTTACTATCCAAAGATAGTATACCATTCGGTTACACCTATGTATCCAAATAGTTGAGCGCTCCAGTTTTTCAATTACAGGATAACGCATATAAGAGGATATTACTACTCCTAAAGAGGAGTTATAGATTCCATATCTATGAATAACAGGTCTACGCTACCAAGAGTCATGCCTCCAATGTACCAGCATGCATAACACTATTAAAATGTGGGTGTGACCCTTTGGTACATCAAAAGACATAAGTTAAGACAACGGGCCTGCTATTCATTTCAGGATTAAGATACAATACAAATAATTGTCTAAAGTGAATTGATTTGCCAAGACAGAATTATTAATCCAAATCAATTCACTTTATGCCCCGATCCAATACACCGTTACTTATGACAACGTGCCAATATTTCTATTCATGGAGTCCACCTCCGATGGTCAAGACAAACCATCTCCCAATAGGGGTATAGACAACATAACATTCTTTACATAAATAAAGTGCCCAACTTTATTCCTTCGATTGTGGATCTTATGATTTAGACTGTTACCTTAAGAATCATGTCTTCCGCATAATCTGTCCATCATATGCCCAATTCTTAAAGGTTTGGACCGACAATCTCAGACATTTGTTTGCTTACCATATATTCAAAAAATATGAACGTAAAGAAGACAAGATTTGGTATATTAATAATAAATAAATTCTTTATTGATAAAAATGTCTCAAAAAATATATTACATTTTTACTCCTTAGGGCATACATGTCTAACATTATGAGACTACAAAGCAGATCTTGGATAATCTTGAAGACATGTTTGGAGACCAAGCCATAACAAAACAGCAAGGGGCACTTTGAACACTTTTGAATTGCAAACAAAAACCAAGGACATTTATAAAGAGCACATGATGTTGGTCATGGGTTACCTTGTTGAGGCTTAAGCCCATGGAGTTGATTTCGATACTGAGTCACAAATGACTATGGCTTTTCAGACTCTTTCAAAGGAGTTTATCTTGTTTAGAGATTCATATAATTTGAGCAATAGGTAGGATGTGACCTTAACGGAGTTGATCAAGCAATTACAGGAGTTCAAAAATGTAATTAGGGAAACCCCTGTGGGTGGCGAGGCTAACTTGGTGGCTGCATCTGGTTCCAATCCCAACCCTAGGAATGGAAGGAAGCAGAAGGCTAAGAACGGGAAGTCTTTTATTCCTACAAACAAGAAGAAGAAAAAGAAGACCCCAATAGAAGCTAAAGTGTTTTTACTATGGGAAGGTTAGGCACATCAAGAAAAATTGCAAGGACTTCCTTTCCCAAGGAGGTAGGTGTGATCTTCTAGTTATTGAAACTTGTTTAGTTGAGGAATCAAGTGACACTTGGGTCATAGATTCTGGAGCAACTAATTATGTTTTTGTTTCTCTATAGTGATTCAAACAAACAAGAAGTTTGCTCCAAGAAGACTTCACGCTTCAAATGGGCAATGGATCCTTGGTGTTTGCTGAAGTAGTGGTAGACGTCCATCTTTATTTTAATAATCATAGGAATTTAGTTTTGCGAGATTGTTTTTATGTACCTAAACTTAAAAAGGAATTTAATATCTATAGCTTGTTTATCTAAAGACTCTTATTCAATTTCTTTTAATAAAGTGATGATTCGTAAAAACAAATCTTTTATCAGTGATATGGATGCAAAATAATCTATATTTTATCAAACCAAAAATGGACTTATTGCTTAACATTGAGGTTAATGATAATAACTCTAAAAGATTCAAAACTTCTCACTCTAATAAGACATATCTTTGGCATTTGCAACTAGGTCATATTAACTTAAATAGGATTCAAAGGTTGGTAAGGGATGGACCTTTAAGTCACTTAAAGGTGAAATTTATACCATAATGTGAATCTTGTTTAGAGGGCAAAATGACCAAAAGACCATTCAGACTCAGGGCAATAGGACCAAAGGGGTTCTAAAACTTGTGCATAGTGATGTTTGCAGTACCATGAACATTCAGGCACGAGAAGTGTATGAGTATTTCATCACCTTTATTGATGATTACTCAAGGTATGGGTATGTATACCTAATGCATCACAAAAGTGAAACTTTTGACAAGTTCAGGGAGTTTCAGGCTGAAGTGGAAAAGTAATTAGGTAAATCCATAAAGGCACTTCGATTTGATTGAGGTGGTGAATACCTCTCCAATGAGTTCTTCGAACACTTATTAGAGAATGGGATTCTATCCCAATTGACTGCGGAGCACTCTATAGCAAAATGGCATAGCTGAAAGAAAAAAAATAGGACTTTGATAGACATGGTCACGTCCATGATGAGTTATTCATCATTGCCTTTATCCTTTTGGGGATATGTACTACAAACCGCATGTTATCTTTTGAACAATATGCCTTCAAAATCAGTTCCTAAAACTCCTCACGAGTTATGGATGGGGAAGAAGACATCCTTAAACCATATTTGCATATGGAGAGGTTCGACTCATGTCCTATATGAGGAAGATAATAAGCTAGAAGCACGTTCAAAAGTTTGTGTGTTTATAGGATATCCAAAAGAGGCTAAGGGGTTATCTCTATAACCCAAAGGAAAATAAAGTCATGGTTTCAACAAATGCAATGTTTCTTAAGGAAAGTTACATGAATGACTTTAAGCCTCGAAGTAAAGTGGTACTCGAGAAGTTGGCGAGTGATTCAATCACTTTAGGGGTTCCGATAGAAACCAATTCAATCAATGTAGAAAAACCAACCAAATAATAATCTAAGGGGCTTCGTTGTAGTGGGAGGATCGGGCATCAATCTAAGAGGTATTTGTTTAATGGTAAGGGCTTTTTGGCTAAACCGGTTGAACATGTCCTTACACTTACGAAGAGGCTATGGAGGATATTGATTCAAAACAATAGACAGAAGGCATTAACACTAAGATGAAGTCTATGGAGACTAATTAGGTCTGGGAACTTGTGGATCTTTCCGTAGGGGTAAATTCCATAGGGTATAAGTGGATCTATAACAGAAAGAGAGGAGCAGATTGAAAAGTCAAAACCTATAAGGCTAGACTAGTAGCAAAGAGATACACAAAAGGAAAGAATCGATTATGAGGAAACCTTTTCACTTATAGACATGCTTAAGTCCATCCACATTCTCTTATCCATAGCCGTTGTTCTCAATTGTGAGATTTGAAAGATGAATGTCAAGACGGCCTTTCTAAATGGTTGTCTTGATGAGTCTATATATATGGTACAGCCAGACGGGTTCAAGAAGGGTTAGGAGGGTAAGGTTTGTAAGCTGCTAAAGTCAATTTATGGACTTAAGCAGGCTTCCTGTTCTTAGAACATAAGATTTGATTAGGTGATCAAGACTTATGGGTTTAAACAAAATATGGATGAACCATGTGTTTACAAATACATTAAGGATGGGAATGTGGTTTTTCTACTACATAATGTAGATTACATTCTGCTAATTAGCAATGACATTAGAGTGTTGTCATCAGTCAAATTATGGTTGACCAAGTAGTTTGACATGAAAGACTTGGGTGAAGCTAATTATGTTCTCGGTATCTAGATCTTTCGGGATAGGAAGAACAAAATGATAGCTTTATCCTAAGCGGGCTATATAGATAAAATTCTCGAAAGCTTTGCAATGTAGTGTTCCAAGAAAGGTAGGCAACCATCTAGCTATGGAATTACTCTTTCTAAGAAAGACCCACCAAAGTCTAATAAAGAAAGAGAATACATGAAGAATGTGCCTTATACTTTTGTAGTGGGTAAACTCATGTATGCCATACTTTGCACAGGACCAGATATTAGTTATGCGGTTGGGATAGTAAGTCGATTTTAGTCAGATCTAGGACCGAACCACTAGGTGTGGTCAAGCATATTTTCAAGTACCTGAGAAGGACTTGAGGGTATATGCTTGTATATTCGGATGAGGATTTATGACCTCTAGGATATATTGATTCAAATTTTCAATCCTATCTAGATTCAAGAAAATCAACTTTTGGTTTTCTGTTTACTCTAGGCAATAGTGCCATTGTTTGGAGAAGTGTCAAGTAAGATTGCACTTTGGATTCAACGATGGAAGCCGAGTATATGGCAGCTAGTAATGCTTCGAAAGAAGCAGTGTGGCTCTGCAAGTTCTTTGGGGACCTTGAGGTAGTTCGTGACACGGATAAGGCAGTAATGTTGTATTGTGACATCACTACAGTGATAGCTAATGCTAAGGAACCAAAGTTTCACAAGAAGAGCAAGCATATTCATCAGAAGTATCATGTGTATAGGACTTTGTTGAAGGCGGCCATGTTGTTGTATGCAAAATGGCATCTAAGGACAATTTAGCTGATCCATTTATGACGACACTAACTGCGAGGGTTTTTGAAAGGCATGTGGAAGCTGTGGGAATGTGAGATATGTCATATTTACTCACTTAGTACAAGTGGGAGATTGTTAGACATGTATGCCATAAGGAGTAAAATGTTGTAATATGTTTTTCGTGACATTTTATCAGTAAAGAATTTATTTATTGTTCATATACCAATTATTGTCCTCTTTATGTTCATATTTGTTGAATGTATGTTAAGCAAATGAAAGTCTGAGGATGTTGATCTAAACTTTTGAGAATCAGGCATATGATGGACAGATTACGTAGAAGACATGATCTAAAGGTGATAGTCTAAATTATAAGATCTGCAATCAAGGGAATAAAGTTGGACACTTTATTCATGCTAAGATTGTTATGTTGTTTGTATCTCTGACGGGAGATGGTTTGTCTTAGCCATCGGAGTTGGATTCTGCGAATAGAAACATTAGCATATTGTCATATGTGACGATATATTAGATCGGGACATATAGTGGAATTGATTTGGGTTAATAATTCTATCTGTGCAAATCAATTTACTTTAGGCAATTATATGCATTGTATCTTAATTCTGAAATGACTAATGGGCCTGTTATCTTGACTTATATCTTTTGATGTACCAAAGGATGACATCCTGCCTTTATGATGGTACACATACCGGTACGTTGGAGACATGACTCTTGATAGAGTAGACCTATTATTCATAGATATGGAATCCATTGCTCCATTGGCGGAGTCAATGATATTCTCTTATATGCGTTATCTTATAAATGAAAAACTAGAGCACTCAACTATTTGGATACATAGGCGTAACCGAATGGTGTGCTGTCCTTGGATGGTAAGTATCCTAATGGTGAGATAATGAAATGTAAGTTAAAAATAATTGGGAAGGTAAGATGGGATTTTTCCTTGAGCCGATTATGAATATCCTATAGGAATATGACACATTATGATATGTCGTGGACACTTAGCTATTTTGGGCTTCGTAATTTTATATAGTTTGAGAGTGTAGTTCTAAGCTTTTAATAGAGTAACGTTAGAGTTGAGATTATAAAATGTATATCTAAGATATTGTATTTTATAATTATCTGAGCTTGAACTATATAGGTCCATCAGGTCTCTTTTATTACCTCATAATAAATCCTGTAATGATATGGCATGCTTTTCTAATAAATTGGTGACTTATTTTAAATTATTAGATTCGTTGAAATTTGATAGGATCAGATAATTCATGTTAGTTTATCGGTTGAATTAATTTACAAAATTAATTCAAGGTAAACTTGTTAAAATTATCAGGAATATTTATTTTCATAGATATTATCTAGATATGATTGTTTTAATCAGATAACTTCTCTATTGGGTTATTTGAATTAAAACCGAGGCTCTATCCAAAGAATCTCGGGTGGGAAATAAAAGATTCTCAAGGATCATATTATCGTAAGTTCGATAGACCGACTAGTTAGTTCGGCCTACCAATGGAGCAAGTTCACCAGGCCGATCCGTTAGTTCAACCTACCGATCTAACAATAATTTGATCACGTGTTTTTTATGTGATTTTATCAAAAGTTGATCCAGATTCAAATTTTTGAGGCCTTATCTGATAATGACCAACCTAGGGGACAACCTCTATAAATATGGAGTGAATTTTAGAGTTATTTAGATCAGTTGAGAAGTTAAAAGTGAGTACTCTTGCGTTAGATACTCTAAAACTCCCTCAAAGCTCTTGTTCACAATCACAAACCTTTACTCTAGGTCTTCCCGATTGATTGGAAGGAGAGTCACTGGTGGAAGAGCTGTATGAGGTGTGCCCACATGCATTCCGATCGTGGATAGAGAATAGCAAAAAAGACCAGTTGGTTGAGGCTCTTCTAAAACGTTCTTCTCTTCACAGATTGTAGGAGCTCTTTGGCATAAAAGGTTAGTAAGATCTATGATTATTTTATGTATATAGCATGTCAAACTTATGTTTTGAAAAATACTCTGATTTAAAATTTTTAAAATTTTGTTGCGTACTCGTTTTCCAACAAAACTACTGTGAGAAAAAGGAGGAAATAAATAGGGAGTGTAAAAGGTGTGGCATATCAAAAAATTTTGGGCATATATTCCTCTAAGTTTTTAAATTTGTAGCATAAAAAATTAGAATGATTAAAAAGATGGCTTGTTGTATAATTTTCTTTACTTTAAAAGGGAGATTATAGGTTCAAATCTTAAAACAGCTACCTTTATTTATAAATATATACACATATATATATATACGTCTATATATATTTATATGTACATGTATATAAAAAGAAAAGGAAAAGTGCAAGAAACATTAGATTTTTTAAACTATTAATAACATATATATATATATACATCTATATATATTTATATGTACATGTATATACACAGATTTTTTTAAACTTAGATATTAGTAAATAGCACCAATCAATTCAATTGTTCAAATTATAATTGTGTAGACCAAATTACCCTCAATTTGATCTAAGGTTTTTCTCCCCATTTCTTTATTTCCTCTTTCCCATGTTTCGCTATCTATTCTTTCTCTCGCCGCCCTCCCTTTCTTTCCTCTCATTGTCTTCACGTCGTCACAAGCTTATTGCGACGTCTTGATGACATAGGCAATGTTCTCCCCTTGTCGGCATAGGCGATGTTCTCCCATCATCGTCATGTTATTTGTTGGCTTCGTTGTAGGCAAAGCTCTCTAATCAATTGATGTCAGACAATCTCATTAACCTAAGCAACAAAAAGATCACTATGTCTCAACATTAAATTGTTGAAGCTATCAGATCTAATTTCATTGATAAAGACAGAGTGGCAAAGAGAAGACTGGCCAAAAGGCTATGAGGCATGTCTGGATTCAGAGAAGGGGCTTATTTATAGGAATAGAAAATTGCTATTCATGATGTATATTTTTATTTATTTTATTTTATTTTAGTTGTATTTGTAATTAAAAGAACCCATCTTTTCTTTAGTTATCCGTATGATACGCATTTTTCATTGTGCGTTTTTAAGCTTGTGATCCTATGCAATGTGATTCATAAAAGCAGCATGTAGCTTTGATCTTGAATGTCCATCTCATAATCTGATGGCTATTACGCGAGCTTTGAGGCATTGAGAGCTAAGACCAAACAAGTGGAATGTAGGCCGTTAGATTGGTCTAGGTAATTCGATTACATGGCTGAAGGTAAAGTTTCCGCTACACTTGCTTGCATGGGATTTGAAGCTAATGTAGAGACAGTGGAGGACAACTGGCGTGAGGTGGACGGCTTAGATTGATTCGACAGCTTAATTTCATGGTCTAGGGTGCGCCGGATGTTAATTATTTTGGTTTCTAATGTCTTTTTTTATTTTTTGTGTATTTGAGGTCCTTTTTGCCCATTTTCAAGTTGTTTTGCTCCGTTTTTCTTGCAAATTATCTAACATAAAATAAACAAATTAAAATTAATTATTTTATAAACATAATTTTTACAATAGTTAAAATATTTATTTTATAATAAAACACATAAAACACGCTAAAAATAAATAACAATTTTTAAAATTAATAAACTTTAGCAAATATATTATTTATGACTCGAGAATATTTTTATAAATTACTAGAAATATAATAGAACATATTTACAAAGTTAAAATTTATTTACAAATACTTAAAGACTCAAAATAAAATTACTATTCATATTTTTATAGTTTTAATTATTTAAAACTAAACACATATTTAACATACCGAAACGGCTCTAAAAATTATTAAAAATGTTATTAAACATAAAAACATACTAAAAACATATTTTTGAACATATTTTTACCACAAATACACTAAAATACTAATTATCACATAAATGCTATTAATTAGAGAATCTAATGAGAAATAAAAGTATACATAAATGATTTTATCCTTAGAAAATGTACACTTTTACAATCTCATCACACCCCTGAACCAGCTTATTGTTAGTCCCTAGCAAGTAAAGTGATATAATTTTGAAATCATTTATGGAATATTCATACAAAGTAAATTATTTAAATATAATTTGACCCACCTAACTAGATATACTAACAAAACAAAAATTTTATTGGAACACTTTATTTGCTATTTAACAGAATGTATGCAAGCCAAGCATCGTGCAAAAAGGAATAATACAGAATTATGAAGTTTAATAAAAAATTAAAAATAAAATTGTTTTGATCTTTTGATTCAAATCATTCTTATAGGCAGCAATATTTCAAATTTATTTGTTAGGACAATTAAGAAAAAATCTTAAGACAAAAATATATACAAAAATTAATCAAGCTTTACAACTTTAGATAGTACAATGTCTAGCTCTCTTAAGCTTTCTCCATTCAACACCCCTTAGAACTTACTTACTTAAGTTAAAGAGGCTACGAAACCAAACTTATTCAACTTTTATTCATTTACACTTTATTTATTTCACTTTCTTTTTATTTGATTTTTTAACTTTGATTTATCATTAGTTAATTTTGAAAATGTTACTACCCTTAATTGTTTATTTTCACAAAATAATAAAACTCAAGGATTCATTGCCTTGACTTACCATCACAATTAAGCATTATAGTGCTTGTGTGAAAAGAATGGCTTACAAATATTTTGAAAAACAAACACATAAAAATATTAAATAAAATTGAAGTTTTGATTCCATAAAGTTAGATAATTCAAAAAATAGAAAAAATGGTATTATATTAATATGAAATTCATGAATCAAAACAAAGTAATAACATTAATTACTAAGAAACTAATATTTACAATTTTTTTAAATTTTCTTTTTAATAACTTACATAACTAACAAAAACTTACAAAATGACACAAAAAAAAAAATTTACAAAACACACAAAAATCTGGAGCAAAAATCCAAAAAAAGGGGCAAAATTTTGTATAGTAGTGATGTACAACCCTCTCCCCCAACCTAAATTGTACATTGTATCTAATGTATAAAAAAGATAGTGTAAGCAGTAACGACATTACTTGAATCAACGCAGCTGCATAGATGATATGTAATAAACTTAACAAACCGAATTAAATAAACAAAACTAATCACAACAATATATTACAAACTGGGTCTTTTAAAGTTAGATTCTTAAGACTTTATTTTTTCTTTCAAAAATCAAAAATCATGCTTTTTACACAAATTCATTAGAATGCGTCTCAAAAGGCCGAACATACAAAGAATTTACTAATGACAATCAATTATATCTTTCTTTACTTAGCTATTTTGCAAGAATTAACATTGAAATTCATTTTCAACTTTCGAGTTTCTCTTTTTTATTTTTAATAAACATAAAATTAAGCAAAAAATAAAATAAGAAAATGAAAAACAAAATTGGCAAAAGAGAGTGAAAGAAACTACTCATCGTTGGTAAACTGGAGCCACAAGAGTGGCCTCTTCAAGCTCAATTATCCTTTCTATGTAGCTTTTCAATCTTTGGTCATTTACTCTGAGTATCCTTCCATTAGACGGATCTTCAACTTCAATAATACCATTTGGGAAAGCTTGTTTTACAATGTATGGACTAGTCGATCGTAATTTCAACTTACTAGGGTGAAGGTGAAGATGGAATTCATAAAGATGAACCCATTGATTTGGCTCAAAGTTCTTCCTTAGGACTTGTTTGCCATGAAATGCTTTCATTTTTGCTTTGTAAATCCGTGAATTGTTATAAGCACCATTTCTTAATTCCTCAAGTTCAAAAAGTTAGAGTTTCCATTCAATACTTGCAATAATAAGATCAAAGTTGAGAGCTTTAATGGCCCAATAGGCTTTATGTTCAAGTTTTATCGTTAAATGACAAGTTTTTCTAAAGACAAGCCTATAGGGAGATATTTATAAGGGAGCTTTGTAACCTGTATGGTGTGCCCTGATTGCATCTTGAAGACGTGAAGACTATCTTTACGATCTAGATTCATCATTTTTTCCAAGATTTGTTTGATCTCATTGTTTGCTAATTTAGCTCGACCATTTGTCTATAGATGATAGGCAGTCGAAACTTTATGAATACACCATACTTTCGCATTAGAGCTTCGAAAGGACACTTGCAAAAATGTTTGACTTGATCATTGATTATGGTGCACAACGTACCATACCTAGATGACATGTTTTTTTTCAATAACTTTATAACAATTGTATTTTCATTGGTACGACATGCTACGACTTTAACCCATTTTGAGACATATTCCACAGTAAGGAGGACGTAAAGGTACCCAAAAGAAGGTGAAAAAGGTCCCATAAAGTCTATTCCTTAGCAATCGAATATTTCTATTGCAATAATTGGGTTTAGAGGCATCATAAGGTGACGGGACAGAGTACCTAATTTTTAACAATTTTCATAAGAAATACAATAGTGATATGTGTCTTTAAAAAAATGGGCAAATAAAGACCACACTACAGAATCTTTGCAGGAAAAATGACCACAACATGCATCAATATGGCAAAATTTTAAGACACTAAACACTTCATCTTTAGGAATGCAACATCTCATGATTTAATCATAACAATATTTGAAAAGGTAAGGATCATCCAAGTAAAAGTTAAGCACTTCAATCAAAAACTTTTTTTTCATCTTACAAAGTCCAAGCGAGTGAAATTTCCCTAGCTACCAAATAATTGACAATGTATGCATACCAAGGTAACTTAGTAACGAAGAACAGATGTTCATTAGAAAATTCATCATGAATTGGTGGACCATCGACAAAATCATTGAATTCCAAATGAGTTAAATGGTCATCTACCACAATCTCAACTCCTTTCTTGTCCTTAATGGTCAAATCAAACTCTTGCAGAAGAAGGATCCACCTGATAAGTCAGGCCTTAGCATCCTTTTTGGAAAAGAGATACTTAAGGACTGAATAATCAGTTAAAACATTTATTAGTAAACCAATAAGGTATGATCGAAACCTGTCAAGAGTAAACACTACAACAAGCAACTCTTTTTCAGTGGTTAAGTAATTCATTTAAGTGTTGTTCAAAGTTCTACTTGCGTAGTACTTTACAAAGGGTTTTCAATCCTTTCATTGACCCAAAACAGCTCCTACAAAGTAATTTCTTACGTCACACATGATTTAAAATGATAAACTCCAATCAGAGGATTGCATGACAGATGTAGAAGTTAGCTAAGAAATTAGTGTTCAAAAAGATTCTTCACAACATTCTTTCGTCCATTCAAATGCTGCATCTTTCAATAGGATGTTACACAATAGTCTTGATATGGCTAAAAAATTTTGAATAAACCTCCTATAGAATTCAACATGTCTAAGAAAAGATCGAACATCTCTAATAGCCCTAGGAGTGGCCAGGTTTGAAATAAGTTTAATCTTAGCTAGATCAACTTCAATTCCTCTTTCAAAGACAACGTGTCTAAGAACTATGCTAGATGGAACCATAAATGACATTTTTCCCAATTTAACACAAGGCTTTTTTCTTCATATCTTTTCAAAATGGCTTCCTAGTTAAGCAGGCAAGTGTCAAACGAATCATCAAAGACAATTAAATCATCCATATAGACTTCCATAATCTTCTTATCCATATCACTAAAAATGCTCATCATGCATCATTGAAATGTAGCTGGAGTGTTACAAAGTCCAAATGGCATACGCTGAAATGCATAAGTACTAAAAAAGAAGTTTCTGGATCTTCTAATGCTACCTCTATCTGATAGTAGCCTGAATATCCATCAAGAAAGTAATAGAAAGGATAACCAACTATGTGTTCTAAAATTTGATCAATGAATACGAGTAGGAAATGGTCTTTCTGAGTGACGGTGTTCAATTTTTGACAATCAATGCACATATGCTATCTAGTGACAACTTTTGTAGGAACAAGATCTATTTTTTTCATTCTTTAACAGTTATACCTGACTTCTGAGGCACAACTTGAGTTGGAATGACCCATTTACTGTTTGCAATGGCTTAAATGATACCTATATTTAATAGTTTCAAAACTTCACTCTTCACAACTTCTTGCATTATTGGGTTTAGCCTTCTTTGAGGGTCTCTTCTTAGATTAAGAAATTCTTCCAATTGAATATAATGAGAGCAAATCAAGGGACTAATACCTTTGATATCAACTATTATCTAAGCCAATACAATTTCATGATCATGCAACATGTTGATTAATTGTAGCTTTTTTGATTTATTGAGTTTAGACGAAATGATGATAGGAAAAGAATCATTAGCTCCCAAGAATACATGTTTCAGTCCTTCAGGAAGTTGGGCTAACAACTTTCGATATTTCTTCAGTAGATGTTTTTGGCTTTTCTCCTTCTGGAAACAACTATGTTAGACATGTATGCTAAGGAGTAAAAATGTAATATGTTTTTGGAGAAATTTTTGTCAATAAATAATTTATTCATTTATAAATATACCAAATATTGTCCTCTTTACGTTCATATTTATTGAATGTATGATAAGCAAACAATAGTCTGAGACTGTCAATCTAAACCTTAAGAATTGGGCATATGATGGGATGATTATGCGGAAGACACAATTCTTAGGGTGACGGTCTAAAACATATGATCCGCAATCGAGGGAATAAAGTTGGGCGCTTTATTCATGTAAAGATTGTTATGTTGTCTATATCCCTTTTGGGAGATGGTTTGTCTTGACCATCGGAGTTGGACTCCATGAATAGAAACATTGGCACGTTGTCATAGGTGACGATGTGTTGGATCGGGACATAAAGTGAATTGATTTGGATTAATAATTCTATCTTGGCAAATCGATTCACTTTAGACAATCATTTGTATTGTATCTTAATCCTGAGATGAATAATGGGCCCGTTGTCTCGACTTGTGTCTTTTGATGTACCAATGGGTGACTCCCACATCTCTATAGTGGCATGCATGCCGGTACATTGGAGGCATGACTCTTGATAGCGTAGACTTGTTATTCATAGATATGGAATCCATAGCTCCTCTTTAGGAGTAATGATATCCTCTTATATGCGTTGTCCTGTAATTGGAAAACTGGAGCGCTCAACCATTTGGATACATAGGTGTAACCGAATGGTATACTATCTTTGGATGGTAAGTTTTCTAATGGTGAGACAATGGAACGTAAGATAAAAATAATCGGGAAGGTAAGACAGAACTTGTCCTTAAGCCGATTATGGATGATCATATGGGGATGCGATACACTATGATATGTCATGGAAACTTAGCTACACGAGCTTCGTAATTCTATAAAGTTCGAGAGTGCAGCTCCAAGCTTTTAGTGGAGTAGCGTTGGAGTTGATAATTGTGAAATGTATATCTGGGATATTGGGTTTCATAATTATCATGAGCTTGAACTTTATAGGTCCATTTTGGTCCCCTTTGCTAGCTCGCAAAATCCTGTAACAACACGGCGTGCTTTTCCAATAATTGGTGACTTATGTCGGATTTATCAGATGGGTTTAAAATTTATAAGAATCAAATAATTCATGTCTGTTTATCGGTTGAATTAATTATGTAAGAAATTAGTTCAAGATGAACTTGTTGAATTATGGCGTTCGGATAATTCTTGTCTGTTTATCGGTTGTTTTAATTTTGGACAATTAGAACAAGATAAACTTGTAGAATTATTGTGAATTGATTTATTTTCTTAGAGATTATCTTGATAAAGTTTGTTTTGTTCAGATATCTTTTCTATTGGGCTATTTGAATCAAAACTGAGACTTTATCCTTTAGAATCTCGGGTGGAAAATAAAAGATTCGCGGAGATTTTTTCTCGGCAGTTTGGCCTACCGGATGACGTGTTCGGCCTGCCGAACTGGCCAGTTCGGCCTGCCTATCAGACAGTTCGGCCTGCCTATCAGCGCACATAAGATTACGCGTTTTTCACGCGTATCTTATCAGATATTGATCCGAACTTGATTCTGTTTCGATTTTTGAGACCTAATCTGATATGGACTGACCCCAAGGACCAATAGGTATAAAAAGAGAGCGAGTCTAATGATTTACTCAGATCAATTTGAGAGATTAAGAGTGATACTCTTCGAGTGAGCATCCGAAAACTCCCTGAGAGCTTTTGTTCACAAATCACGAACACTAGCTTTGGGTTCTCTCTATTGGTTGGAAGGAGAGTCACCGGTGGAAGAGCTGTACGTGTGAGCCCACACTCACTCCGGTTGTGGATAGAGAATAGCAAAGAAGACCAGTTGGTTGAGGCTCTTCTGGAACGTTACTTCTCTACACAGGTCGCGGAGGTTCTTCGGCACACTGAGGTTAGTAAGATCTGTTTAATTTATACATATAACATGTCAAACTTGTGTTTTGAAAAATACTCTGATGAAAATTTTAAAATTCCGCTGTGCACTTTGTTTCCAACAATTGGTATCAGAGCCGAGGTTTTTACATAAATTTGCAAGTTTGTGATCATGTTATTTGCATAAATTTTGTGATCTTAATCTCTCCTATGCTTGAATTGAACTTTATAGAGAGATGGCACTCTAGGTTTCTATATAATATATATGTTGTCATGGATTATGTGGTGAATGTTTATTAATTAATTATGGTTGATTAAATTGTTGTTTAATTATTTATTAATTAATTAATACCGGTTATGGTACCTTAGAGGTTATAATGTGTATCTAGGTTTTTCATGTAATTAGATGGCGGACAATCATCTCCGTCTAGGAATTTTTATTTAATTTTTAATTTGTAAGAATTTTGTAATTAAATAATTATTCAGAGAAGACGGAACGAGAAGTCGGATCTTAAAGATTGATGATGGCGTCTTCAGGTATTTCCTGAGTCTCTAATTTTATGTTTTTGAATTGTTGAAAATAAAATTGATGAATTGCATTAAAATTGTATTTTTTGGATTAAGGTTTCTTCTGCTCGGTCGGCATGCCGGACCTCACAGTTCGGCAGGCCGAAGGTCACAAATCGACAGGCCGGACGTACGGTCCGGCAGGCCGACAGTGGGGCAGAAATTTTGGTGCTCTGCCGGCAGGCCAAACCTTCATGTTCGGCAGGCCGAACCACCATGATCGGCAGACCGATCACCCAGATCGGCCTGCCGACCGAGAGTTGCCAGGTGTCCAGAAAAGATGCAATTTTTCGGTGCAGTTTTAATTTTATTTTTGGGACGATTCTGAGAAACATTAAATTTGGATATGACCGGAAATATGAAGTGTTCGATTCATACGGGATTGAGGACTTGAAGATGGATATTACATGAAGAAGGATACAGCTTGAGGATTCAAGGATGAAGAATCGATAAATGTCTCGATTATTCTCTTGTAATCTTATTTTTCTATTCTCTAGGGTGGAACCATAATATTACGGTTATTATTATTATTTTGCTTGTAGCTTTGCTTGATTGCTTTGCTTGTCTGCATTATAATATGATTTACCATGTATATTGATAACATGTCATATAGAATAGGGAGTGCCGCTCATATTAAAATTGTTCATGCATAATTTTAAAATAAAACCTTGACTTCAAAAGATTGAGTGGGAGAAGGTTTTCGAAGAGAGAACCTAAGGCCTCCATCGTTGGTCCATAGGAAGAACATGGTGGTCCTGACCCCTAGGAAGGGATTTCTATCATGTACCAGATTGGATCTCTGAAAGGATAAGGTGTTTTACTATGATTTATGGGCACACCACTAGGTGGTGATTATAAATCATGGATAAAATATTGAAACGGTGGTTATACACTCACGTTAATTTTATTATTAACCTCCCCTAGGAGCTCTGTTAATAAAATTAATGGCCAAAGAAATGATTATTAATATATGCTGGATCATACGGGTCCTGGATGACATATATTAATCAGGAGGGGATCCGTGTTCCTGATTGAATTTGGCATGACTCCCCTAGGAGCTTGTTGAATTCTGAGTTGGGAATTATCGTTGTAAGGTTGTGATATTTTCAAGGTTTTGACACATAAACACATTTGTATGATTTTACATGATTGTGTTATCTTACTAAATTATTATATGTGTTTGCTTATGTTTGGTATATAATTCTTTATTGTAGATTGAAAATGTCTAAAAACGCTTTATCATCGATACTTGACAAAAACCAATTAACCGGTGAGAACTATAACGATTGGAAACGGAACCTGGACATCGTCCTTTCCTTTGAGAAACTGAAATATGTACTGACAACTCCTTGTCCTCCCGAGCCTACGGGAGACTCAAGTAATGTGCAATTCCAAGCGTACGACCGCTGGAAAGATGCTAATGATTAGGCCCACTGTTATGTTATGGCTAGCATGAACAACGTGCTGTAGGCTCAACATCAGGATTATGAGACTGCGAAGCAGATCTTGGATAATCTTGAGGACATGTTCGGAGGCCAAGCCATAACGAAGCGGCAAGGGGCACTTCAGAAACTCTTAAACTATAGACAGAGACCAGGGACATCTGTAAAGGAGTATATGATGTTGGTCATGCGTTACTTCGTTGGGGCTCAAACCAATGGAGCCGACATCGATGCTGAAACTCAGATGACTATGGTCTTTGAGACTCTGTCTAAGGAATTTATTCCGTTTAGAGCTACTTTTAATTTGAGCAATAGACGGGATATGACCTTGACAGAACTGATGAAACTGTTACAGGAGTTTGAACTGCTGATCAGGGAGTCTCCTGCTGGTGGTGAGGCCAATATGATAGCTGCTTCTGGTTTCAATCCTAACTCTGGGAATGGAAAGAAGCAACGGGCCAAGAGTGGCAAGTCTTCTATTCCTGCTGCAACCAAGAGCAAGAAAAAGAAGAAGAAGAACCCAAAGAAGCTTAAGTGCTTCTTCTGTGGTAAGGTCAGGCATATAAAGAAGCATTGCAAGGACTTCCTTTCTAAGGGAGGTAGGTGTGATCTTTTATATTTAGAAACTTGTTTGGTTGAGGAATCCAGTGACATTTGGGTCATAGATTCTGGTGCAACTAATCATGTTTGTGTTTCTCTGCAGGGATTCAAAGAAACGAGAAGTCTACTTCGTGAAGACTTAACGCTTCGGATGGGCGATGGATCCTTGGTCTCAGCGGAAGCAGTGAGAGATGTCCATCTTTACTTTGATAATTATAGGAGTTTAATTTTGCGAGACTGTTTTTATGTTCCTAAATTTAAAAGAAATTTAATTTCTGTATCTTCTTTATTTAAAGACTCCTACGTGGTATCTTTTAATGAAAAAGTGGTGATTCGTAAAAACAATCTTTTATCTGTTCTGGATGGATGCAAAATAATCTATATTTTATCAAACCTAAGATGGACTTATTGCTTAATGCTAAGATAAATGATAATGACTCAAAAAGACTTAAAACTTCTCACTCTAATAAGACTTATCTTTGGCATTTGCGCCTTGGCCATATTAACCTGAATAGGATTCAAAGGTTGGTAAGGGATGGACCTTTAAGTCACTTGAAGGTGGAATCTATACCTCAATGTGAGTCTTGTTTGGAGGGTAAAATGACCAAAAGACCATACGGGTCTAAGGGCAATAGGGCCGAAGGGGTTCTAGAACTTGTGTATAGTGATGTTTGCGGACCGATGAACATCCGGGCACGAGGAGGGTATGAGTTCTTCGTCACTTTCATTGACGATCACTCAAGATATGGGTATGTGTACCTAATGCACCACAAAAGCGAAACTTATGATAAGTTCAGGGAGTTTCGGGCTGAAGTGGAAAAGCAATTGGGTAAACCCATAAAGGCACTTCGATCTGATCGAGGTGGGGAATACCTTTCTGATGAGTTCTTGTGACACTTGTTAGAGAATGGGATTTTATCCCATTTGACTGCACCGGGCACTCCGCAGCAGAATGGCGTAGCGGAGAGAAGGAATAGGACTTTGTTGGACATGATTCGGTCCATGATGAGTTATTCATCATTGCCTTTATCCTTTTGGGGATATGCACTACAAACCGCATGTTATCTTTTGAACAATGTGCCTTCAAAATCGGTCCCTAAAACTCCTCACGAGTTGTGGACAAGACGGAAGACATCCTTAAACCATATTTGCATATGGGGATGTCCAGCTCATGTCCTGTTTAAGGATCCGAATAAGTTGGAAGCACGTTCAGAAGTTTGCGTGTTTGTAGGATATCCAAAAGGGACTAAAGGGGGTTATTTTTATAACCCAAAGGAAAATAAAGTCGTGGTTTCAACTAATGCAACTTTCCTTGAGGAGAGTTACATGAACGACTTTAAACCTCGAAGCAAAGTGGTGCTTGAGGAGTTGAGGGGTGATCTGTTTACTCCGGAGGTTCCGAATGAAACCATTCCGATCAGTGAAGAAAAACTAAACAAACCTGAACAACAACCTCAGGGGCTTCGGCGTAGTGGGAGGATCGGGCGTCAACCTGAAAGGTATATGTTCAATGGGGAAGTCTTTTTGGCTGAACCGGATGAACATGACAAGGATCCTTATACTTACACAGAAGCCATGGAGGATGTTGATTCAAGACTCTGGACAGAGGCCATGAACATAGAGATGAAGTCTATGGAGACTAATCGGGTCTGGGAGCTTGTGGATCTTCCCGAAGGGGTAAAACCTATAGGGTGTAAGTGGATCTACAAGAGGAAAAAAGGAGTGGATGGAAAGGTCGAAACCTTTAAGGTTAGACTGGTAGCTAAGGGTTATACGTAAAAGGAAGGAATCGATTATGAGGAAACCTTTTCGCCTGTAGCCATGCTTAAGTCCATCCGGATTCTCTTGTCCATAGTTGCCGCTCTCGACTACGAGATTTGACAGATGGATGTCAAGACGGCTTTTCTGAATGGCTATCTTGATGAGTCCATTTATATGGAACAACCAGACGAGTTCAAGGTCGCGGGTCAAGAGGGTAAGGTTTGTAAGCTGCTAAAGTCAATTTATGGACTTAAGCAGGCTTCTCGTTCTTGGAACATAAGATTTGATCAAGTGATCAAGACTTATGGGTTCTCACAAAATGTGGATGAACCATGTGTTTACAAACACATTAAGAATGAGAAGGTGGTTTTTCTACTACTCTATGTAGATGACATTCTGCTAATTGGCAATGACGTTGGGGCGTTGTCATCGGTCAAATTATGGTTGACCAAGCAGTTTGACATGAAGGACTTAGGTGAGGCTAATTTTGTTCTCGGTATCCAAATCTTTCGGGATAGGAAGAACAAAATGATAGCTTTGTCACAGGCCAGCTACATAGATAAAATTCTCAGGAGGTTTGCAATGCAGGATTCCAAGAAAGGTGGGCAACCATCTAGGTCTGGAATTACTCTTTCTAAGAAAGACTCTCCAAAGTCTTATGAGGAAAGAGAATACATGAAGAAGGTGCCTTATGCTTCGGCAGTGGGTAGTCTCATGTATGCCATGCTTTGCACTCGACCGGATATTAGCTATGCGGTCGGGATTGTGAGTCGATTTCAGGCGGATCTAGGACCAAACCATTGGGTTGCGGTAAAGCATATTTTCAAGTACCTGAGAAGGACTCGAGGGTATATGCTTGTGTATTCGGGTGAGGATTTAACTCCTCTAGGATACACTGATTCAGATTTTCAATCCTGCCTGGATTCTAGGAAATCGACTTCAGGGTTTGTGTTTACTCTGTGCGGCAGTGCTATCAGTTGGAGAAGTGCGAAGCAAGATTGCACTTCGGATTCAACGATGGAGGCCGAGTATGTGGCGGCTAGTGATGCTTCGAAAGAAGCAGTGTGGCTCCGCAAGTTCCTTGGGGATCTTGAGGTAGTTCCTGGTATGGATAAGGCGGTATCACTGTACTGTGATAACAGTGCGGCGGTAGCTAATGCTAAGGAACCAAGATTTCACAAGAAGAGTAAGCATATTGATCGGAAGTATCATGTGATAAAGGACTTGGTTGAGAGCGGGCATGTTATGGTGTGCAAGATCGCGTCAGAGGACAATTTAGCTGATCCATTCAAGAAGACACTTACTGGGAGAGTCTTCGAGAGGCATGTGGAAGCTATAGGGATGCGAAATTTACAGTATTTACTCACTTAGTGCAAGTGGGAGATTGTTAGACATGTATGCTCTAAGGAGTAAAAATGTAATACGTTTTTGGAGACATTTTTATCAATAAAGAATTTATTCATTTATAAATATACCAAATATTGTCCTCTTTACATTCATATTTGTTGAATGTATGATAAGCAAACAATAGTCTGAGACTGTCAATTTAAACCTTAAGAATTGGGCATATGATGGGATGATTATGCGGAAGACACAATTCTTAGGGTGACGGTCTAAAACATATGATCCGCAATCGAGGGAATAAAGTTGGGCGCTTTATTCATGTAAAGATTGTTATGTTGTCTATATCCCTTTTGGGAGATGGTTTGTCTTGACCATTGGAGTTGGACTCCATGAATAGAAATATTGGCACGTTGTCATAGGTGACGATGTGTTGGATCGGGACATAAAGTGAATTGATTTGGATTAATAATTCTGTCTTGGCAAATCGATTCACTTTAGACAATCATTTGTATTGTATCTTAATCCTGAGATGAATAATGGGCCCGTTGTCTCGACTTGTGTCTTTTGATGTACCAATGGGTGACTCCCACATCTCTATAGTGGCATGCATGCCGGTACGTTGGAGGCATGACTCTTGATAGCGTAGACTTGTTATTCATAGATATGGAATCCATAGCTCCTCTTTAGGAGTAATGATATCCTCTTATATGCGTTGTCCTGTAATTGGAAAACTGGAGCGCTCAACCATTTGGATACATAGGTGTAACCGAATGGTATACTATCTTTGGATGGTAAGTTTTCTAATGGTGAGACAATGGAACGTAAGATAAAAATAATCGGGAAGGTAAGACAGAACTTGTCCTTAAGCCGATTATGGATGATCATATGGGGATGCGATACACTATGATATGTCATGGAAACTTAGCTACACGAGCTTCGTAATTCTATAAAGTTCGAGAGTGTAGCTCCAAGCTTTTAGTGGAGAAGCGTTGGAGTTGATAATTGTGAAATGTATATCTGGGATATTGGGTTTCATAATTATCATGAGCTTGAACTTTATAGGTCCATTTTGGTCCCCTTTGCTAGCTCGCAAAATCCTGTAACAACACGGCGTGCTTTTCCAATAATTGGTGACTTATGTCGGATTTATCAGATTGGTTTAAAATTTATAAGAATCAAATAATTCATGTCTGTTTATCGGTTGAATTAATTATGTAAGAAATTAGTTCAAGATGAACTTGTTGAATTATGGCGTTCGGATAATTCTTGTCTGTTTATCGGTTGTTTTAATTTTGGACAATTAGAACAAGATAAACTTGTAGAATTATTGTGAATTGATTTATTTTCTTAGATATTATCTTGATAAAGTTTGTTTTGATAAGATATCTTTTCTATTGGGCTATTTGAATCAAAACTGAGACTTTATCCTTTAGAATCTCGGGTGGAAAATAAAAGATTCGCGGAGATTTTTTCTCGGCAGTTCGGCCTGCCGGATGACGTGTTCGGCCTGCCTATCAGACAGTTCGGCCTGCCTATCAGCGCACATAAGATTACACGTTTTTCACGCGTATCTTATCAGATATTGATCCGAACTTGATTCTGTTTCGATTTTTGAGACCTAATTTGATATGGACTGACCCCAAGGACCAATAGGTACAAAAAGAGAGTGAGTCTAATGATTTACTGAGATCAATTTGAGAGATTAAGAGTGATACTCTTCGAGTGAGCATCTGAAAACTCCCTGAGAGCTTTTGTTCACAAATCACGAACACTAGCTTTGGGTTCTCTCTATTGGTTGGAAGGAGAGTCATCGGTGGAAGAGCTGTACGTGTGAGCCCACACTCACTCCGGTTGTGGATAGAGAATAGCAAAGAAGACCAGTTGGTTGAGGCTCTTCTGGAACGTTACTTCTCTACATAGGTCGCGGTGGTTCTTCGGCACACTAAGGTTAGTAAGATCTGTTTAATTTATACATATAACATGTCAAACTTGTGTTTTGGAAAATACTCTGATGAAAATTTTAAAATTCCGCTGCGCACTTTGTTTCCAACAAACTGTTCAAAACGAGGTTGCGAAAATTTTGTTTCTTTGTCTAATGAATGTTTGGGAATTTTATAAATGGGATCAAGATTTTCAAGATCATAATTTTGGAAGATCTCCTTAAGCATATCGGTTCACATTAGAAATTCTTCCTGAACATTGTCAATGACTTTAGTGTAAAAACACTCATCATTGTTTTGAATTGCTTCCCAATATAGAAAGCATTCACTTCAAGAGTCATATTTCTAAAACATATTTTCATGAGACCATTTCGATAGTTAATGAGTGCATTAACAGTGGCTAAGAAAGGTCTTCCAAGGATGATAGAAATTTTTGATTCCATGTTCACCTTACATTGAGTGTCTAAGACGAAAAAATCCATGGGGTAATAGAACTTATCAACTTGAAAAAAAACATCTTCAACTATCCCTCAGTCTACCAATTGCAAGACTACAAATGATAGCTTAATCTCTCAAAGTCTTAGTTGCAAGTCTAACAAAGCTTGAGTGATTTCAATGGTTCCTATATAACAGGTGATTGTGGGACATCTATGATCTTTATACTTGATTGGTGCTCTTTGCACAAGAACTACACTTGATTGCTTAGCAAAAATACAGTCTTTGTGACATGATATTTTCTTTTTGAAGTCCACAGGTCTTTCATAACTTTAGCATAAGCTGGTACTTGTTTGAGTATCTGCAACAAAGGAAGATCAATTTTAACTTGTTTCAAGTGTCCTAGGATTTGTACATAATTTTTGAACACTTTCCTAGTGGATTGAAAAGCTTGGAGGGAAAGGAACTCCTTTACTACTCACATCTGTGGTCTTTGATTTTTCCAATGATTTACTACTATGAGTGTAGCATGACTAACCTCTTCATTATTTTTTTTGTGTTAAAGGCTTGTTTCATGTTTTGTCAAGAAGGATTGATCTGAGTTTAAGATGAACATTCAGCCAATTTCGAGATTTCTTCTGTCACTTGTGTAAGAGCAGCTTTAACTTTTTGATTTGACTTGCTTTGTGCTTCAATGAATGCTTGCACTATATCCATCAGATATTTACTTGATAAGTGTGAATCATGTTGAGGAGCAACATATTCTCTTGGATGTATTTCTTGTTCATTTCCCCATTGATCTCTAAATAATTGTTTTTGATTCAAATTCCTCCTATCGAAATTTGAATTGTTTCTTCCATCAGAATTGAGAATTTTAGGATAGGGAATATAAGGCTTATGATATGCCCCTAAGGCATTACATTGTTCCTTATATAATCCTATGATTTCCTGATAAGCATGACAATCCTGTTTTCGTGTTCAACTCTTCCACTCACAAAGTTTGTTCCTTGCAATTCAGCTTTTGTGATTGATTGCCTGACTTCCTCTCTTATTTCTTGCTTAGAGGATTTCTAACTGTTTGACATAGTTGCCTAAGGAGTAAGATGTTGTAATAACTTTTTGAAGACATTTTATTAATAAATAGTTTATTTGTTATTCATATACCAATTGTAGTCCTTTTTATGTTTATTTCTGTTAAATGTATGAGAAGCAAACAAAAGTTTGAGACTATTGGTCTAAACCTTTAAGAATCATGATATGATGGATAGATTATACGAAAGACATGAATCTTAAAGGTAATGGTCAAATGATAAGATCCGTAATTGAGGGAATAAAGTTGGGTGCTTTATTCATGCTAAGATTGTTATGTTGTCTACATCTCTAATGAGAGATGGCTTGTCTTGGTCATCGGAGTGGGACTCTGCAAGTAGAAACATTGGTACATTGTCGTAGGTGACGAAGTATTGGATCAGGATAAAAAGTTGAATTGATTTGGTTAATAATTCCATTTATTCAAATCGATTCACTTTAGATAATTATATGTATTGTGTCTTAATCCTGAAATGACTAATGGCCCGGTGTTCTTGACTTATGTCTTTTGATGTACAAAAGGGTGACATCTTGATTTTATGATAGTACACATACTAGTACATTGGCGACATGACTCTTGATTGACATAAGCTCATTATTTAGATATGGAGTCCATCACTCTTTTTGTAGAGTTAATGATATTCTCTTATATGCATTATCCTATAGTTAGAAGACTGGAGCGTTCAACCATTTGGATACATTGGTGTAACCGAATAGGATACTATTTATGAATAGTAAGTATTATAATGGTGTGATAATGGAACGTAAGATAAAAATAATCAAAAAGGTAAAACAAAATTTATTCTTAAGTCGATTATGAATATTCTATGGGGATATGACATATTATGATATTTCATGGACAATTAGCTTATTGGAGCTTTGTAATTTTATATAGTTCAAGAGTGCAGCTCTAAGCTTTTAGTGGAGTAGCATTGAGTTGATAATCATAAAATATGTATTTGGGGTATTGTATTTTCTAATTAAAGGAGCTTGAACTACATATGTCTATCGGGTCCCTTTTGTCAGCTCATAATAAATCTTGGAACGATACAGTGTGTTTTTCCTACATATTGTGACTTACGTCAAATTATTAGATTAGTTTAAATTTGCTAAGAGTGGATTTAATAATTCATATTAGTTTATTGGTTGAATTAATTTGTGAATTATTTCAAGATATATATGTTGAATTATTTGGATAGTATTTTATTTACTATGGAATTATTTGCATATGACTGTTTCAATCAGATAACCTCTTTATTAGATTATTTAAATTAAAATTGAGGCTCTATCTAAGATTTCTGTGTAAAAAAAAGATATTTTAAGGATTCCAGATTATCATAAGTTTGACAGGCCGATGGTACACTTTGGCAAGCCGATGGTGTAACTTTGGTAAGCTGATCTCCCAAATTGGCATGCCGATCATGCGATAATCAATATCTATGGTTTAGACACATTTTTAATCAGAACTTGATCTAGTCTCAAATTTTGAAGCCTAATATGATAAAGTTTAACCTCAAATTTGACCATTATAAATAGAGGGTGAGTTTTCTTTTTTATTCAGATCATTTGAGAAGCATAGAATGAGTACTCTAGTGAGAGAAACTCTGAAACTCCCTGAGAGATATTGTTCAACATCAAGAATCTTAGCTCTAGGTTTTCTCAAGTGATTGGAAGGAGAGTCACCGGAGGAAAAGTTGTACAACGTGTGACAACCCGCACTCCGATCGTCGATAGAGAATAGCCAAGAAGACCAGTTGGTTGAGGCTCTTTTGAAACATTCTTTTCTTCACGGATTCCTGCTGATTTTGGTATATTAAAAGAGGTACATAAGATCATTTATTAATTCATGTATTTAGCATGTCAAACTTGTGATTTGGAAAATACTCTGATTTAAAATTTCTTAAAATTTCGTTGCATATTGTTTTCAACAAATGGCATCAGAGTAGGTTTTTACGTTGATTTTATGGGTTTGTGATCATGATATACACGTGAACTATGTGATCTTATTCTCTCCTATACTTGAATTTAATTTTGTAGAGAGTTGGTACTCCAAGATTTCTATATAATTAAATGTTGTCATGAAATTATGTAGTGAATGCTTATTAATTTATTATGGTTAATTAAATTTATATTTAATTATTTTTTGTCGGTTATGGTTCCTTAGAGGTTAGAATGTGTATCTAAGTTTTTCATGTAATTAGATGACGGTCTATCATCACCGTCTAAGATTTATTATTTTAATTTTAATTTGTAAAATTTTGTATAAAAATAATTATTTGAAGAGAAGACTGATCTAGAAGATAGAGATGATTGGAGTTCTATTATTTTTTTCTGTTCATAATTTTTTAAGTTTTTGAATTGTTAAAAATAAAATTTAAAAGCTGCTTTCTATATTATTTCTAACAAAACACTAGTTCAACACCGGTCGGCAAGCCAATCTGAAAGTTTGGCAGGCCGATAGTGGGCCAGAACAATTTTCGAAGAAGGTGTGTTTTTCAATGTAGTTTTTGATTTTGTTTTTGAGACAATTTTAAGAAACATGAAATTTATGATGACCAAAAAAATAAATCTATTTGATCTATAAAGAGATTGAAGAATAGAAGATGGATGCCACATGAAGAAGGATACAATAAGAAGACACAAGATGAATAATCGATAATATGTTTTAATTGATCTCTTGTTACCTTTATTTTTTTCCTCTAGGATGGAACCATAATATTACAACTATTTATTATTTTGCTTGTAGTTTTACATGTTACTTTGCTTGTCTGCATTATAATATAATTTACCATGTATGTTGATAATATGCCATGTAGAATAGGGAGTGCCGCTCATTAAAAATTGTTCATGCATGTTAACATAAAACCTTGACTTTTAAAATATTGAGTGAGAGAAGGTTTTTGAAAAGAGGACCTAAGGGCTCCATCGTTGGTCTATACATAGCACATGGTGGTTTCGAGCCTTAGGAAGTGATTTCATCATGTATTGGATTGGATCTCTAAAGAGATAATTTATTTTAGCATGATTTATCATTGTACACCCCTAGGTGGCAATTATAAATCATGAATAAAATAGTTGAAATGATGGTTATACACTTAAGATTAATTTTGCTATTAATATCCCCTAGGAGCTCTTTTAATAAAATTAATCACCAAAGAAAACTATTATTAGAATATGCTAGATTAGATAGTTCTTGGATGGCATATACTAATTGATGGGATCTGTGTTCCTAATTGAATTTGACAAGTCTACCTAGGCATCTTGTTGGATTTTGAGTTGGAAATTATCATTGTAAGGTTGTAAATATTTTTAAGGTTTTGACACATAAACACAATTATATGTTTACTTGTTTGTTTTATCTTATTAAACTATTGTGGAATGTTTGCTTATATTTAGTATATGAATCTTTATTGTAAATTAAAATGTCTAAAAATGCTTTATTATCAATACTTGATAAAAACATGTTAGCTGGCGAGAATCACAATGATTGAAAAAGGAACTGAAATATCGTCATTTCCTTTAAGAAACTATAATTTGTGCTGACAACATCATATCCTCTTGAACATACCAGGGAATCCACTAATGAGCAAATCCAAGCATATATTGTTGGAAGGACGCTAATGATCAGGCCCACTGTTACATTATGGCTAGCACGAATAATGTATTGTAGGATCAACATGAGGATTATGAGACTGCTAGCATGAATAATGTGCTGTAGGCTCAACATGAGGATTATGAGACTGCTAAGGAAACTACTAAGTAGATCTTAGATGATCTAAAAGATATGTTTGGAGGACAAGCCCTAACGAAATAGTAAGGGGCTCTTCAGAAACTCTTAAACTAGAAACAAAGACTACGGACTCCTATGAAGGAGCATATGATATTGGTCATGGGTTATCTCGCTAAGGCTCAAACCCATGGCTAACATTGATGCTAAGTCACAGATGACTATGGTTTTTGAGACTCTATCTAAGGAGTTCATCCCATTTAGATCTTCATATAACTTGAGCAATAGACAAAATGTGACCTTGACTAAATTGATGAAGCAGTTATAGGAGTTTGAAAATCTAATCAGGGAAAACTGACTGGTGGTGGGGCTAACTTGATGGCTACATCTGGTTCTAATCCTAACCCAGGGAATGGAAAGAAGCAGGGGGCTAAGAATGGAAGTCTTCTATCCTGGCAAAAGGCAAGGAAAAGAAGATGAAAAAAAAGAACCCAATGAAGCTCAAGTGTTTTTTTTGTAGAAGGTTTGATCACATAAAGAAGAATAACAAGGATTTCCTTTCTCAAGGTGGTAAGTGTGAACATCTAGTTATTGAGACTGTTTAATGGAGAAATCAAATGACACTTCGGTCATAGAAAGTGTTTCTTTGTAGGGGTTCAAGGAAACGAGAAGTCTACTGCATGAGGACTTCATGTTACGGATGAGCGATGGATCCTTGGTGTTGGCTGAAGCAGTGGGAGACATCCATCTTTATTTTGATAATTTTAGGATTTTAGTTTTGAAAGATTTTTTTCATGTTCCAAAACTTAAAAGGAATTTAATATATGTAGCCTGTTTATTTAAACACTATTATTTGATATTTTTTAATAATAAATTTGTAATTTGTAAAAACAAATCTTTTATATATGATGGATGGATGCAAAATAATATATATTTTATTAAGCCTAAGATGGACTCACTACTGAACACTGAGGCTTACAATAACTCTAAAAGACTTAAAACTTCTAGCTCTATAGGACATATCTTTGGCATTTGCAATTAGGTCATATTAGCCTAAATAGGATTCAAAGGTTAGTAAGGGATAGACCTTTAAGTCACTTAAAGGTAAAACCTATAGTACAATATGAATCTTGTTTGGGGGACAAAAGGACCAAAAGACCATTTGGGTCTGAGGGCAATAGGGCCGAAGGGATTCTGGAACTTATGCGTAGTGATGTTTATGGGATCATAAACATCAAGGCACGTGGAGGGTATGAGTACTTCGTCACTTTTATTGATGATTACTCAAGATATGGGTATGTCTACCTAATGCATCATAAAAGTGAAACTTTTGACAAGTTTAGGGAGTTTCGGGCTGAAGCAAAGAAGCAATTAGATAAACTCATAAAGGCACTTTGATCTGATTGACGTGGAGAATACCTCTCTGATGAGTTCTTAGGACACTTATTAAAGACTAGGATTTTATCACATTTGACTAAACCAAGCATTCCATAGCAAAATGGTGTAGCTAAGAGAAGAAATAGGACTTTGTTGGACATGGTTAGGTCCATGGTGAGTTATTCGACATTACCTTTGTCCTTTTAGGGATATGCCCTACAAACCGCATGTTATCTTTTGAATAACGTGCCTTCAAAATTGATTCCTAAAACTCCCCATGAGTTGTGGACGTGTAGAAAGACATCCTTAAACCATATTCATATATAGGGATGTCCGGCTCTTGTCCTATATAAGGAAACAAATAAGATGGAAGCACATTCAGAAGTTTGTGTGTTTGTAGGATACCCAAAAGGGACTAAATGGGGTTATTTTTATAACCTGAGAGAAAATAAAATTATGGTTTCAACGAATGCAATATTCCTTAAGGAAAGTTACATGAATGACTTTAAGCCTTATAGTAAAGTAGTACTAGAGGAGTTAGCGAGTGATTCAATCACTCTGAGGGTTCTAGTTGAAACAAATCCAATCATCGTAGAAAAACCGACCAAACAACAACCTAGGGAGCTTGGCATAGTGGGAGGATCAGGCATCAACCCAAGAGGTATATATTCAATGGTGAAGCCTACTTGGTTGAACCAGTTGGACAGGACATGGATCCTTACACTTACACAAAGGCTATAGAGGATGTTGATTTAAAGCTCTGGATAGAAGCTATGAACACTGAAATGAAGTCTATAGAAACTAATCAAGTCTGAGAACTTGTGGATCTTTCTAAAGGGGTAAAACCCATAGAGTATAATTAGATCTACAAGAAAAAGAGAGGAGCAGATGGAAAAGCTGAAACTTATAAGGCTAGATAGGTAGCAAGAGATACATGCAAAAGGAAGGAATCGATTACGAGGAAACCTTTTCACCTGTAGTTATGTTTAAGTCCATCTATATTTTCTTGTCCATAGTTGTCATTCTCGACAACGAGATTTGCTAGATGGATGTTAAGACGGTTTTTCTAATTGGCTATCTTGATGAGTCTATATATATGGTGCAGCTATACAGGTTCAAGGCTAGCGATCAAGAGAGCAAGGTCAATAAGCTGCCAAAGTCATTTCATGGACTTAAGCAGACTTTCCATTCTTGGAACATAAGATTTGATTAGGTGTCAAGACTTATGGCTTCGAACAAAACATGGACGAACCATGTGTTTACAAACACATTAAAGATGGGAAGGTGGTTTTTCTACTACTATATGTAGATGACATAATGCTTATTGACAATTATGTTGGGGCATTATCATCGATCAATTTATGGTTGACCAAGCAGTTTGAGATAAAGGACTTGGGTAAAGCTAATTATGTTCTGGGCATCCAAATTTATCAAGATAGGAAGAACAAAATGATAGCTTTATCCCAAGTGGCATACATAAATAAAATACTCAAGAAGTATGCAATGCAAAATTCGAAGAAAG
The DNA here is from genome assembly GCA_025403435.1 of Artocarpus heterophyllus. Lineage (NCBI taxonomy): Eukaryota > Viridiplantae > Streptophyta > Magnoliopsida > Rosales > Moraceae > Artocarpus > Artocarpus heterophyllus. The sequence goes on from CM046350.1 coordinate 33,032,145, forward strand.
GTGGGCAACTATCTAGGTCTAGAATTACTCTTCGTAGAAAAGACGCTCCAAAGTTCGATGAAGAAAGAGAAAATATGAAGAAGGTGCCTTATGCTTTGGTAGTGGGTAGTCTCATGTATGCAATGCTTTGTACAGGCTAGACATTTGTTATGTGGTCAAAATAGTAAGTCGATTTCAGTCAAATTTAGAACCAAACAACTGGGTTGCAGTCAAGCATACTTTCAAGTCCTTGAGAAGGACTAGAGGTTATATGCTAGTGTATTTGGGTGAGGATCTAACACATCTTGGATACACTAATTTAGATTTCAAATCTTGTTTGGATTCGAGAAGATCGACTTCTGGTTTAGTGTTTACTCTAGGTGGAGTGCCATTGTTTGGAGAAGTGTGTATGGATAAGGCGGTATCGCTGTATTGTGATAACATTGTAGTGATAGCTAATGCTAAGGAACCAAGATTTCATAAGAAAAGTATGCATATTCATCAAAAGTATTATGTGATAAAGGACTTCGTTGAGACTGGGAATGTTGCAGTATGCAAGATTGTATTGGAGGACAATATAACTGATCCTTTCACGAAGACACTAACTGCGAGAGTTTTCAAGAAGCATGTAGAGGTTATGGGGATACAAGACATGTTGTATTATTTATTATTCATATACCAAATGTAGTCCTCTTTATGTTCAGTTCTGTTGAATGTATAATATTGGTGCTTACTGTAATATCGTGGTGGATCAACACCACATGCAGCTACGCACGGTGGACAGCTCTTCCCTGCTTGTCTCTGCCTGTTTAGGTGGACCTGTAACAAGAGGAGGGATGCTTTGGAGGCAAGAAGGGAATGGGTTAGTCAATAGACAAGGGCTCTCTGATGCTCAAGGCAGATGTTGCTCAATAGAGAATAGGAGCCGGTTAGTTGGGAAGGAGCATGCTTGTCTTAATGCAATAAATGCACTCTATTTATAGGTTGCCACTTGAACCAGGTGTTTGGTGGGTTTTACCCACGACCCATGTGTCACATCAAGGCATGTTAGAAGGCAAAAGACAAGTGTCGTGCCCTCTGTCGGTGGATTAGTTCCCATCCGATGGTGAGTTGTTTGCCATCTGTTGGCCAGTGACGGCAAGTAGTAGCCTACTTGCGAGTTAAAGAAATCCAACCTGAGCTGGTGTTTGACCCGAGGAGGTGACCAGTTGTGGCGTGGCCTGGAGATCCCTGAAAAGCACCTCGGATAGACGATCCAAGCTCATATGGATTGATTATTTGCTCTTAGTAGCTCCTACCGAGCTGGTTTGTTGACCACCTAGAGTAGGGCTTCTTGGCGGTGGCGTCGAGCTCATCCCCAATAGTAGCCCCCCAGTTCACTTGGTCGGTGCTCGGCTAGGTGGACTATGTCGAGAGGGTAAGGTCAGCTCAGGATGAAGCATAAGCGGTGTCCCAAGTCAGCAAGAGATGGAAGGTCACTCGATAAAGCTCGAAGGGACACGTGTCGATAAGCGACCAGACGTTTCCCTAACAGGCATACTCTTTACACCACTTTATTTTTTGTGCCCAAGTTTTGCGCCTAAGGCGGCTATAAATAGGGCTTTACTCCCTGTCGTTGTCACGAGTGACCAAGGCAACACTTCACGACTTTTGATTTTTGACTGCTGAGCTGTAGTTAACAACCCGAGAACTTTTTCTTTCCTGAGCTTCCACAACCCTATTAGTTAACAACGACTTTTTCATGAGTGTCCTTTTTGACTCCTAGAATGAAAATATTTCCTGGTCGAACAGCAGCGCTGAGACCAAGGAGTCAACCTTTATGGAGGTTGACATAGAAGGACTATCACTAGTACAAGACAGAGCAGGCCAGCTAGCTGAAATGCTAAAGGTTGACTCTAGGACGATACCCGAGCAGGAGTACCTTAACCTGCTAGATAAGAGGTGCCTGGTGAGGCCATGTAGGGACGAGGATCCCTACATTAGGGTAGCCACTGCTGGCACGTCCTGAGTAATTGCCCAGGAACATGTCGGGCTGGAGGCAGCTACTGATGTGCCAAGCACCTATGGTCGAGACATCGAGGTCCTGGTCTAGGTCATGGGTCAGGTAACCATCGAGATCTCCGATGAGGAGTAGGCAACCAAGGAAGCAAAGCCTGAGGGGAGCCCCATCAAGGAGGAAGAGGCTGGAAGAGTTGTGGTCACCTGAGTCTGGGGGGTGACTGCTTGTCAGGTATTTCAACTCGGTGAGACATCAGCAGCAGCCTACTCTAGTGTAATGATAGAGTCTCGTCTTGAGGACCTATGCCAAGAGTTTGGCATCCCAAACGAAGTGATCCTCATCGTGCTTGGGGAGGAAGATTCGCCCCTAACCCTACCCGAAGGGTGTATTATGCTGTATGCAGAGTTTTTTAGGGCCGGGTTGCGCTTACCTTTTCACCCTTTCCTCCATCGGGCATTGAATGATCTTAATGTTTGCCCTGCCCAACTCAATCCAAATAGTTACAGGTCGTTGATCAAGATGTACGTACTGTGGAGGCACCATCAGGCTACTAAGATGCCATGGGAAGCATTTAAGTAGGTATACAAAATGAAGAAGCTTCCCCGATAGTCTGGCTAGTACTACGTCACCAGCGTCAAAAAGGATTTCATCTTGGGAAACCTTGACTCATACAAACATTGGAAGTTCGAGTGGTTCTATGCGGGGGAGAACTACTTAGCCTGAGCCGGTGAGGTTGTCCCTAAGGACCAGCATGTTCTGAGGACATTTGAGCAGGGGCACGTCTAGTCCAAAAGGCCATGGGCGTCGAGCAACATCATCAGGGCAATGGAGGACCTGTTCGCTAAACTAAAGTCCACAAGGCAGCAGTCGTTCCTACTCGAGAAAGAGACTCTTTCTCATTATGGTTGGTTTGGGGAGCCCAGTAGAACCAATCCCCCTTCCAACATTTCGCCTGCCCGGTCGGTTGGGTAGGTGATGGTGGCAAGGCCAAGCGTTGCCGACATCCTAGGGCCGAGCACCTCCAAATTTGGGTGGCCAACAAGGGAGCCATCATCATCCAGTAGCAAGGACTCATCGAGTGGCTCCTTCGACACAGGGTCACCCATAGCAAACGAGGACCCCGAGGACGTTATACGGTTCCTATACCCATCGAGTCAGCTCTGGATTAGTGGTGAGCTTTGAGTTTTTTTTTTTGGCTTTGCCAAGCTCAGCTTGACTTGGGAGATTTTTGGGGTTCTTATTGTAGAAATGTCTTCCCGTTCGACCACCTAAGAAGAGAGGCAAGCTCTCATGGAGTGTCTTCATTAATCTAAGGGGAAGGCCATGGTCAGGTCCAAGCAGAATAGGACCCCAAGACTACAGCTACCATCAAGGTCCATGCAGTTGCCATGGATGGAGCAACCTCCCCAAACAATCCAAGTCGTTCCCCACCCTCGTCGACTAGAGCGGGGGCTTCATCAAGCCAAACTCAACCTCCCACTATCACAACCGCCGTGCTGCTGCCCTCAGGCAATCCTCCGAGGAGGCGTCGAAATACCACCGACTTATATTTGACCACCTTGGCGAGGTTCTTACCAAAGAGTCATTCTTAGAGAACCTTTGAGGAGAGGACTACGAGGGCTTGTCCCACGCTGCCTTTTGCTCTACTACTAAGGTGAGTAAAACTTGCACTGAGCCCCATTTAACTTTTCACATTTTTCGTGTTCTAACCTTCATTTTCTCAGGCCTACACATTCTTAGACCTGGCTTACATGGCCGAGCGGAAGGAGCTCAACCTCAAAAAGGAGAGGCTCGAAAAGACCGCGTTCGAGAAGGACGAGGTCGAGAAGGAGCTTTGTGGCAAGAACACTGTACTTGATCAAATCAAGGAGGCTCTTTCCTGGGCCAAGGACAGGCTAAAAAGGCTAGGGATGAGGTCGAGCAGGCCAAGGTGGAGGGGGACCAAGCAAGGGAAATGGCCCAAGGGGCGAGGAATAAGGTCGACCAGTCCCGGGATGAGGTTAACCACCTTAGGGAATAGCTGTGGGCCTCCAAGGCCAAGCACCAAAAATTCTTGAGGGTGGAATTGCCTGACAGCCTAGCCGAGGCCGTCGAGGAGTTCAAGTCATCCTTGAACTATGCAAATTATTATTACTTTAGGATGACTGACCTTTGGTACTACATTATTAAGAATCATCCCAAGGCATTAGCTTCGACTGGTCCCTCATCAACGAGCCAAAGCATGGTGAGGTGTAGCAGCCCGAGCTAGAGGACATTGTCAAGGTTGACAGCGAAGACGAGGGAGCTGACCAGGGTGGCGACAGTGGGGACGATATTGTCAGGAATGTGGCCCAGGCTTAATTCTTGGTTTTTTCCATTTTGCTTCTCCATCCGGGCTTAGGAGGTGTTTGATTTTTTGCACCTCCCCTCCACTTTTGTTAATAAAACTTCCTTTTTTCCAAGTTCGTTACGTCTCAAAATTTTCATTTCTAGTTTAAATTAAAAGTTTCCCAAAGTGTGATAGGCCTCAGATGAAGTTTGTCACTTTTAGGTTGAATGCTCCTCAAGAATCTTGAGTTAAGAGCTCCTCAGGAAAGAAGTTTGGTCTTCATTTTTCTGAGTTAGATCTTTCTTGGGAGAGAATTGAGTAAAAAAAATTCACGTTGGATGTTCCTCAGGAACAAACATTTTGGAAATGAATTCCAAACCTGTGTTTTCCCAATTCCATTCTCGTCAAGTTTAGCATCTCAAAAATGAAACGTCTTACTTTTCAAGTTGAATGTTCTTTGGAAACGAACTTCCTTGAAAAGAGCTGATAAGCATTTACTGAGTTTAGCCAAGCAGGGAATGTCCGTTTCTCAGTTGGGTAAAGCACAATGGCGTGTGGTACTCTATGCCCTATAGCCCCCCCTTGGACTTGGTTAAGTTCATTTGAACTTTTACAAGTCCAATGTTGGTCGGGCATAGTCATGCTAAGGTGACTTTGTTCTGGTGGTCCGTGTGGCGATGGATTAGAGGTTGGCATTATGCCGACCAGGCCCTCAATCCAGTTAGTCAGGATGACTCTCCTTCAGGAGTTAGTGTCAAGTCCCCCAGACTGGAGTTATGGCACCCCTCTTTGGGGTTGTATCTTCCTTAACACGCATTGCTTAGTGGAATAGTGTAGGAATTAAAATTTTCATTAATGTGTACATTTATATACTACCCTTTTTTAGCAGGTCTAGTTACAAAAAAATATGGCTAGAGGTCCAAAAAAGGTTTCTTGCTTTAGTTAGCAAAAGAATTTTTTCAGAAGCTCGGCATTCCAAGAATGGCCGAGAGGGTTGCCCTCTATATTAGATAGCCTGTAAGTGCCTAGTTGGACAATTCAGGTTATCTTATATGGTCCATCCCACTTTGGACCGAAGGACCTTAGCCTGGGCTGCTAAACAGTGACCTTCTTTAGCACTAAATCTCCAACTTTGAAGCTCCTCGGTTAGACCCATTTGTTGTAATACCGAGCAATGACTTGATTTCAAGCTGTGTTATAGATCGTAGCATGGTTCCTCCTCTCCTCGAGCAGATTAAGCAAGGACATCATAACCTCGGCGTTTCAAATTTCTTTATACTGCTCAACCTTGAAGCTTGGCAGCCTAACTTCTACCGGGATGACAACTTTAGCCCCATAGATGAGGGAAAATAGAGTCTCCCTAGTGGCAGTCTGGGCTGTTGTTCGATAAGCCCAAAGCACCTTTGAGAGCACATCGATCCACACGCCTTTGAGGTCCTCAAATTTTTTCTTCAGTTGTCTTTGATCATCTTATTGATGGCTCAACCTTTCCATTGCTCTGAGGGTAGCTCGGGGAGGAGAAGACTTTCTTAATACCGAGCTGCTCGCATAGGCAGAGGAGACTTAAGGATTCAAACTACTTTGCGTTGTTGGTCACAATAGTATACGAGATCCCAAACTGACAAATGATATTTTTCCATATAAAGTTAGCACATTTGGCCTCGGTCATGTTGGTGCATGGCTCTACCTCTACCCATTTCGTGAGGTAGTCGATGGCCATAATGTAATACTTAAATTGAGACCGGGCCTAAGGAGTTACCGAGGGAAGCGGTTCAACGTGGTGTCCAGGCACCCTCGTAAACTGCTAGCATTCAAGACATTTTCGCGCAAAGTCCTTACAGTACTGTTTGATGATCGACCAATAGTATCCTTACCGAAGACATTTTTGGGCCAGGGATCACCCCCTAGAGTGATTGCCATACAGCCCCTCATCGATCTCCTTCATTAAATATTGGGCTTCTCTAGGCCCTACGCACTTCAAACATAGTGTAGTGTAGCCTTGCCGATAAAGCATTCCTTCGATCATCGAATACTAGGCCGAGTTGTTGTAAATCCAACATGCCTCTTCTCGGTCATCGGGCAATCGGTTGTGGTCAGATATTCGATGATCGGGTCCATCCAGGTGGTTCCTTGCTCTACGGCTACACTTACCACTTCCTTGTTGATACTTGGCTCGACTAATCTCTTGATAGGGACTGACGTCAGCTTGCTGTCGCCTAAGCTCGAGGCCAACCGAGCAAGCACATCGGCCTCAAAATTTTTGAATCTATAGATTTGCTTGAATGAGTAAGCTTTAAACTACCCAAGCAATGCCTTGACTTCTTGTAAATATGCGGTCATGGATTTTGTTTGGGCTTGGAACATCCTGTAACCTATTGGACGATAAGCATGGAGTCGCTGTGGATTGTTATGTGATCTACCCCAAGGTCTTTGGCGATTTTGAGTTTGGCCAAGAGTGCTTCATACTCGGCCTCATTGTTAGAGGCCTTGAAGTCCAATCGGAGTGAGTAGATTGTCTTATATTCATCCGGGCTAGTCAGGACCAGCCCGACACCTGAGCCTTCAATGCAGGAGGATCCATCCATAAAGAGTTTCCATTCTAATTCTAGCCCAGAGGCATAATAACCTCCACTGCAGCTAGGAGTGTCTGGGTCTTCGACGGGGGCTTTCTCAGCTAGTGGCGTGCTTTGCTCAGCATCAGTGAACTACGCAATGAAGTCTACGAGGGCTTACGCCTTGATAATAGTCCTTGGGACAAAATGAATATCGTATTGACCGAGCTCGACCGACCATTTCGCTATCCACCCTAATATTTTTGGGCTTTGGAGGACTTGCTACAGGGGGAACTTCATTGGGACTTGGATAGTGTAGCCTTGAAAATACGGCCGCATTTTTCAAGCTGAAGTGACAAGCACAAATGCAAGTTTTTCGAGTAGGGGGTACCTCTTCTTAGCACCTTAGAACACGTGGCTTGTGTAGTAGACGGGCTTCTAAACTCTGTCTTCTTCTGGAATGAGGACCAAGCTAACAGCCTTTTCAACACGACGAGGTAGGCATATAAGACTTCTCTCGGCAAAAGTTTGGATAGGAGCGGGAATATGGCTAAGTACCTCTTTAAAATTTGAAAGGCTTCCTCACACTCTCTGCTCAACTCAGACCTTTCTTTGAGTGCATGAAAAAATGGGTGGCACTTGTTGGTAGATCGGAAGACAAACCTAGAAAGGGTTGCTACCATGCCGATGAGCTTTTGTACCTCCTTGACTGTCCGAGGTAAATGTATGTCTATAACGGCTTGAGCTTTGGCTGGGTTAACCTCGATTCCTCTCTGGTTGACTAGAAATTTGAGAAATTTGCCCGAGCTAATACCAAACACATATTTCATTGGGTTGAGTTTCATCCCAGATTCCTGGAGAATATCGAAGCTCACTCAGAGATTGGCCATGTGGTCTACTACTTGGACGAATTTGACTAATATGTCGTCCACATAAACTTCCATGGTTTTGTCGATTAGTTAGCAAACATTTTGTTGACAAGGCGTTGGTTGGTAGCCTTGGCATTCTTGAGTCCGAAGGGCATGACTACATAGTAGTAAAGCCCTTGGTCGGTGACGAAGGTGGTTTTTATTTGATCTTCCTCGGCCATCTGAATCTGATTATAGCCGAAGTAAGCGTCCATGAAGTTTAGCAGCTCGTGCCCAGTGGTTGCATCCATGAGCTGATCTATCCGGGGTAACGAAAAGCAGTGCTTAGGCAGGCTTGTTCAGGTCGGTATAGTCTGTGCAAACCTACCATTTTTCGCTCGCCTTGACAAGGACTACATTTGCCGACCACTCCAGATATTTTACTTCTCGAATGAATTCAGCTTTTAGGAGCTTCTAGACTTCTTTATTAATGGCAGCATACCTTTCCAGGTTGAAGGCCCTTCTCTTCTGAGTAACTGGCTTGTAGTTTAGTCAGACATTAAGCCGGTAACAGATAATACTGGTATTAATGCTGGGCATATCCTCGTAAGACTATGCCAACACATCCCGATACTCTATGATAAGCTTCTCTACGTCAGCCTGAATCTTAGGTTTTAGCTGAGAATCAAGTTGGACCATACAGTTAGGATGTGCTAGGTCTAGGTTATACAGCACCAGATCCTCGACAAAGGTGGCTCTCACCTCCTCTTCAGGCATACGGGGGTCAAGGTCGAAGAGCATCTTAGGTGCTTGCTCGATTAGGAATTGTATTTCATCGACCTTGTAGATGGCTGAGACATTTACTTGCCAAGCTGATGCGGCCTTCACAGCATTAGCATAACAAGCACAAAAATCCTTCTATTATGACCTGATTACTCCGACCCCGTTGTCCGTTGGAAACTTTATGGCCAGGTGGTAGGTGGAGACCACTACCTTCAGTGCATTTAGCATCGGATGGCCAATAATAATGTTGTATTGCAAGGGTTTGTCGATAAAGAGGAAGTCGCTAATTGCATGTCACCTGAGTAGCACCTTCACCGAAGGTGACTGGCAGGCCAACCTTCCCAACTACTTTGACATATTCACCAATAAAGCTGTAAAGTGGCGTCCGGACTGGGATGAGGGTAGCATTATTGATCTTCAACTTGTCGTATGCTTGCTTGAACATGATATCAATCGAGCTACCATTGTCAATCAGCACACGCCGAACTATGTTGTTGGCAATGTGGAACTCACACACAAGGGCATCATTGTGCAGGTGGATTAGCTTATCTACCTCCTCCTCTATAAATGTGATTGGCATGTCTTGCTGGCGCAGATTTTATTGACATGCTTGGACATAATAATGAGCTTACCTCTCTTGACCAGCCGAGTTTCTCGGATGTAAGCCCACCGCCCACTCGACATGTCCCTGGTAACTAGCCCTCCAAAGATTGTGTGAATAATAATCAGGGGTTTTAGGGCGTTCCTACCATCGTTATGTGGGCGGTTCGGTGCATCTCGAGCTGGTTATTTGTTTCTTCCAACTGTAGAGCTCGGGGTTAGGACTTGCTCCACAAACTCTCGCAAGTGCTCGTCTTGGACTAACCTTTTGATCCGGTCCTTGAGCTGGAAGTAGTCACAGGTGTTGTGTCCCACGTCCTTATGAAAGTTACAGTACTTGCTTAATCTCGCTTCGCTTTACTGCCCTTGAGCTTGGGCGGATCAACCAGTAGATTCCTTCCACTCACCTAGGCAAGGACCTCATCAATACTTACAACAAGGGGTCTATAGCTTTGGAATTTCTTGGTCAACATTTTCAGCTTCTCAGTCTTCTTGTCCTTCTTTCGCTTCTTGTTTTGCTCAACACTTTGCTGCATAGGCATTGTTTTCTGTTTCTTCTCCTTCTTAGTGCCACTGCTGCTGCCTTTTTCCCAATAGCTCATTCATATATTTAGCCGCATCAGTATACCTTTGCGAGTAGCAGAGCATCTGAGAAAATGTGCTTGGCTACTCAAAAGCCAACGACCAGGTCAGCTTTTTGTCTTAAAGACCCCCAATGAAGGTGTGCTTCAAGGTCTCGTCTTCGACGTGCTTGACCTCGAGCGCTGCTGGCTAAACCGATTAATGTAATCTCTGATATTGCCATCTCCCTGATTGACAACATATAGATAATTATTTCCTTTCTCCTCATCTTTGTTGCAGAAAAGGCTGCCGAGAAGGTGTCAGAGAGCTGCAAAAAAGAAGTAATTGAGGCTGGTTCCAGGCGTCGGAACCATTGTCGAGCTAGTCCAGTCAGGGTTAAGGAAAAGGTCTTACACATGGCTGCGTTGTTGGCATTTTGCAGAAGCATGTGCCCTTAGTACAATTCGACATGCTCATCAGCGTCGATGGTCTCCTCGTATGCCTTAATTTACAGGACCTTGAATTTTGGCAGCATAGGCGCTCGCATGATGGCGTTGGTAAACGACGAGTCTAAGGCGCCGACGTCTTCTAAGCCAAAATGATTATTGTGAATCTCATCAATTTGACATTGTAGCTCCTGAAGCTGGCAGTAATTGGTATCTTCAGGCAGTTCCACCCTATAGGGTGCTCCACCCTCAACCCTATCTCCAGCCCCGGGGTGGGGACCCCTGCTAAGCTTCCTCCTGACACTCGAGCTGATTGAAAATGAAAGCTTAGGATCCCTATGGTGTTGAAGCACTGGCCCCTTGAAGGACGAGCCGTCCTTCTCGGGCAAGTCTGTTGTTAGTCGAGACGCCATGTGTGGATCTACTAGAGTGGTCAGAGTCAACTTCACTAAGGTTGGCAGCTCCTTGTCTTGCTCGACCTCCAGCCTGGTTAGCCGGGGTTGAGGGGAGGGAGATTGGAGCCCGATGGCGTTGTGTTTGCTGCGTAAGCTGCTGGGTGAGTATTCAAACAACATTTTTCAGTTCTTGGATAGGGTCTTAGGCAACTGGGTCATGCACCTATTCGGCCCTTGTCGCGCTTCCTTGACCCCCAAAAGCGATCTCGTAGCTCAGGGGCAGCCTCTAGGTCTGGCCTGATTTTGGTTTCAGTTTTGGGATTCCCCTGACCCCTCTTGTCAAGCACCCTTATCCCGAGTGTTGCCTCGAGTTACCATCTCAGATTACGGGCTTGTTGTGGCTGGTGATTTCGAATGATGGCATAGGCGCCCATCCTCTAGCTCCAAAATGTTAATGCTTACCATAATATGGCGATGGATCAACACCACGTATGGTTGCACACAGTGTATAGCTCTTCCCTACTCATCTCTACTTATTCGGGTGGACCTACAACAAGAGGAATGATGATTCAAAGGCAAGAAGGGGATGGGTTGGTCAATAGACAAGGGCTCTCTAACGCTCAAGGCAAGCTATGCTCGATAGAGAACGGGAGTTGGTTAGTTGGGAAGGAACATGCTTGCTTGAATGCCATAAATGCACCCTATTTATAGGTTGCTACTCGAAACGGGTGAGGTGGGTTTTACCTACGACCCGTGTGTCACATCAAGGCATGTCAGAAGGCAGAAGACAAGTTTCGTGCCCTCCACCGGTGGATTAGTTCTTACCCAATGGCGAGTTGTCCACCATCTGTTGGTTAGTGATGGTGAGTAGCAGCCTACTTGCGAGTTAAAAAATTTGACCTAAGCTGGTGTCTGACCCGAGGAGGTGACCAATTGTGGCGCGGCCTAGAGGGCCTTGAAAAGTACCTTGGACAGACTTTTTATGCTCATCTAGATTGGTTATTCACTCCCAGTAGCTCTTGCCGGGCTAGTATATCGACCACCTAGAGTAGAGATCCTCAATAGTGGCGCCAAGCTCACCCCCAACATATAATAAGCAAACAAAAGTCTAAGAAAATCCGTCTAGACCTTTAAAAATAGTGTATATGATGAACAGATTATACAAAAGTTTCGAATCCTAAAGATGATGGTCTAAATAATAAGATCCGTAATCGAGAGAATAAAGTTGGGTGCTTTATTCATGTTAAAATTGTTATGTTGTCTACATCCCTAGTGGGAGATGGCTTGTCTTGGTCATCAGAGTGGGACTCCACCAGTAAAAACATTGGTACATTGTCATAAGTGACGATGTATTGGATCAGGACAAAAAGTTGAATTGATTTAGTTAATAATTCTATTTGTTCAAATCAATTCACTTTAGACAATCATTTGTGTTGTCTTAATCTTAAAATGACTAATGGTCTTATATTCTTGACTTATGTCTTTTGATATTACAAAAGGTGACATCCTGATCTTATGATGGTATGCATACTAGTACGTTGGAGATATAACTCTTGACTGATGTAGACTCGTTTTTCATAGATATGGAATCCATAACTCTTTTGTAGTGTTAATGATATTCTCTTATATAGTTTATCTTGTAATTGAAAGACTAGAGTGCTCAACCATTTAGATACATAGGTGTAACCGAATGGTGTACTATTTATGAATAGTAGGCATTACAATGTTGTGATAATGGAACATAAGATAAAAATAATCGGGAAGGTAAAGCAAAATTTATCCTTAAGTCGATTATGAATATCCTATAGGGATATGATACACTATGATATGTCATGAATGGTTAGCTTATTGGAGCTTTGTAATTTTATATAGTTCGAAACTATAGCCCTAAGCTTTTAGTGGAGTAATGTTAGAGTTGATAATTATAAAATATATATCTGGGATATTGTATTTTATAACTATAGGAGCTTGAACTATATATGTCTATTGGATTCCCTTTGTTAGCTCATAATAAATTCTATAATGATATGACATGTTTTTCCTATATATTAGCAACTTATGTTAAATTATTAGATTGGCTGAAATTCGATAAGAGTAGATTTAATAATTTATGTTAGTTTATCGATTGAATTAACTTGTGAATTAATTCAAGATAAACATGAATTATTTCGATAATATTGTATTTACTATCGAATTATTTGTATATGACTGTTTTAATCAGATAACTTATCAATTGGGTTATTTGAATTAAAACTGAGGCTCGATCTAAGATTCTAGTGTGAAAATATGATATTTTGAGAATTCTAGATTATCATAAGTTTGGTAGGCCGATGGTGTAAGTTTTGTAGGCCAATCTCCTAGATCGGCTTGCCAAACATGCAATAATCTGTATACGTAATTTTGACACATTTTTTCATCAGAGGTTGATTTAGACTAAAATTTTAAAGCCTAATTTGATAAGGTTTACCCTCAAATTTGATCACTATAAATAGGGGAATAAGTTTTCTTTGTTATTTAGATCATTTGAGAAGTATAGAGTGTGTACTCTAGTAAGAGAAACTTTTAAACTCCCTGAGAGCTATTATTCAACATCAAGAAACTTAGCTTTAGGTTTTCTCAAGTGGTTGAAAGGAGTGTCAGTGAAGGAAATGCTATACGACGTGCAACCACTTGCACTCTAATCGTGGATAGAGAATAGCAAAGAAGACTAGTTGGTTGAGACTTTTTTAGAACATTCTTCTTTTCATGGATTCCTACTAACTTCGATAAATTAAAAGAGGTACGTAAAATCTACCATTAATTCATGTGTTTAGCATGTCAAAATTATGATTTGCAAAACACTCTGATTCAAAACTTTTAAAATTTTGTTGCGCATTGTTTTCCAAAACTAACTCTTTTGTAAGATTTTCAACTTGAACCTAAAGGTTGTAATAATCCTTTTCTTGCAATTGGGACTTCTTAATACTAGGAAAAATATCTAATTCAAGCCACAAATGAACTTTCTCAGCAAATTCATCAAGAAATTCCTTGGCTTCTTCAGGATCTTTGTGCAAGAATTTTCCATTGCACATCTTCTAGATGTTGGCGACCGTAACTTGTAAGTCCTTTGTAGAAATAGCTGACAAGACACCGATTTCCGCAACTATGGTGAGGACATTAACTTAACAAATCTTTGAACCTTTCCCAAGCTTCATAGAAGTTTTCGATCGTTTTGAGAAAAGGTCAGAATTTGTTTGTTATGATTGTTGGTCTTTTGATATAGGTAGTATTTATCAAAGAAAGTAGATGTCATATCATCCTATGATTTAATGGATCGAGGTCTTAACGAATAAAGCCAGCTTTGGCTTTATCTTTTAGAGAGAAAGGAAAGAATTTTAATTGGATGGAATCAGCAATGTTAGGGTAGTTGTGGAAAGTAGTGACAACTTGCTCAACTTAACGAAAATGATCATAAGGATTTTCGCATTCTAATCCAAAAAAGGTTGGCAAAAGTTGAATCATACCTGGCTTCAAGTCCTATCGTGGAAAGTTCAATGAAAACATGACGCATGAAGGAGTTAAAGTGTGAGTTGGTTACATGTAATTTTTCATGAATATTCTTTGAGGATTCTCACTAATATTCGCTATTGTAGACTACTTTGAAAGATATGGACGATGAGAAGAAGAGTTCGACGATTATTCACTAGGATTTCTTAAGTTAGGAGCTTTAATAAATAGTCCTAGTTTGTCTCTATGTCAAAGTATTAACCCTAAGTGTTTCTCTTTTTTATTTTTAATAGTTCTTAATATTTTTTTCAATTTTTGAATTGACAAGGAAAAGACAAAATTTTTAGTTTTTTTTTTTTTTATTCTGGGAGAATAAATTAGTAAGGGAAAAACATCTGCCTCATTTATTTTGTAAATCTTGAGAATTATATACTTTAACAATGTTCCCAGGATAGTTTATTGGCATGAGGCCTCCTTAAAAACAAATCTCCTAGTCAAAACAATGTTCCTGGAATGACTAGTGTTGGGAAAATTTCTAAAAACAACTAGTTATGGGAAATGTTTTCGAACCAGTGCCAGCCTCCAAACAAAACTTCCTCAAAATATACTTTTTACAAAACTACAATTTATTTTATGAAAAACCTAGCTCTAAAGTTTTATGAAATTTTATTTCTAAGTTTACAACCTAAATCTAAACCTAAACTAACAAACAGCAATATTATATAAACTGTAATTAAAAAGAAAATATTATTTTTTATTTTTTATGAATAATGACCTATGTGAAAATTAAACAATTAAACTATAAAATAAAATGATGATATTTACAATATTTACAAGATAAGGATAGGGCACTTACCTGGTTTTTCGCTTAATTCAGTAATCTGACAAATTGGCGGTTCCTTTCCAAAAATAGCACCAATTTTTTGATGTATTGCCCAAAATAATTCTTTAAAAGCAGATGTTTGTATTATAGAATGGTTGTCATATCTACATGGAGCTAAGTCTTTGAATGATTGAAAATTTTCGATTTAAAGTGAAAGGATTTTTCAAAATAAAATTTAAAAGAAAACAAATATATTTGAAAATTTTAAAGAAGATTTTAAAACATAAAACTGAAATGAAAAAGTTTCGAGAATCCCTTATATGTTTCATAACTGATATAAAAATTTAACTCTAAATGATAATTATTTAAAGCATTTGATTTATTATTTTTTCACATTAATTGTAAACACTTTTACTAATTTTACAAGTCAACCAAAAACGACAATATACCAAGCTTTTATACCAGAGTACAATCCATACAAGATTGTCTCTCTGTCTCACCAAACTTTTTGTACTAATTTGGGCATTATTTTAGTATTAAACATGGGGTTAAGGAAGTACGATAATAGTATCTTCTCCTAAAGGGTTGCTGCTGAGTCAGAAACTCAGCAATTGAGAAAAATAAAGTGGGAAAGAGAGAATCGCCAAAAGGCCATGAGGGGTGTTTGGGTTTAAAGAAGGGAGGCTTATTTATAGTACTAGAAACTACTATTCATGATGTATATTATTTTATTTTATTTTATTTTAGTCGCATCTGCAATTAAAGAACCGACCTTTTCTTCTTTTCTCTGTGTGATACGCGTTTTTCGCTATGCGTTTTTAAGTTTGAAATCCTATGTAATGCGGTTCACGGAAACAACATGTAGCCTTCATCTTGAGCATCCATCTTGTGATCTGACGACTGCTATGCAAGCTCTCAAGCGCTGAAAGCTGGGACTAAACAGGTGGAATACAGGTCGTTAGATTCAAAGATACTGAAGATAGTGGAGGATACTGATTCTCATGATCCACAACACTCGCTTACACAGGATCTTAAGCTAATTCAAAGATAGTGGAGGATAGTTGGCTCAAGGTGGATAACTTAGATTGATTCGACGACTTGATTGCACAATCTAGGGCGGGCGCGCCACATGTCAGTTATTTTGCTTTTCAATTTCTTTTTGATTTCTTGCACATTTGATGTTTGTTTTTACCTATTTTTGTGTTGTTTTGCTCTCTTTTTTTTTACATATTTCAAATGTAAAATAAAATAGACAAACTAAAATTAATTATTTTACAAACATAATTTTTACAATAATAAAAAATATTTATTTTAAAAATTTTTAAAATTAACAAACCTTAATAGATATATTATTTAAGACTCGAGACAAATTCAAAATTTATTGTCAAACATTATGAGACTTAAACAAAATTACCACTCTTTATTTTTATAGTTTTTGTGATGTAATTTTATTTTCCATCATGACGTGTTTTGTAGTGTGGTTTAGTGTGCAAATGTATTTTACTATATTTTTACTAATTTTTAAAAATATTTTCAAGTCTTAAATATTATTTCTATATAAAACCATATTACTCCGTTAGCTAATATAAATAGTATTTTTGTTTTTATAATTTTTATTGGTTTTGGTTTTGTTTTAGTTTTTTATGTATTTATAAATATTTGCTAATTTTTGTTTGGATTAATTACAAACATTCCTCTCGAACTATAGCCTTCATAACACTTTGCCCTATGAACTTTAAAACATAACATTCGCTCCCCCTAAAGGATAAACTGTTAACAAAAAAAGTTCTTCTATTAGAATTTTGATGACATATTGACAAATAATTTAAAAACTGGGGGGTATTGTAGTAATCCTAGTTATAAAAACAACAAGAAAATTAAAACAATAATAAAACTAGTCTTTATTGATGATTAAAAAAATCAATTAAAAACATACTTCTATCTAGATCTCACTTTTTTTGATATTTGAAAATTTTAGTTAAAATTTTATTAACTTTTTCCAACGCTCAAAAACTATTATTAAAATTTTAAAAGGTATAACTACTAATAAAAACTTTAAAAATATAAAAGAGATTTTATTAATACTGTCAGAGTTTTTTTCTCTTTGAAACTTTTGTATTATTTTTTTTGTTATATTAAATATATTTTTGTTATATTCTTTTTCATTTTACTAATATATATAATTTTTAGTTCTGAAAAAATAAAATTTTGAAGAAAAGTTTGGTATATTAAAAGAGAAGGATTCTAATAGTGTAATGGTTTTAATTGATTTTTTTTTTTGTTTTTAATCATCAATAAATACTATTTTTATAGTAGTTTTAATTTTTATGATTATTTTTATACACAAAATTACTAAAATACTCCTAACTTTATAATTATTTGTCAATTTTCTATTAAAATTCTAATAGAATGACTATCTTTGTTAATAGTTTAGACTTCAAGGGGAACAAGTGTTACGTATTGAAGTATGAAGGACAAAGAATTGCAAAGGCTACAATTCAGGAGGAATTTTTATAATTAATCCTTTTTGTTTTGTAAAATAATTAATTTTTTAGGTTTATTACAAACCACTTTTTGGATGCGAACAAGTTTTTGACACCATATAAAAGATTAAGATTTGAGCTTCCAAATTTGATTGCCATCATTTGTGTTAATCAGTCTATGTTATGATAAATAAACACTATTATTTGGACTTTTTGTTTGCAATATAATAAAGAATTATTTTGTTATTGTCAGATAACTTGCAATGATAAGTTTAGATTTTCTAGAAGAAAATTAGATGGTGTTTAGGAATATATTTAGAACTGTGAGTTTATGAGTTAGAATTACAAGCATTATAACATGTGAAAGCTTTACACTAAAACATGTTTTTGCTTTATATTATAACATATAAAAACTTTATACTATTTACAGTTAGAACTCATAACTATGAGTTCTAACTAAAATTGCTAAACAAAGTCAAAAAAAAAAGTAAAAGTGACTCTGTAGCCATCATTTGCTTTCATTTATGACACTTCTATTTAAATAAAAAGCATTATCAATAAAATGTTCTTAACTAATGCCATTTAAGTAGAATTACCATTGAAAAAAAAAGATCGTTGGTGTGTACATGATTTTTATTCACTTCACGGGAAGCAATCGTTATACAATCACCGACAACATGACGACTTCTTCACCATTCAGGAAATTAAAATAATAATATATGACCAATATTTTTAACTATTATCAATGAGAGTAATATAGTATATTTTCTCATAAATGATTGGGTTTACTAACAAAAAACCTCTTGTTACTTAAGCAATTACAAAGCTATCCTAGGTGATCACGATTTTGAGCATACATATTGATTGGTATGTAAGTGTCATAATCTTACAACTAGCCATTATAAAACAACAACAGCAACAATTATTATTATAATTATAAATAAAGGTTTCATGAACTATAAGAGAAACAAATTATATTGTCGCTATTATTAAGCTAAAAAATAATAATAATTGAATTACGATAAGAAAAAGTTTTATCGTATTTGAGGTAATTTGCACGGCAAAACTATTATTCTCAGCAATCTTAGTCAATTAACCGATCTTAGGAGAACAATGGAGATTTATTACAAGGCAAGATTGTTAGTTTTCTAAAATGATTTTAGTAAAAATTTCAGAAACGAGGCTACAGTATGAAATATATATAACAAAAATTTTCTTAAAATTTTTGTGGAAAAACATACTATAGATTATATTAATTCAACGCTAAATAAATAAATATATATATAAATATAATTTGTGCTTACCATGTAGATGAGAAGAGATTGAAAGGATTCTATTGGGGTATATTCTCTAAATGAAACCACTATATTTTTCGCCTAGTCCATGCCTCTAGATGAACAAATGAGTAGGCATAGTAGAAATTACAGATTTCTAATAGATCACTCTCTTACTTTTATCACTCGTTAATCTCAGCACATGATCAAAACAAGTCTTAGGATGAAGAACACTTCTTCTCTTTTTCTCTCTCTTCACACCTAAGTAAGGGTTTTGGTAGAGATTTTTGTAGTCTTAGAGACCCTAAAGTGGATAAGACCCAAAAGTTTAGGGACCATTAATGTGAATAAGTCTAGTATAATACATGTGAATGTGTGGTCAAGTTAATATTATTTTTTTTTTTTTTTTTGTGTTTCGTTTTCCTTTTTACTTTTGATTTTACCAGCTTTTTTTCTTTTTGCTCTTTTTACCCTAAATTATTGTATTGATCCTCACAATCCAGTAAAATATTATTTCATCAGGAGAAATAGTAGAGGCATTCTCTTTATCCCCCCCTACGTTATCCATTTGCAACTTTTTTTCTCATTTGCTCCTTCATTATATTGTTGTAACGAATATGAAATATTTGTAGAAAAGTAAATAACCATAAATAAAGAAATGACGTATTGATATGATTATTTAACACTAAATAGGTAACCCTAGATACAATGAATTACTTAATTTGACTTGTAAGGGACGGTCTTAACCATTATTTCAGTTATAAACATTGCAAAACTTTCACATGCTATAGTAAAAAGAAAAAAGTTGCTACATTATAGAACTCTCACATACTACGGTAAAAACTGTTCTAACTAATGATTCCACCACCATGCCAAACATTCCTATTATGGTTACAATCTCTTGGAATTATGACTGACTCTCCCTCAGACTTATAGCCATACTCTCAGTCTCGGATTGATTAATTTTATGAAAGTTGACCTTTGCGCTACCGAAGAAGCGCATAGAAAATTATTTTTGAAAAAAAGGCGAAAAAATTTTTCGTCGTGAGGTAGTGACTTTTCCTTACCCAGTAACTATAGCCACATTGACTCTTGGAAAATGTTGTATACCAAGTGACAAGGGAAATTAAATCTTTAATTTTGAATTGGTTATTGTATATAAAAATTCTAGTATATAAAAATATAAATTTGAAATCCGTATTGTGTGTGTGTGTATATATATATAGATGTATAAATTTGGATATAGGTCAGAGTCAAGATGCGTATTGAACCCCTAACGTATATGAAAACGCAAGTGATCTTATTAAAACATGAAAAGCAAGTAACAGAGTCGCTATAAATAATCATGTTTGTTTCCGAATCCTGATCTAAAAAGCAATACAATTTTTCAAGTGAGCAATAAGAGCTTAGCTAGCTAATTTCCATGGCCAAAAATATTATAATTAGGAGGAAAAGAGGGATTTTAATTAATATTAGATTGATATTAATATTACTTGTGATATTAACAGTAATATTTATGGTGCCAAAATGTGGTGCTTCTCAAACTCTCTTACCAGCAGCGGCTATTGATGATAGCCTTCCTAAACAACATCTACCCTTTAATCGTCATTCTTGTATTATAGAGGACCTTAAGAAGCTTTGCCTTGTTCACTCCAAAAATCCTCTTCCTTTTGGCTGTTGTGCGGAGGACGTAGCAGCATATTGCATGGCTGTCAAAGGATGAGGTCGTCTTTTCACGTATGATATATACACAACAACAAAAATACAAATAAATGTTGTTATTTTCACGGCGGTCAAGCAATCATCGATGTTGCTATATACACAATAATCGTTTAACGCTATTTCTTTTAAAACATTTCTTAATTTTAAAAAAATATTTCTAAAACAATTCTAAATTAAATACCATTATAATTCCTATTTTAATGCTTTTTTATATCCTTCCTAAAATTATCGTTGCACTTTTTCTTATAATTTATTATCTTAAAAACTAACAAATTGATTTCTTAAAACTTATTCTTTGTAAACTTAACATAATAATAATTTCTTATAACTTTTATTAAAACTTTCATAATAATAATTTCATAGAACATATTCATTAAAATCGTTTCTTAATTTAACGTAAAACTCTTATAATATTTTTAATCATAAATAATTTCATAATTTCCTTACTTGAAAATTTGTGTGTATTGTCACGTTTCCTATTGTATGTCACCCCCCCATTGACTGAAAGGTGACGTGGTGGGTTAATTAGGTTAATTAAGTTAAATTTTTAATTAAATATGCAAATTAAAGAATTTGATTAATTACAAAAAATGTGACAATTTAAAACCTTTTTAAAACGATTATTATAATGATAAATAAATAGGCGAAAAATAAATTAAAAAAAAGATACAAAAAAGAAAATACGTGTTGGGTCCCATCGGGCCCACAACTTGTGCATACACATAGTATCGACAATAATAAACTACAACCATAGTCCAATATAGAAAAAGAAGTTAAAATGAGGCATGCCTTGATTAATTAATACAAATAACCTACTCAGGGTCTTCTACTGTTCGCGACCTTCGTCGATCATAAGCTGGATTCCACCTAAAGGGGAAGGGTTTGAAAACACGTAAAAAGTGAGTGAAAGGCTAACTAGGACTAAGTTATAAAAACATTTAATTTTGAATACAAAATTCATCATTTAAGAAAATGTTTAGAAAATAAAATAAATGGATAAATAAATTCAATAAAATCAATCTTACCAAAAATTGTTTATTGTTCGACTAGAAAGGGTATTATTATCTTTTCTTAGGCAAACCATATATTTCACTACTGTAGTGGCCCAGTTGGGTTTCAAGACCTGACCCCAAGGTCGCACTCTATGCGACTCGATCTCTGAGTATGGCATCATGCCCATCTATGCATTTTTATAGTTATTAAAAACCCATTTTACCAAGTATATTCATTTACATTCATTATGAAAATCATCTCATTTTACTACTTATGAAAAAAATTGATAAAAATCTTTTTTCAATCATTCATTGAAAATACTTTGAAAGGAATCATTTTGGAGCCAAAAATCTGTAAAAGTCCTACCTTAATATCCATGCCAATGTCCAACACTGCAATCCCGATCCGCTATACGTTAGCTCCATGGAATCATGAATAACCTTAGATATAAACTAAGTTTATCAATATCTAGCTTAGGATATCCTACACTACTAAGTTATCTCATGGTGTCCTAGTGTGCCATTTGTGTTTATAAAATCATATTATAAGGTTAAAGTCTCAATCTGGGTTTAAAATAGGAAAAACGGGTGAAAAAGGGCAAATTTTTACAAAGCAGGGTCAGCTTGTCGGTTTCCCTAGTCTGGCCTATCGAACTATACAATTCGGCCTACTGGCAATCAGGACCGACCTACCGAAATGTTTCCAGGTTTGGCCTGCCGAAGGTATGAGTCCAGCTTACTAGACTCATGAATCCGGCCTGCTGAATTGGAAAATTTTAGAATTTTCTAGAATTTGAGCTCGGGAGAATTTGAGTCTCGGCCTCCCCGAGCTCAAATCCTTATTTTCAACCTGTTTTCTCAATTCCTAGGCATTCAATACATTCATAGAAGATAGAAAACACATAGTAGAATACTTTTAAACTAATTTAAACAAGATTTGCATAGAAAACTTCAAAGAAATCCGAAAATGGAAAAATAGAGGAAAAATAGAAAAACTTGATTCAAATCTGTTTTTCACCAAACAAGCCTAGATTCTAGATAGTTTAAGTCCTACTAACTTAGATTTAAAGTTTTCTAAGTTCATAAAACTTAGATTAAAACTTTCTAAGGAAATTTTGAAAATTTTGAAAAAGTTTAAAACTTCAAAAAATAAACAAACTAACCTTGGATTTAAGCCTTAAATCGAGTTTATGATTGAAAAAGCTTCCAATCCACTAAAAACCAAAGCTTGGTCTTGATTTTTGAATCAAAAATTTGAGAGAAAGAGAGGTAGTGAGAGAGAGTGAGCTGAGAATGAGTGAGGGAAGGAGAGGGAGAGAGGGAAATAAATAGAGTAATGAGAGGTGGTTTTACTGTGTGGAAACCGTATGCCATCCATGGTTTTGCAAAAAGAGGCATATTTGGTATCTAACAAATTGTTTTGCTTTCAAAATTTAAAATAACAAATAAAAATAATCAAGAGAAATTATAAATAATTAAAATAACTAGAAATATCATTAATTTATAAAATATCATAAAATAGCTAGATTAAGTTTAAAAATACATCATGGCACACTAATCCACCGTCTTATACACTAAGAACCACTTAATTAATTTTAGAGCGTTACATTGTAACATTTTTTAACCTTAAAATTCCTTAGACCAAGGTTGTATAATCACAACCTTGTTTTTTAAGATATAATTATGTAGTTTCATTTACTTATTTAGTACATACTTAATTTTATAAAATAAAAACGTGCATAATTTGTAAACTAAAAATGTAGAAATGTTACATTGGTGTGAGCGGTATCCATTCCCATCTTCATCATTTGTCCTCTGCTCAACACTACCCATCAAGTATCGTTGACAGATTTTCTTACCTATAACATGAACATACTTAAATGAGCTTTCGCTTAGCAAGTGGAAAATTAGACTTGCAAAACATAATTAAAAGCATGCATGAACATTTTATGCCTGCCTATCAACTTGTTTTATGCTTAATTATTTAAGCTTTAACTTATCTTATTAATTAGGCCTAGATGATTATACTGGTTATGCGAGATCTTCGGGAAGTCAGGGTTCAAGAGGTCCGTAATGACACCGAGATCATAAACTATATTGTAGCCTCCCCATAGGTTGAGAGGTTGATACGATACCTTTAACTTGCCTTTTTAATTTTACTTATCTTTATTACTACATAGCATCACTATATCATAAATCATAATTCATAAATCTTAAACATGTTTAACTTAAAAGTAAGTAAGCAATATAAATTAATATTGCGTACATCACGTAATATTCATAACACAATCATACTATGATATTGCATAACATTACCATAATAAATTTGTAGACATGGAAAATTAATACACATCATTGATAAATGTACATTTCATCCCATAGCCTGGCATAACATATCACATTTCTTGCATATTCATAATTTTTATGAAAACATATAAAACATTTTATTTTGAAACTATTCATATTGTAGACGAGATTCCTACTTCCTTGGATTTCGAGCTAAGTGATTCCAGTCAAATCTGGCTTTGATAACAATACATATCATCCTATAGCATGGCATAACATATCACAATTCATGCATTTTCATAATTTTTAATGAAAACATATAAAACATTTTCTTTCAAACTATTCACACTGCAGGTAAGATTCCTACTTACCTGGATTCTGAGTTAAGCGATTCTAATCGGATCTATCTACAATGGGCAAAGCATCCTTAAGAATGATCCTAGAGGAACCTCGTTGGCTAGTAATGCTTTTTGGAGATATTTAATTGCTAGAAATATATTTTTGAACTCCATTACTACAACCTACGTCGCCTTGATCCGCATACAGTTAATACCTGATGATTTTCAACAAAGTGGAACTAGCTCCAACAGAGGGCACCATCACGTTTGAAACATCAAAATGAGTCGGAAGGTGGTCTTAGATCGTCAATCAGAGGTCGAGAGCATGAAACCCGAGGTTTGCCAGAAATCGACCACCCATGACAACACATGGGGCATGTGCGGTGGCTCTAGTAGCCAGACTAAGCTGCAACTTCGGCTCTTGGTAGTTTTCAACCTTCCAATTTCAATGGTGTAGTCAATTTCAAATGGTTGGGCCTCTAAGGCAGTAGAACATGCTCAAAAATGAAGGCCATATAGGGCGGCACGGATGGCGACTCTCTGATGACCATGGTCCAAAATTGATCGAGGGCTTTTGTCCCTCGTGCCACTCTAAGTGTTTCGCCTAAGGTGGGGTTGCTCAACAACACGTGAAACAATGGTTCCACCTCCTCACAGTGGTGCTAGAGAGCGAAAGCTATTCCTCCTCTTTCGACAGTGGTTTCAAGTAATTGAAGTATGAATTTTGTTCCTCTTAACCTTTTGAAGGTGTTCGTGTGAACAATTTAACTCAACACAGCCGAAAACAATGAACTTGAGCTCACCCATGGTAGCGACGACGAGCGTCTTCGATTTCTAACTAGTGATGGTAGTTTGCTAAAATTAGAAAAGGGAACTTCATCCCTAAGGTCTTATGAACCTGATGACATCAGCGGTGTAGCTCACCAACGTCAATGATGGTGAGATCAAGTGGTGGCATGACAACAAGGATGGGGTAGCTCCATTGGGTGATTCAAGCTAAAATCAACTGCAACATCAATGTGATTCTATTCCTATCTTAAATCTGAGTCCATGGACACCAAGATCATATCGATCGGTGCTTGGACGGTGGAGAAATCATGCCAAAAAGAATGGGTTTTCCATGAACTTTAACCAATGAGTGTGAGGAACTCAAGCAGAGTTTTGGATAGCATGACATGTCCTTGGAACCAGCTTATGGTGACCTTTCCATTGGTGTAGGAGGTGTCAAAAACTACCACCAGATTCTACACTGGAGTTGGAGGGGAGAGAGAGTGGAGAGAGGGGTTGATTTTTGATTGGTCTGAAATTTTTTTTATACACTTGTATTTATAGACTCTCTTGTAGTCTTTGAAGTTCAAACTAGGTCATGGTTGGGTTGATCAAGTTTTTGATCCATAAATTTGAAATTTCTATGAGCATAGTTGTACTTTTTAAAACGCTAATATTCTTGCTCTTTTAAAAGTAGTTAAATAAATTTTAATTCTCTTATTGTATCATTCCCTTATTAAAATCTCCATACTATCATAAAATCATTTTATGATTTTGTTCATATTTTATGGATTTCATGCTTTTGTTCTGAAATGAAAAACTTTGACACTTTTGTCTTCAAAATCAATGATTAATCAATCATATTCACCGTATTTTTATTTTATAAAAATAACATTCTATATTTAAAGCTTTGATTAAAACTTAAAATCTAATTTCTTGATTAAGACAATATTTTGTAAATTCCAAAACTTTAAAAATGATAGCTTATAAGTAAATAAAACATATATTCCATTCTGTATAATTTTATTCTTTTAATAGTTATATTTTCATCCTTAATAAGAAAAAATATTATAGATATATCATTTCATCATAAAATTGACAGTCATAAACTATAAAAATTTTGTAAATTAAATTGACTATCTATAAGTCAATTTAATTCAAATTCTAAGCTTAGCACGATTTCGTGCTTAACGATATAACCCAAACTATATTTTCATAAAAACCCGTTTATGGCGCCACATCAAATCTAGGGATGCTTTTAAACTTTTCTTAATCACATTATAGATTTGAAAGTGATCCATTTGTGATATTGCATTGCCTCAAAGACCTATCAATATTTGTGGACCCCATTAATGTTCTCTTTTTTTTAATTACTATTACTATATTATTGTTGTTATTATTAATTATTATAATAATAAATTTTACGTGATTACTAATGTATATAATCGCAAACCGTGCACATATAGGATATTGAAATTCTCAAAATTCCAAAAATCCTAATGGCTTTATCGAAATTCTTAATATACTTTATGATCTTATATTCTATTGCTAAGCTGCCATTGTTAAGGGTGAGCTTAGCGCTACCGCCAAGGAAATAAACTTCGGTGGTCGGCTAATAAGCTCGACAAAACTCTAGTAAGCTTGCTATCGACCCCCGACGCGATGTACACCCTTCCAAGGTGCCTCTTAGGGCCTCCTAGGCTACATGCCACGAAGGCTGCCACCTCGGAATATACACTAGCTTGGTTCGGGTGATTCTTACTCACAAGCAGGCTGCCACTCGCCAATATAGGCCAACACGAGGGAGTTAACTCGTCGTCCAATGGAGTCCAATCTGTCGGATGAGGGACACGACACTTGTCACCTACTGCCTGACACACCTTGATGTGACACCCGGGTCATGGGTAAAGCCCACCTTACACCTGATCCAAGTGGTGGCCTATAAATAGGATGCATTTATGGCATTCTAGAGAGAGATTCTTCCTTCCCATTAAACTGGCTGCCACCCTCTACTGAACAATCCCTACCTTAAGCATCGGAGAGCCCTTGTCTATTGACTAACCTTTCTATTGCCTCCAAAGCGTCCCTCCTCTTGTAGCAGGTGCGTCCGACCAGGCAGAGGTAGATCAAAGGAGAGTTGGACCGTGCGCCGCCACACTTGGTGTTGATCCGATGCCGGACCATGGTAAGCATCAACATTTTGGCGCTAGAAGGAGGGTGCCTACGCCTTCACCCAAACATCAGCTACATTACCTCTAATGCCCAAGATGACAACTCGAGGATACATCAGAGACGATATAGCCCGACAGAAGGTGTCGGGTGATGCAAGAAATAGGCAACCGAACACGGGTAGGACTAGGGGTCATCCCTAGAGCACGACGTCCTGGTTCGGGGGGCAAGGAAGCACGGCCAAGGCTGAGCCGGCGGATGCCTCGGTCGCTCAGGACCCGATCCGAGAACTCACGGACGTAGTCTGGATCCTAACACAACAGCTCGCGCAGCAGCTCAGCACCAGGCTGCACCAGCTCTACCGCCCCCGGCCCAGGTTGACCAGGCTGGAGGTTGGATAGAGCTAAGAGCAGCCGACTAGGAAGAAGCCCACTCCAAGCAGTTTAGAGGATCCATTTGTGGAATCTCAGCCAATAACAGGTTGGTCTATAAAGGCCGTCTTGGACACCAAGCGGCTCGTGCTCCCTCGCCACAAGGTTCTCAAGCCTCGGTATTTGATAGGCTCGGATCTCAGGGAGCAAACCAGAACCGTCGGCCTGGAGCTGGAGGCTATGCTGAGGGCGGAGTACCCTCTCAGGTCAAACTGCCCGAGGGCACTAACAGCCGCCAGTTTCGGGCATTGTAGTGTCAGATCGATGAGATTTAGAATTGTCAATTTGGCATAGACGAGACGGGAGCCCAGGATCCACCCTTCCCAGATAATATAATGCAGGCCCCTATGCAGCCAAAGTTTAAAGTATCGCAAATCAAGTCCTACGATGGGACGACGGACGTCGATGAGCATGTTAAACTCTTCCGGGGACACATGCTGCTGCAAAAAGCTAGTGATGCAGCGATGTATAAAGCTTTTTTACTAACACTGACAGGTCTTGCTCGGCAGTGGTTTCGATGACTCGAACCTTCATCTATTTCTTTTTTTCGACAGCTGGCCGACACCTTCTCTTCAGCATTTTCTACGACGAAAACGCGGAGGAAAGAAATTACATACCTGTATGCTGTCAAGCAAGGAGACGGCAACGTCAGGGATTATATCAATCGGTTCACCCGGGCAGCTCTCGAGGTCAAGCACGTCGAAGACGAGACCCTCAAGCATATTTTTGTAGGGGGTCTCTGAGATGAAAAGCTGACCTGGTCATTGGCCTTCGAGCAGCCGAGCACATTTTCTCAAATGCTCGGATATGCCCAGAGACATGCCGACGCTGCCGAATACATGAAAAGTCGTAGGGAAGAAGCCGGCCCAAGTGGAACAAAGAAGGATAAGAAACAAAAGAAAGCGCCGAAACAAAGCAACGCCGAGCAAAGCAAGAAGCAGAAGAAATAGAAGAAATCCGAGAAGCCAAAGGGGCCGACCGGTAAATTTCAAAGCTACACACCGTTAGTGGCAACCATCGACGAGGTGCTCGCCCAGGTAAGTGGCAAGAATTTGTTAACACCACCACCCAAGCTCCACGGGAGCAAGGTGAAGCGAAATAAATCAAAGTTTTTCGAGTTCCATAAGTATGTGAGGCATAGCACTCGCGAATGCATCCAACTAAGGGACCAAATCGAAAGGCTAGTCTGAGAAGGCCATTTGCAAGAGTTTGTTGAGCGGGTTATAACCCCGAGGTCCACCTCAGGAAGGAATGATTCGTCGAGCTGAGAGGTACGGGACTGCCCCAGAACCGACGACGAGAACGCCTCGGATCCCCCAAATATCGTTCACATGATATTCGGTGGGCCTGTTACTAGGGACACGTCGAGTGGACAGCGGTCGTATGTCAAAGAAGCTCGGCTGATCGAGCGAGGTGAATTCATAAACATATCCAAGCATATCAAAAAGATATGTAGCCAAGAGGATACCCAATTACGTTTACCGAGGAGGAAGTAGACCGATTAATACACTCACACAATGATGCCCTAGTGTGCGAACTGCCCATCTCCAATAACATAGTACGGCATGTTCTAATTGACAATGGCAGCTCGGCCGACATCCTCTTCAAGCAAGCCTTTGACAAATTGAAGATAAGCAATGTCTGTTTGGTCCCAGTTCGGACCCCACTTTATGGCTTCATGGGAGAATGTGTTCGAGCTGTAGGGAAGGTCGGCTTGGCCGTGACCTTCAGAGAAGAAGCAGCTCGGGTTACTCAAGTTGTTGACTTTTTGGTCGTCGATAGACCCTCTCAATATAACATCATCATCGGCCGCCCAACACTGAATGCCCTGAAGGCGATAGTCTCTATGTATCACCTGGCCATGAAATTCCCTACGGATGGTGGTGTCGAAGTGGTCCGCTCATCCCAGATGGATTCCCGAGCTTATTATGCCAATGCCCTAAGAGTAGCCACAGCTCTACACCAAGGCATCTCAGCCATTTATTTGATTGACGAAACGGATCTCCCTGTCGATTCGACACCCAAGATGTTGGCAGACTTAGACCCTAGATTGCTCAAGGAAGAGGTAAGAGCCACCCCGGTCGAAGATTTGGTAATGTTCTCCCTAGACCCTTAGAGGCCTGAACACACTGTTCAACTCGGATCGCAGCTGAGACCTGAGATCCGAGCCGACCTAGAAAGGCTCCTTACCGAATATCGAGACATTTTTGCGTGGTCTCCTAAGATATGCCCGACGTTGACTCGAGCATCATTAGCCATCGACTCAATGTCCAATCTAGCCACAGGCCGGTGATACATAAAAGAATGGCTTTTAACCCGGAGAGGTACGCTGCGATAAACTAGAAAATCCAGAAGCTCCTCAAGGCTGGATTCATCAGAGAAGTTAAATTCCTGGAATGGTTGGCAAATATCGTCCTAGTCAAGAAGGCGAGCGGCAAATGGTGGGTCTGTATTGACTATGCCGATCTCAACAAGGCCTACCCAAAGGATTACTTTTCACTTCCTCTGATAGATCAGCTCGCCGATGCCACTGCAGGCCACGAGCTTCTAAGCTTTATGGACGCGTACTCCGGGTACAATCAAATAAAGATGGCCGAGGAAGACCAAGTGAAAACTACCTTCGTTATCGACCAGGGCTTATACTACTACGTGGTGATTCCTTTCGGCCTGAAGAATGCCAGAGCTACATACCAACGCCTTCTCAATAAGATGTTTGCTCGGCTGATCGGGAAAACTATGGAGGTCTACATGGATGAAATGCTAATAAATTCTATTCAAGCAAAAGACCACATGGCCGACATCCGAGCAAGCTTTGACATTCTCCGAGAGTACGGGATGAAACTCAACCCTGTGAAATGTACGTTTGGTGTAAGCTCAGGCAAATTCCTCTTATTTTTGGTTAATCAACGAGGCATCGAGGTCAACCTAGTAAATGCCCAAGCGATTATTGATATGCACTCTCCTCGGACAATAAAAGACATATAATGGCTCACTGGCATGGTGGCAGCCCTGTCAAGGTTTGTCTCCCGGGCTACCGACAAGTGCCAGCCATTTTTTAAGGCACTCATGGGGAGGTTTGAGTGGAGCAGGGAGTGTGAAGAAGCTTTTCAAAGCCTGAAGACCTACTTAACCATGCCCCCACTCCTGTCCAAACCTTTGCCCGACGAAGCTCTAACCGCGTATTTAGCCGTGTTAGAAAAAGCCATCAGCTCGGTCCTAGTCTGAGATGAGGATGGAGTTTAGAGGCCGGTTTACTACACAAGCCACGCATTCCAAGGCCACTGGAGAAGTTGGATTTTGCCTTAATTACTTCGGTCCAGAAGTTGCGACCGTACTACCAAGGCCATACCATCAACGTCCCGACCAAATTTTCTCTTCTGCAGGTATTCCAGAGTCCGGAGATATTGGACCGTATGGCCAAGTGGTCAATAGAGCTCAGCCAGTACGATGTGCATTTCGTGCCAAGGACGGCCATCAAAGCTCAAGCTCTAGCAGATTTCATTGCAGAATTCACAGACGCCGGACAGGCGACTCCACTTGTCGAGAAGTCACCCATCGAAGTGCCCGATGCACCCAGCTATAGTGAGGACAGTCTTTCCCTAGAGTCGGACTGGAAACTACACATCGACGGATCTTCTTGCATCAACGGATCGGGCGCCGGGCTGATCTTAACCAGCCCAGACGGTTATAAGGTCATCTACGCCCTCTAATTTGACTTCAAGGCCTCCAACAATGAGGCAGAATACGAAGCCCTCCTGGCCAGGCTTCGGATCTCTTGAGATCTCGGGGTAAACCGTATCACCATCCATAGCGACTTAATGCTTGTGGTTTAGCAGGTCACTGGAGGATTTCAGGCTCGAGCAGACTCCATGGCTGCATATTTGCAAGAAGTAAAACAACTGCTCGAACAATTTAAGTCTTTTTCTTTCAAGCAGATCCCCCGTTCAGAGAACGCAAAAGCCGACGCCCTTGCCCGATTAGCTTCCAACTTGGGTGGAAGTGATTTAACTTCGGTCCCCATTGAAAGACTTGCCGAGCCGAATATTGTTAAGTCGTAAGCGTAGCCGAAGAGCCCAAAACCACGTGGATGGACCCGATCGTCTGATACCTAACCACAGCCAAATTACCCGACGACCAAGAATAAGCAAGTCGGGTACGTAACGGCTCGGCCCGGTATTCAATGATCAGTGAAAAATTATACCGGCGAGGCTACACCATACCATGCCTAAGATGCTTGGATTCCAAAGAGGCCGAGTATCGAATGGGAGAGATCCACGAGGGCCTATGCGGCAACCACTCCAGGGGATGCTCTTTGGCCCAAAAGTGCCTCTGACAGGGCTACTATTGGCCAAACATGCAGCAGGACTACGGAGATTTTGCTCAAAAATGCCTCAAATGCCAACAATTTGCTAGAATTCCTGGGTCTCACGCCGAGCCACTCACTTCAGTGACCTCGGCATGGTCGTTCGCAAAATGGGCCATCGACTTGATCGGACCCCTCCCGCCGGCCCGATCACAATTCAAGTACTGCATCGTGGCCATAGATTATCTTACGAAATGGATCGAGGTTGAACCCTGTACCAACATGACTGAAGCTAAGTGCACCAACTTCGTGTGGAAGAACATCATTTGCCAGTTTGAAATCCTGCGCACGATTGTGACCGACAATGCCAAACAGTTTGAATCTTCGGGTCTCCTCTGTCTATGCGAAAGGCTCGGTATTAGGAAGGTCTTCTCCTCCCCGAGCTATCCACAGAGTAACGGCCAGGTGGAGGCCATGAACAAGACAATCAAAGACAACCTAAAGAAAAAACTCGAGGGGCTCAAAGGTGCGTGGATTGACGAGCTCCCACAAGTACTCTGGGCATACCGAACAACTGCCTAGACAGCGACTGGAGAAACACCGTTCTCCCTCGTATACGGGGCAGAGGCTGTCATCCCAGCCGAGATAGGGTTGCCTAGCTTTAGAATTGAACAGTACGAGGAGACTCTGAACGTGGAGTTGATGATGACCGAGCTCGATCTACTCGAAGAAAAAAGAAGCCGGGTGGCGGTTCGTAATGTAGCTCAGAATCAAGTAGTAGCTCAGTATTACAACAAGAGAGTCCAGACCAGAAGTTTTAAGGTTGGAGACTTGGTACTGAAGAAGGTCACGGTTCAACAGCCCAGCCTCGGGTCCTTTGGTCCAAAGTGGGAAGGTCTGTTTAAGGTCGATGACATCGTATGACCAGGCACGTATAGATTATCTGACATGGAAGAAAATCGGCTCGGACATCCTTGGAACGCCGAGCTCCTAAAAAGATTCTTTTGCTAAATTTGGAGCTAGAAAACCCTTTTTTGACCTTTGGCCAGAATTCTTTTGTAACTAGACCTACTCAATGGGACTAGAAAAATGTATGTACATATCACATTAATGGAATAAAACTTTCCTACACTATTCCAGTTGAGCAATGCATTTGAAGGAAATGTGGATCCTGAGAAGAACGCCATTACTCTAGCCCGAAGGATAAGATAATAACTCCCGACAAGGGAGAGCCATTCTTGTCCACTGTTGGGGGGCTAGTCGACATATCAACCGTAGGTCTGTCGCCCTACAAACAATCTAATAAGTTGCTCGGCACAACAATGTGCCCGACGAGTCTTACACTTGCAAAGTTTCCTCAAACTTAAACAAGTCTAGGGAGGCAACAGGGTAAGGGTGGCCACACGCCGTTGTGCTCTGCCCGGTCAAGAACGGGAAACCTAAGCCTCACTTGGATTAACTAAGCGAACAGGGATAACTGCTCGGATAACTCGATGGTTATCAAGACGGAAGCTCGATAACCACGGGAACCTCGCTCGGATTAACTGAGCGAACAGGGATAACTGCTCAGATAACTCGATGGCAACAAGTTAAGGGTGGCCACATGCCGTTGTGCTCTGCCCGATCGAGAACGGGAAACCTAAGCCTCGCTCAGATTAACTAAGCAAACAGGGATAACTGCTCGGATAACTCGATGGTTATTAAGATGGAAACTCAATAACCACCAGAACCTCGCTTGGATTAACTGAGCGAACAGGGATAACTGCTCAGATAACTCGATGGTAATCAAGATGAAACTCGGTCCCAACCAGGAATCCTCCCCGAGGAGCATCTAACCTGGAAACGTATCTCCGAGGAACCTCTCGCGTTGAAACAAGAACATAATAACCCGAGGACACTCGCACTTAGAAAATATTATAGAGCAAAAATGCATACAACAATCCGACAAGAGAAGAACGGGAAATAAATTTTTATTTATAGGGGAGGTACAATAAACTAGGCACCTCCCGAGCCCGGACAAGTCAAAAACAACAAAAAAAATAAAAATTATCCTAAGCCTAGGTCTCAACCCTAGCCATGTCTTCCTCGCCTCCACCATCAGCTATACTCTGCCCATCCCCATTGTCATCGCCATCTACCACGATGATTTCTTCCTCACCCTGCTGTTGCTGGGCAATGCCCTGATCAGGCTCAACAATGACCGACTAATCAAAGTCCTTGGCCTCAGGGTGCTGCCCGATCAGATGTTCACGAAGGTTGGTCATACCATAGTAATAGAGATCGGCGTATTCTGATGATGCCTAAATTTATCCAGCGCTCGAGCCAGACGTCCTGGAAGCTCGTCCATAAAGTGCTGGTGCTCGGCCTAGAGGAATGCTAGCTGACCTTTAACCCGTGCAGCTTCATCCTTCACCTCCCTAGCCAGCCTCAAAGCCTCCTCGGCCTTGGCCTTAGCCTTCTGGGCTTTCTCCTTGGCCTGAGAAAGAGACTCCTTAGCTTGGTCTAGCTCAATGTTCCTGGCACTAAGCTTCTTGTCTACGTCCACCTTCTTGAGGAAGGTTTTCTTGTGCATCTCCTTCTCCTTGTGGATGTCTTTCATCCCAGAGGAGTGGACCATGTGCAGAATAGAACTCGTCTACAGGAATCAAAACGTCAGTGCTCGACAGCATGATAAAGGACGAAATTTAAACGCTCGGGCCGGATGAATACTTAAATGCTCGGGCTGGATGTTCATAAAAAGGTCATCATGCGGCATCACATCCTCGAGACAATCAAGAATGATGTCGTGGTAGTTTGGACTCCTTCTTTGCGGATCCTCGGACGAGCCTCTAGCTGTGTCATCGGCTGGCGCCACCTCCAGCGCATCCCTATTAGGCTGAGGCGGAGGTGGTGGTACTTGGATTGATGTGGAAACCTGCTCGGGGTGAGGGGGAAGCTCGAGCCTAGGAGTCTGCTTACGCTTCCTCCCAGTCTCGACAGCCTTGCCCTTTTGCTTTCTCAAGCTCTCCATCAGATCCCATCTTTCGGCAGTGGAGCTCGACAGCAACGACATCTCTGCACAATGAAACCTCAAGTCAAAACGAGATTGAAAAAAAGGAGAAAAAAGGGTGGGAAATGACAAAAATAAAACTCGGGGCTGACCTCCGATCTGGAGCTGGCGGGACGGGTACAGGAGTCGAATCACGTCCTCAAGGTCCTCGTTAGCAATGGGTGGCCCTGCATCGAAGGAGCCACTCAACGAGTCCTCGAAACTAGACGATGATGGCTCCCTCCTCGGCCAACTAGATCGAGAAGTGCTTGGTCCTGGGACGTCAATGGCATCAGGCCTAGCAATTGTAACCTGCCCAGAATCCCGGGCAGGACGGACAGTTTAGGGATTTATTCTGTTGGGTTCCCCGAACCAGCCATAACCGGATAAGATGTCCTTCTTGAGAAGGAAGGACTGCTGCCTGGTCGACTCTGGCTTTTCAAACAAGTCTTCGACTCTGGCTTTTAAATCAAGGGTTATCCGGTATTAATATTAATTAGTATTAAACAAGTAGTCCCCGGCAATGGCGCCAAAAACTTGTTCGCATAAAATCCACTAAAGCAAGTGCACGTTATCGATCAAGTAATACAATAGTGAGTAAGAGTATCGTCTCACAGGGACTGTTGTATAATAATCTAACTAAGTACTAAAATTGGATTAACTCTAAGGTTTATCTAGTTGATCATATGAGGTTGTGATTAAATAATTTACTGAACTAGAGTACTAAATTAAAAATAAAAATTGCAATCAATCTCAAAAGATACTTCAATAAGACAAGGCGTTAAGGCATTTGATTTCACCATAATCACTAGATATGAATTTCATAAAATTACGCAACCCAATCAATAATACACATGTGATGACGGAAATTCCTAAATTATTTACTATCCTATCTCTAGGTATAGCAAACCTACTCAGTTTATTAACTCACTATATCTCTATGTGAATTTAAATAAATCAGAATGCATTAGGATTCATGAACTTTCCAAATGAAGCCACACAAATAATATGGTATATCTCTATCCATATTTAATTCATGGTTATATGTTAGATGAAGCATTTGCATAATTCTCCCTTCTCAGTTTTGAACATGCACATCAGATCATTTAAATGGTAGCTAATCATTTAAAAGCATTAAACATAATAACACATAACTCACATGAATAAAATCAATTATGGTGCATAAATATGAAATTCACATCGTCATGATTAGGTTACATCATACCCTTAACTAAGAAAATTAGAACATAATTGAAAAAGAAATAAAATCTGAAAATTTAATTGAATCAAACATCAAGAGTTAAGAGAGCAAGAAATTCTGTCACCAATTCTTCACTTCTTACTCCGGAATGCTTGACGGCTCCTAAGAAAAATAAACAACGCTCTCCAAAATTAACTGATAACCTAGCTACCCAAAACTATTCTATTTATACTACTCTTAAAATAACAAATCCCCTGTTTTTGCGTCCAAAAATCGTGGTTCAGTATCACTCTGGCGCCACGGCCCTT
The DNA here is from genome assembly GCA_025403435.1 of Artocarpus heterophyllus. NCBI lineage: Eukaryota > Viridiplantae > Streptophyta > Magnoliopsida > Rosales > Moraceae > Artocarpus > Artocarpus heterophyllus. The sequence goes on from CM046350.1 coordinate 33,068,228, forward strand.
CTTTTCCAGCGCTGCGGCGCTGCTCCTCTGTTTTTCTCTTCTTTTCCGCCGTAGCGCCGCGGCGCTCCTTCCCCAGCGCCGCGGCGCTGAGTTTCTGCCAACGAAGTTCTTGCACTTTCCTTGGGCGCCGCGGCGCTTTAACTCTGCCAGCAAAGTTGGTCCCGGATTTCTTGTGCTCTTGCTCCCTTTTGTTTTGTTTTCTTTCTTTCTTCAACCTACATCAATAAAATCATGCTTTTATGAAAAAGTTGGATGTTTCATGTAATTTTTCTCAAAAACATAGTAATATTCGTTAATTAAAAGTGGCCAAATAACTCTATAAACTAGAGTTATCAAAACCCCCCAAACTAACTTTTGCTAGTCCTCGAGCAAAATCAAGAAGTAACACAAACATGGACCAACAAATCCTTCAAGATGTCCTCCAAAATTTTTCCATCTCACAATTCACAGAAAAGAACAAATTCCATCCAAACAGTGAGATCGATTTGCTGGTTAAGACTAATTCTAATTTCATGACCCGTGTGTGTGTGTTATCCATTCTTTTCAAATTGTATGCAGTTCAGTAACATCCACATTACTCTGAGAAGCTTTGATGAGTTGTGCACAGAAACATGTTTCATAGGTTCACCTTTCATTTCTTTCTCCACTAATGTAGGCTAGTCATCCAACTAAAAATCATTAGGGCTTTATTAAGCTTGTAACGTCAGGCTGGGCTAGAGGTAAGATAAAAGTAAATTTTAGGCTCAATTCACCCCTCACATGTTGATTTCTAGACTCCAACTAGAATCCGTCTTGGTTGTATACCCTTAAACCACTTCAACTGTACAATCAACATTTACCCTTCTCTTCAAGCCATCCAACTTCTGACCAATTTAGACCCTATCCCCAAACTTACTCCATCACCCTCAACTGCACTCAATTATGCACTTTCGTTTTCTTAGTCACTCATTGTTGTCGTTTCATCTTTTTTTTTTTTTTTTTCTTTTCTTTTCTTTCTTTATATTTTTTTTTTCTGGTTTTGTGTGTTTTTTTGTTTTTTTTTTTTTTTTTTGAGTCAAATCATATGAAAACTAATAAGATCCTTAAATAGCAAAATTAATACACGTGAGGCTCAAAAACTTCTATGCTTCAAGAAACAACGAAACAACTCCCTTGCTCCATTCTACTTCCCAAAATACGTTTACCTTCTTCAGAAATCAACATGTTTACGGGATGTGGGACAAGATATAAATGATTGGCTGGTTTAACAAATGTGGGTGACAAAGAAAGAACGGTTAATGCATCAAGGCTCAACAAGGTGACTAGGGATATTTAACCAAGGTTGGCTTGAACGGCTCAAACGATCCAAAAATGGCCTAAATCATGTTTTCAGTCAGATGTAGCCTAGGATTTCGCCTCGAGAGAAAATCAGATGAATTCTAAAACATGGGTGAACATTAATGGACATGCACACAATTCAAAAATTCAGGATTTTTGTGCTCAAGAAATAGATCATAAATTCAGAATTAGAATTAAACAACAAATCCATCACAAGTTTAGACAAAATTCATACCTCCTACAAATTTTAAGACATCCAAATAAAGGATTCAATCATATCCAGATTCATCAATGCAGGAATGTATCACTTCAAGTTTCAAAAAGGGTGAACACAAGTTTTAACAAACAAAAATTTTTGTTTCCCCCCCCAAACTAAATAGAGCATTGTCCTCAATGTATAAATAAAGAAGAAAAGGTAAGGAAACCCCCTGAGTAACAAATGAGGCCAATTGGACTTGTGCAGCCATGGGAACTCCGAGAAGTGATCTGGACAACAAGGACAACAAAACAAAAAAACTTAAGAAATTGAGAATGAAAAGAAAACCGAAATAATGAAATAAATAAAAATGGCAAGTGAAATTAAGGCTCAGAGTGATCAGGAAAATGCGGTGGAGGTGGAAGTTGAGATTCATCCATGCCCAAGTGTCGAGCAATTGCCCGCGTCATGGCAATATTATATTCTAGGCCTAATTCCAAACTACGCAAGCGATCACTGGTTGGGAACTCAGGGGCAGGGACAGCAGGCGGTTGAGCTATGGGAGTGACTTGTTCAGGCGGAGGGGGTTGGCTCGAGGCGGAGGCACCAGTGTCTTGCCGAATCGGAGGGCGTACTTCTTGGTCTCTGAAGCTTCCCACGACCTTTCTGTTAATGATTTTCATGGGTTGCAATAATTCTTCCTCTTAGGTCGAATGGGACTCCGGCGTCGAGGCATAAGCGTGTGATGAGGGAAGAGTGACCCAAACCACCAGTCGTAGAACCCATAGCAGTTCTCAGAATACTGTCTTGGATTACTTTTCCCACATCAATCGTTTTACCTGTAACAATAGCAAATAACAAGGCAGCTCTGTCCTTGGTAACATCAGAAAAGTGCATTACAGGCATTAATTTCGATGCAATAAAATACAACCACGATTTGTACTCCCTGTTTAACGCGGAGGAGGGAAACGACACCGCTTCACCTCCCCGTGTTAATTTCCATGTGGTGCCTGCAGTAGCTATGGTGCCAAGAACCTCCTCAAAATCTAAATGTTCATTGAGGTATTCATAATAATCATCATTATCAATATTTCGAAGCCCATAATACCTGTTAATGGTTGTTTTATCAAAACAAACCATCTTACCGCGTACACTTACCTGGAGGTTAGTGTGCTCTGGAACATTAGCATAAAATTCCCGGACAAGTGGAACTACAGCCGCCTCAGGTTGCTCGAGAAATTTGCTCCATCCTCTTTGCATAACCATATTAAAAAAAACGGTAGAAAAACCATCGCTAAAGTCTAAACCCCGCTCCGGTACTACAGTTTTCTTAACAATAGCATTATTATGTCTTTTTCTCGCGGCCTCACTCACAAACCGAGTATATGGGGTGGATGATGAAGCTACAGTTCGTGTACGCTTAGAAGCCATTTTTTATTTTATTTTTATTTTTATTTTTGTATGGCACACACGTTAAAGAGTAGAACCTAACACCGTCAAAATTTCACTTACCAAAAACTAACTAGAATCATGAAAGAAAACCTAACAAGTGCAAATTAAAGAAAAAAATAATAATAATCACACAAATATGAAATAATAAACAAAATAAAAATAACAAAAATTAAATAAAAATACTCAAAGATATGACAAGGAGGCAACTTACTTGAAGAGAAAGACGAACTGAAAGGAGATGGCAGCCACAACGTTGGAGGATGAGGATGGCAAAATTTTCTAGAGAGAAGGAGGAGAAGAAGAAGTGGGAGAGAAGAGTTTTGTTGTAGAGAGAGAAAGTAAATGGTGGGAATGAGGGAAAGAAAGAGGGATTGTTCGGTTTAAAGCCACCCTTTTTTTTTTTTTTCGGAATCACGCACACAGCGCCGCGGCGCTTGAATTCCAGCGCTGCGGCGCTGTCATTCTGCCTTTTTTTTTTTTTTTCATGGCGCCGCGGCGCTGATGTTATAGCGCCGCGGCGCTTTCCTTCTGCCAACGATATTTTCATTCTCCAAAACAGCGCCGCGGCGCTCTCAATTGAGGGCTGCGGCGCTTGGACTCTGCCAAAAAAAAACAGTTCACCAGCGATTTTTGTTTTGATGCTCCCTTATTGACTTCACCAGCGATTTTTGTTTTGATGCTCCCTTATTGACTTCGACTCCTGCAAAACAAAATGATAATGTTAAACAAAAATAACCTAAATTATTTATTTATTATTATTATTATTTTTTTTTTTTTTGAACATGATAAATAAGAAAATGCTTGGGTTGCCTCCCAAGAAGCGCTTGCTTTATTGTCTTCAGCCAGACTGTCTCAATGTCACTTGGTAGGAGCTTGTAATTCGATGGTGATTTTATTCCTGTTAACTCCACCTCCAAAGTAAGGCTTCAAGCGCTGACCATTGACCTTAAATTTGCCTTTGGTATCATGTGCCACCTCTATTGCTCCAGATGGAAAGACTTGTGTTACTGTAAATGGTCCTGACCACCTAGATTTCAGCTTACCTGGAAACAATTTAAGACGAGAGTTATAGAGCAAGACCTGTTGACCAACTGCAAATTCTTTCCTGAGAATGTGCTTATCATGCCATCTTTTCGTTTTCTCCTTGTAAAGCTTTGCATTCTCATAAGCATCAAGCCGAAATTCATCCAGCTCATTTAGTTGTAGCAACCTAGCCTCACCTGTCAACTGCGCATCAAAATTCAAACATTTAGTTGCTCAATAAGCCCTATGTTCTAGTTCCACTGGCAGGTGACATGCTTTCCAAAAACTAGCCTGAAAGGGGACATCCCGATGGGAGTTTTGAATGCAGTCCTATATGCCCAAAGAGCATCATCTAACTTAATAGACCAATCCTTCCTAGAGGCATTTACTGTCTTCTCCAAAATCCTCTTGATTTCCCTATTTGAAATTTCCACCTGACCATTAGTCTGAGGATGATATGCTAGTGCCACCTTATGTGTAACCCCATATTTTCCCAAGAGTGCCTCAAATTGCTTACTACTGAAATGCGATCCTTGATCACTTATGATTGCCCTAGGGGTGCCAAATCGGGAAAAAATGTTCTGTTTCAGAAATTTGACCACGACCTTAGTGTCATTTGTTGGTACAGTAGCTGCTTCTACCCACTTAGATACGTACTCAATGGCTACTAAAATGTATTCATTCCCAAATGAAGGTGGAAATGGTCCCATGAAATCAATACCCCAAACATCAAATAGTTCACACACAAGAATGTTGTTTAAAGGCATCTCATTTTTCCTAGAAATATTTCCCATTCTTTGACATCGATCACATGAGGCTACATAGAAATGTGCATCTTTAAAAAGTGTGGGCCAATAGAAACCTGATTGTAATACTTTAGCAGCAGTTTTAGAACCACTAAAATGACCACCAGCCTCCCCATCCTGACAAAGATGTAAAATGCTTACCATTTCGTCCTCAGAAACACATCTTCTTATCACCTGATCTGCGCAAATTTTAAACAAGAAAGGGTCTTCCCAAAAATAGTGTTTAACATCATAAAAGAATTTTTTCTTTTGTTGATATGACAAATTAGGGGGTAGAACATTACTTGCTAAAAAATTTACCAAATCAGCATACCAGGGGACTCGTGGGGATTTGATAGAGAATACCTACTCATCAGGGAATTCCTCCAGAATTGGGCTGCCCACTTCATCATGATTGGGAATTCTGGATAAGTGATCTGCAACTAGGTTCTCAGTTCCCTTTTTATCCTTGATCTCCAAATCAAACTCTTGAAGCAACAATATCCACCTGATTAACCTGGGCTTGGATTCCTTCTTTTCAAGTAAGTATTTCAGAGCAGAATGATCAGAGTAAACAACTACTTTTGAACCAATCAAATACGAACGAAATTTATCAAAAGCAAAAACTACCGCCAGAAGTTCCTTTTCTGTAGTTGTGTAATTCAGTTGTGCTCCCGACAAGGTTCGACTAGCGTAATATATAGTTTGAAAAATTTTGTTCTTTCGTTGGCCCAGCACTGCTCCAACTGCTGAATCACTTGCATCACACATGAGCTCAAAAGGTAAATCCCAATCAGGCGCTGCCATGATAGGTGCTGACACAAACTTTTCTTTCAAAGTGTTAAAGGCCTGCAAGCATTCATCAGAAAACACAAACGGGGCATCTTTAACCAACAAGTTAGACAAAGGTCTAGCAATTTTTGAAAAATCTTTTATAAATCGCCTATAAAATCCAGCATGCCCCAAGAATCCGCGAACAAGTTTGACAGATGTGGGTGGAGGCAACTTTGCAATAACCTCCACTTTGGCTCTATCAACTTCTATACCGTCTTTGGAGATTTTGTGTCCAAGCACAATCCCTTCCTGCACCATAAAATGACATTTTTCCCAATTCAAAACAAGGTTAGTTTCCTCACATCTTTGTAACACCAATGCCAAATTATGTAAGCATAAATCGAATGATGTGCCAAAGACAGAAAAGTCATCCATGAAAATTTCAATGAATTTCTCAACCATATCAGAAAAAATGGCCATCATACAACGCTGAAAAGTTGCCGGTGCATTACAAAGACCAAATGGCATCCTTCTATATGCAAACGTGCCATAGGGACAAGTGAACGTGGTCTTTTCTTGATCCTCGGGTGCAATAGGGATTTGATTATACCCTGAATATCCATCTAGAAAACAATAGAATTGATGTCCTGCAAGTCTTTCCAACATTTGATCAATAAATGGTAAAGGAAAATGATCTTTTCTAGTGGCGTCATTTAATTTCCTATAGTCCATACAAACACGCCACCCAGTAACTGTTCTAGTTGGAATTAACTCATTATTGTCATTCTTTTGAACAGTCATACCTCCTTTCTTCGGCACAACTTGCACAGGACTTACCCATGAACTATCAGATATAGGATAGATGATCCCGGCATCTAATAGTTTGATAACCTCAGCTTTCACCACTTCTTGCATTTTTGGATTCAGACGCCTTTGGGGTTGAATGGTGGGCTTGTATTTCTCCTCCATAAGAATTTTGTGCATGCAAATGGAGGGGCTTATTCCCTTGATGTCTGCAATCTTCCATCCAATTGCGCCTTTGTGCTCTCTTAACACCCTAAGCAGTTTTTCCTCCATAAGATCTGTCAAAGAAGAAGAAATAATTACAGGTAGTGAGGAATTGCCATCTAAATATGCATATTTTAAATGAGAAGGTAAGGGTTTAAGTTCAAGAATAGGAGGCTCTTCAATTGATGGCTTAGGCCTTGTGATGGTCTGTCCCACTTCTTCAAGTTGCAATGCCTTATGCCTCGGAATTGGTGGATTTGCCTCCATAAATTCTACATATTCCCTTATTTCCTCATTCTCAACATCCGCACCAGTAGATTGGGTTAGACAAGCTTCAAGCGGATCCTTGAAAACATCTTCCTGAAAAATCTTAGATACCAGTTTATCAATAGTGTCAATTCTAAAGCAAGAATCATCAGTTGAGGGATATTTCATTGCTTCAAACACATTAAAGGTGACATGATCATCTTGAACCCTGAGAATTAATTTTCCTTGTTGCACATCTATCAAGGTTCTTCCAGTCGCTAGAAAAGGACGGCCTAAAATGAGTGGAACCTCATGATCTTCCTCCATTTCTAGAACAATGAAATCTGCAGGAAAAATAAACTTGTCAACCTTTACTAGTACATCTTCCACAATACCTCTTGGGTGCTTAATTGTTCGATCTGCTAAGTTGAAGTGACACTGTGGTTGCTTTAACCTCTCCCAAACCTAATTTCTTAAAAACAGAAAAAGGCATTAAATTGATACTAGCCCCTAAATCACATAATGCTTTTTCGAAATAAGAGTCACCAATAGTACAAGGAATAGTAAAACTCCCTGGATCTTTTAGTTTAGGTGGCAGCTTATTCTGCAGAATGGCTGAACATTCCTCATTCAATTTTACTGTTTCATAATCCTCCAGCTTCCTTTTGTTGGCCAAAATCTCCTTCAAGAATTTTGCATAGCTAGGCATCTGGGCTAAAGCATCTGCAAAAGGAATGTTAATATGCAATTTTTTAAACACCTCAAGAAATTTAGAAAATTGCTTATCTAATTTGTGCTGCTGGAGTCGTTGAGGGAATGGGATGGGAGGCACATAGGGCTTGGGATCATCAGGAAAAAGCTTGCTCTTGCATGTTTCCTTGGATTGCTCATTACTCTCTTCTTCTTGTTCAATGTTGACCTCCTGTTTAGCATCCTCTTGTCCCAATTGTTTGCCACTTCTCAAAGTAATTGCCTTTATGTTCTCAATAGGATTCTTTTCTGTGTTGCTTGGCAAAGAACCCTGTGGTCTACCTGAGATCATATTAGCCATCTGTCCTATTTGCATTTCCAGATTTCTGATAGATGACTCTTGATTCTGGAGTCTTGCATCTGTACTCTTCATGAAATCTTGAGTAGAGGTCGCCAGCTTAGCAACAATATCTTCCAGATTCGGCTTTTTCTCCTCCTGTTGCTTGAATCCTGGTGGTGGTCTCATCGCATTTTGATTGCCCCATGAAAAATTTGGATGATTTCGCCACCCCGGGTTGTAAGTGTTGGAATAAGGATTATTTTGTGACCTGTTAAACTTTCCAACAAAATTAGCATTTTCAGAAGGTTGAGCAAAATTGTTACCTACCTAGCATTCATTGCCGGCATGTCCTCCACCACAAAATTCACATACGGCATTCTGAATTTTCATAGCTGAAGCACTCATATGGTCTATCTTTCTGTTAAGTGCTTCAAATTGAGCTGTGAGTGCAGATAATGCATCCACTTCATGAACTCCTGCCGTTCTCCTAGTTTGTAGCCTTTCAGTAGGCCACTGATAGTTGTTTGATGCCATCTCTTCTATTAGATCAAAAGCCTCCTCAGGTGTTTTATTATTTAATGTCCCACCTGCAGCTGCATCAATAGTAGCCCGGATACTTGCACTAGACCCATTATAAAAAGTTTGTACCTGCATCCAGACTGGTAATCCATGATGTGGGCACCTCCTTAGCAGCTCCTTGAATCTTTCCCATGCTTCGTATAACGACTCATTATCCATCTGCAAGAAATTAGTGATATCGTTACGCATTTTTGCAGATTTTGCTGGAGGGAAAAACTTACCGAGGAATTTTTGGGCCATAGTATCCCAGGTGGTGATTGATCCTGCAGGAAGAGATGTGAGCCAATTCTTGGCTTTATCCCTCAGCGAGAATGGGAACAATCTCAGTCTAACTGCATCATCTGACACTCCATTAAATTTAATAGTGTCACAGATTTCGAGAAATGCATCAATGTGGGCGTTTGGATCATCACAAGGTAGCCCACTAAATTGCACCAATTGTTGAATCATTTGGATGAGAGATGGCTTGATCTCAAAGTTGTTTGCTTGAATAGCTGGCCTCCTAATGCTTGAAGTGGCACCTTGAATAGTTGGTGCTGCATAATCTCTCAAAAGTCGGCGAGGGTTTTCAGCTTCACCTGCATCCGCCATTTTCTCAGTGCGATTTCTCTGTTCTCTTAACAGTCTTTTGAAAGTACGCTCGATTTCTGAATCAAACTTAACAAGTTCCCCTTGTTTAGTTCTTCTCATACACCAACGCACTCCTAAAAAATGAACAAAATAAAAGAAACTAGATTAAATCAAGGGTTATCCGGTATTAATATTAATTAGTATTAAACAAGTAGTCCCCGGCAACGGCGCCAAAAACTTGTTCGCATAAAATCCACTAACGCAAGTGCACGTTATCGATCAAGTAATACAATAGTGAGTAAGAGTATCGTCTCACAGGGACTGTTGTATAATAATCTAACTAAGTACTAAAATTGGATTAACTCTAAGGTTTATCTAGTTGATCATATGAGGTTGTGATTAAATAATTTACTGAACTAGAGTACTAAATTAAAAATAAAAATTGCAATCAATCTCAAAAGATACTTCAATAAGACAAGGCGTTAAGGCATTTGATTTCACCATAATCACTAGATATGAATTTCATAAAATTACGCAACCCAATCAATAATACACATGTGATGACAGAAATTCCTAAATTATTTACTATCCTATCTCTAGGTATAGCAAACCTACTCAGTTTATTAACTCACTATATCTCTATGTGAATTTAAATAAATCAGGATGCATTAGGATTCATGAACTTTCCAAATGAAGCCACACAAATAATATGGTATATCTCTATCCATATTTAATTCATGGTTATATGTTAGATGAAGCATTTGCATAATTCTCCCTTCTCAGTTTTGAACATGCACATCAGATCATTTAAATGGTAGCTAATCATTTAAAAGCATTAAACATAATAACACATAACTCACATGAATAAAATCAATTATGGTGCATAAATATGAAATTCACATCGTCATGATTAGGTTACATCATAGCCTAACTAAGAAAATTAGAACATAATTGAAAAAGAAATAAAATCTGAAAATTTAATTGAATCAAACATCAAGAGTTAAGAGAGCAAGAAATTCTGTCACCAATTCTTCACTTCTTACTCCGGAATGCTTGACGGCTCCTAAGAAAAATAAACAACGCTCTCCAAAATTAACTGATAACCTAGCTACCCAAAACTATTCTATTTATACTACTCTTAAAATAACAAATCCCCTGTTTTTGCGTCCAAAAATCGTGGTTCAGTATCACTCTAGCGCCGCGGCCCTTCTTTTCCAGCGCTGCGGCGCTGCTCCTCTGTTTTTCTCTTCTTTTCTGCCGTAGCGCCGTGGCGCTCCTTCCCCAGCGCCGCGGCGCTGAGTTTCTACCAACGAAGTTCTTGCACTTTCCTTGGGCGCCGCGGCGCTTTAACTCTGCCAGCAAAGTTGGTCCCGGATTTCTTGTGCTCTTGCTCCCTTTTGTTTTGTTTTCTTTCTTTCTTCAACCTACATCAATAAAATCATGCTTTTATGAAAAAGTTGGATGTTTCATGTAATTTTTCTCAAAAACATAGTAATATTCATTAATTAAAAGTGGCCAAATAACTCTATAAACTAGAGTTATCACGTAGCACCAACCGGACTACCGAGGAAGCTTCTTCATCTTGTACACTTGTTTGAAAGTTTCCAGCGGCATCTCGGTGTTTTGGTGGTACCTCCATAATATGTACATCCCGATCAGCGACCTGTAGCTATTTGGGTTCAGCTGAGCTAGGCACACGTTGAAATCATTAAGTGCCCGACACAGAAAGGGGTGGAACGAGAGGTGCAGCCCAGCCCTAAATAACTCGACATAGAGTGTGATGCATCCCTCGGGCACGTCTAAAGGGGAATCACCCTCGTCGGGAACTGTGAGAGTCACGTCATTTGGGAGGCCATACTCGACGCGTAGATTCTCTAACCGTGACTTCGTGATGGCACTTGAATAACCCGCCGCTGAGGTCTGCCCAGGCCGGGTTACTCGATACTCCGTTACGCCTCAGATGCTAGTGACTTGGACGTCTTGCTCCTTGATCTTCGGCTTCTCAGCTTCCACCTCCTTGGCTGCCTGTTCCTCGTTGGAAGTGTCTACCGTTATCACCCCCGCAACTTGGACTGGAGCCCCAACATCTCAGCCGGATGTGCTCGGGGCATCCTCACGCGCTCGAAGCTCGGCCCTCTCCCTTGAAAAAACTCAGGATGAGCCAACAGTAGCCGACCCGACATAAGGGTCCTGCTCCCTAGACGGCCTAATCGGCCTTTGCCCGTCCAGCATGTTCAGAAACTCCTGCTCGGGCATCATTTGGGATTCAACCCTCAGAATTTGCTCGAGCTGACCGGCCCCGTCCTGTCCTGGGGACACTTCCTCGATGTCAGTCTGGGTGGTAGATGAACTACTCTCTACTCTACTTTCCGACCAAGAAACCTCTAAATTTTGGGAATCGATGAGATCACTCATTTTGTCACTTTAGGGAAATTACCTGCTCGGGTTTCGAAAGCTCAGGGAGATATGATCCTCTGATATATAACTGGAGCTCGACAGCTAAAAAGACTTCAGGTGCAAAAATTCTAAGAATCAAGTGAAAATAACAGAGAGGGTGGCCCTATTTATAGCCATTTCAGGCGGGAAATTTGGGCGCGAAAAACTAAGAGGCGCGATCATTACACCTGTCAGGCGGCGCAGATGGCCGCAATGTGACATGCATCCTTCGTCTGATCCGTGCATCTTTTTGCCTCATCCCCCTTCAAAATGTCTTTTGGCCTTCTTCCTTTAAGCCGACCTCACCCACTCAACATAGTCCACCAGGCCGGACACCGACCAGGTGAACTGGGGGGCTAATGTTGAGGGTGAGCTCGGCGCCACCGTCGAGGAAATAAACTTTGGTGGTCGGCTAATAAGCTCGGCAGAACTCTGGTAAGCTTGTTATCGACCCCCAACGCGATGTACACCCTTTCGAGGTGCGTCTTAGGGCCTCCTAGGCTACATGCCATGAAGGCTGCCACCTCGAAATATACACTAGCTCGGGTCGGGTGATTCTTACTCGCAAGCAGGCTGCCCCTCGCCATTATAGGCCAACACGAGGCAGTTAACTCACCGTCCGATGGAGTCCAATCCGTCGGACGAGGGACACGACACTTGTCACCTACTGCCTGACACACCTTGATGTGACACCCGGGTCATGGGTAAAGCCCACCTTACACCCAATCCAAGTGGTGGCCTATAAATAGGATGCATTTATGGCATTCTAGAGAGAGATTCTTCCTTCCCACTAAACTGATTGTCGCCCTCTGCCGAGCAATCCCTGCCTTGAGCATCAGAGAGCCCTTGTCTGCTGACTAACATTTCTATTGCCTGCAAAGCGTCCCTCCTCTTATAGTAGGTGCGTCTGACCGAGTAGAGGCAGATCAAAGGAGAGTCGGACCGTGTGCAGCTGCACGTGGTGTTGATCCGACGCCGGACCACGGTAAGCATAAACAGCCATCATATAGGAATTTTGTGTAGTTGTCATGAGTCAGATATTCCTTTTTATCAATCAATCTCAATTTAAATATTCTAATTAAGATTCTTATAAAGGTCATTACTTTTACTCGTACATAGAGTTTTTGAATCATAAAAGCTTAATTTAGTATATCGAATAATTATTTTAATTATCCAAGTGCACTATCATAACATTCATTTTGTTTTATATTTCATAAATAAAGTTATGGATTTAAAATATTATTTATTTAGAAATTTTTATAGTTATTATGACTCTCAAATTGCGTATTAATTGAGAAAATTTATAATTATAAATCGTGATTAAGTTGTGATTTAAAACTTATGAATTTTTTAGACATTGCAAAAAATTTCTAGCTTTGAACTGCATTCTTAAAATTTTCTCGTAGTTCTTATAGAGACTTGAACTTATAAACTTTAAACTTATAATTTATTATGAATTAACAACATATTGAATGGAAAAATCCTTAATTAATCATACTTATTAATTTATGGATTTTTTCAGTTAGTACATCTCAGGCATCCCCCTCTTCAATTATGAGACCGACTAGGGAAGAGAGCCGCAGACATGATCGAGGATGATGGAGAACTTAGCGAGTGCAGAGAGCTTCCCGATGGTGGGGTCGATCCAGACGATGAGGCCAGGGGAGTTGTTGTCAAAGGATTGTAGTGGGTCATGATCTTTCACAGGGAGCTCTTGATAGTGGTATGCGATGAGGGTTGCAACAACATCGACACCTAGGTACTCAATGAAACAATGGCATTTGGGTCATCTTCATTGCAGACTATAGTGGGATCATGATCTGTGGGTCCCATCGCGATGGGTCATGATCTCTAATAGGGGGCATGCAACGGGTGGCTAGCAACGTCGACGAAGGATTGCAGTGGGTCATCGGTGCAGGAGTAGGGTGATGGGAAGGGGTCGCGGGACTTGGTTGGGCATCTAAGGAGGAGGAAGAAATTGAGTTTTTTTTTTTTTTTTTTGGTTTGTTGATGTTGAATTTTTTTGAGGAAAAATCAAACCAATGGTTGTGATTTGATATTTTTAAATTAATGGTTGTGATCTATTCTTAATTTTTTAATGTATCAATTATTTGAAAGGTAATTAGCATTTTCAATTAAAAAATAATATTACAAAATTTTTAACAGTCAAAGTTAACGGTCATGGACCAAATTGCACCATTTTTTAAAAGGTTAAACCCAATTAAATAAAAAAAATATTGGGGACCAAATTGTATCTTCTTAAAAAGCTCAGGGACCAACTAAGCTATTTACCCTTAAAAAAAAGATAAGAGCATGTGAGTACTTATGTACTCTTTTTCTTTTGTCTGCTAAAAAATTCATGTCCTTAACAAAAGGGGGAGAACCAAAATTTCAAAGGCAAGGACCAAAAGGTCTAAAGTTTCAAAAAGGAGGTGTTAGGAATATTATTTGTAGTACTTAATTGGCATTTTATTATCAAAATTAATGTGAATTTTCAAAATAAGTTTTAGTGATTCAATGATTTGTTTTGTTCATAAATCGCTTTTTATTGAGTCAGATAATTTGTAACCCATTTGGTTTGAGTATTTGAATAGAGTATTTGAATAAATATTTAAATTTTTGTGAGAGAAAATACTGTAGCAAAATGATTCGAACCGTGATTCAAGTATCGAAAAAAACCAGCCCTTGGAGTTTATTGTTATCAAATTTAAGGCTTATTGTGGTCACATTATTCCTAAATTGGAATTCCTAATTTGATTTAGTTTAGTTTTATATTTGATGGAAAATTTATCCTTGGTCTTGTGCACGATTTAATTATAATTTGAAGTTGAACTAAATGATTCTTATTCTATAAAATTTGGATGTTATTCATGAACTCATTTTTGGCAACTTCCTCATTTGTCCTTGTGTATTAAGAAATGTTTATATATAGATTTTGTTTCTTTTAAGACATGCATTACAAATTTAATCTAATATTATGAGTGACTTATTCTTTGAATGTTGCATATTCGTATTTATTGAGAATTAATCATATTAAGACAGTAAAAAATTGAGTTTCCTTTATTGTTGCAGATTATACATAAGTTTTTTGCAACATTTAAGAGCATATTTGTGTTGGTTTTCAAGAATGATTTTAGTGAAATAGTGGAAACAAGGTTACGGTGCAGAGCATAGATAACAAAAATTTTCTCAAACTTTTATAAAACATGCTATAGATTGTATTAATTTAACGCTTAAATAAATATATAAAAATCTTTGTTTACCTAGATGAAGAGAGGAAATTGGAAATCTTCTGACTGCGAAAGAGTTCTCCAAAACAAAACCACTTCTTCCTCACATAGTCCTTGGTATTGGATGGACGAATGGGTGGGGTTAGAAGGAATTAAAGGTTTCCAAAAGTTTACTTGCTAACTTTGGTCATCCGTTAATCTCAACACATGAGTAAAACAAGTCTTAGGGTGAAGAACTCTTCTTCTTCTCTCTTTCTCTCTCAACACGTGTAAAGGAGGTTTTTGACAATTTTTTTAGTCTCTTAAGGACTCATAATTGTTAATAGAATAAAATGAGAAGGCCTCTATTTATAGAGAATGAGTGACATAATTAACTTTTGAACCTTCCTTTATTTTAATTTAGATATCAAATACTTAATTAAAATAAAAGACACAAGTTTCCCTTCCATACACTCATGGGGCGCCACACACAAAGAGATTCTTTGTGCATGTAGCGTCATTCACTATACTATGGAGGAAGGAATACTGCTTGTTTTTCAATCTCATTTGTTTTAGAATTTAACTTTCCATATTTGAATTAAATCACATTTATTTAAAAATATAAATTTTAAATATAAAAACTTAGTGAACAAGCTTTAGACTGCATAAGAGAACACTCCCCTCTACTTCATGCGCCGAACACACAGTGGGACCCACCCATTATGTATCTTCTAAAATTAATTAATTATTTATTATTACATAATCTTATTGTTTATTAATTGTAAAATTTATTTTGAAATATATTTAATTTAGAATTTCATAATTTTAAATTAATTAATTAAACCAATAATTTTACTTGTCCAAATGGTGTCTATAAGGATGGTGGGAGACTAATAGATTCATAATTTTAAGCTTTAATAAAACCAATATATTAATTAAACTCTTTAACTAATATATTACTCTTCTATTAATTCCAGCGTAACTCTACATACTTGGAATTACACTCTTGAGGTTAGAAATATAATTACTTATTTCTCAGAGTCATCCATTTGATATAGTCATTACATATAAAATGATCCTCTATCAATAATTCATAATTAGAGCTAGGTAAAACTTATCAACCTCTATAATTATTTTTTATCCTTAAGTGTCATTGATTCTTAAATGAATAATAAATTCATGAACTTAATCATGAATTGAGCATTCATATTATTCAAGATCCAAATCAATACTTAAAAGATTTATTTGCTTCTCGTTAGAGAAGGAATAGTTCCATCTTGTAATATTAACATTCTCGGCTACTTACTTCACTATGCATCCAAAATACAAGGGATATAATTAGATTCTTAAATCCATACTGAATAAATTAAAAGACATAAATTCGTAAATAGGAGTTTGCTAATAACTTAGTATTAATGTCATCTTGCATATGACTATCGGTCGATGTGAAGAAATAAAGTAGTGCACTTTGTTAATAGATTATATATATGTTGTTCTATAATATGTTCACGAGAAATTTTCATAAAGAACCAATACGAGTTAAACGTTCTTAATTTGGAACTATTTACAATGTATAATCTTAAATGTTAGTATTAAAGATAGAAGTACACACAAGCTAGGTCATTGGGCATCACGGGTCGCATAGCCCGCAATTTGACACTGGACTGACAATAGTCGTTGGCCTATTATGCATGATGCCTAGCACTACATAGTTTTGGGCTAATTAGTTACTTTAATTAACTTTACAAAATAATATTGATCCAAATTGGCTATAAATGATTCAAATTGGAATAATAAATCCCAAATATTTAAATTGGATAATTTTTTGACAAAATATGATGTTATTTTAATTTAAATTAGATTTGAGTTTATTTGAATTATCTTGATGATCTAGAATTGGACTTGGATTTATCTCCAGCCCTTGCTGAATTTTTCAAGGATAATTTTCTATAATTGACTCCAATTAGAATGGGAGAAGAAGAAGATAATTCTCCTAGTTTCATTAGAGATTTTTGACTCCACCAACCTAACCTATAAATAGAGATTTTTGGTCCTCATTTATTTTCAAATTGTTTATGTGCAAAATTTTACACAAAGAGCATTAATCTTTTGATGCATAATACCTTGACTAAAAGTATTCTCTTATTTTTAAGATTTTTTCTTCTCGTACTAAAATCTGAACAAGCTTTTCTACATAAGTAAGGTCTTCATAGACTTGAATGGGCTCGTGCTCTATCACGTGCATAGATCAAGAACATATCTTCAACATAGAGACATAAAACACATTGTGTAATTAATAATTCTGGTGGTAAGGCCAGCAATCGTGTCTTTACTTGTAGTATTAAATTAAATTAAAGATATCTTTATACATGTTCTCTATCACATGGATCAAGACGTATTTCCAGTATGTGGAACTTTGAAATAATCTAATCTGAGGTTTGAGACCGTATTGAAAAGATAACCTAAATTTTTAAAAGTAGAATATGCCATCTTTTGAATTAGCATAACCACAAATATAAAAATTTAAAAAAATTATGCCACAAATAAAGTCTATGGCATAGGTATATGAGAGTATTTGTTATTTTTCTTTTCTCTCTCCCTCTCCTATTTTTCTATCTTCTTTCTCTCTTTCTTCTAATTTCCTCAAGTCTCTCTCTCCTCCTTTATCTCCCCCTCTCTCCTCTTTCTCTCTCTTCTTTCCCTCCTACTTATAATTTCTAGAGTCTCTTTCTCTTTCTTCTCTCTCTTCCTTTCTGACTCGATCAATCACTACTAGATCCACAAAATTGCCTCAACACAATCTCCTCCAAGATTGCCAGCGCAGTCCATAAAATCATCATAAAACTGAGGTCTTAGAGCCCTAGCTTTTCCAGTAAGAGACTCTAGAATCAGAGAAATGTCAATGCTCAGATCAAGACTCTAAATTGCACTGCCTCTGACCCCACGAGATTAGGTCTATCCTTGTCATGTTAGACATGTATGCCATAAGAAGTAAAAATGTAATGTGTTTTTAGAGACATTTTTATCAATAAAGAATTTATTAATTATTTATATACCAAATCTTGTCCTTTTTACGTTCATATTTGTTGAATGTATGTTAAGCAAACAAAAGTCTGAGACTGTCATTCTAAACCTCTAAGAATTGTGTATATGATGAACAGATTATGCGAAAGACACGATTCTTAAGGTGACGGTCTAAATCATAAGATCTGCAATTGAGGGAATAAAGTTGGGCACTTTATTCATGAAAAGATTATTATGTTGTCTATATCCCTAACAGGAGATGGTTTGTCTTGACCATCAAAGGTGGACTACACGAATAGAAACATTGGCACATTGTCATAGGTGACGATGTGTCAGATCGGGACATAAAATGAATTGATTTGGATTAATAATTCTGTCTCAGCTAATCAATTCACTTTAGATAATCATTTGTATTGTATATTAATCCTGAGATGAATAGTGGGCCTGTTGCCTTGACTTATGTCTTTTGATGTACTAAAGAGTGACATCGACATTTTGTAGCAGTACGCATGCCAGTATGTTGGAGGCATGACTCTTGACAGCGTAGACCTATTATTCATAGATATGGACTCCATAGCTCCTCTTTAGAAGTAGCGATATCCTCTTATATGTTATCCTGTAATTGGAAAACTGGAGCGTTCAACCATTTGGATACATAAGTGTAACCGAATGGTATACTATCTTTGGATGGTAAGTTTTCCAATGGTGAGATAATGAAACGTAAGATAAATATAATCGGGAATATGAGACAAAACTTGTCCTTAAGCCGATTATGGATAATCCTATAGGGATACAATACACTATGATATATCATGAAGACTTAGCTATACGGGCTTTTTGATTCTATATAGTTCCAGAGTATAGCTCTAAGCTTTTAGTAAAGTAACGTTGGAGTTGATAATTATAAAATGTATATCTGGGACATTGGGCTTCATAATTATTGAGAGTTTGAACTATATAGGTCCATTTTGTCCCCTTTGCTAGCTCACAAAAATCCTATAATGATACGGCGTGCTTTTCTAATAATTGGTGACTTATTTTTTTTTATCAAATTGGCTAAAATTAGGTAAAATCAGATAATTCATATTTGTTTATCTATTGAATTAATTTTGTGATAAAATTAATTCAAGATAAACTTCTTAAATTATCGAGCCTAGATAATTATGTTTGTTTATTGGTTGGATTAATTTTAAATAAATTAATTCAAGATAAACTTGTTGAATTATTAACAATATTTATTTTCCTATAGATTATCTAGATATAACTGTTTTAATCAGATAACTTCTCTATTGGGTTATTTGAATTAAAATTGAGGCTCTATTGCTAGAATGTCGGGTGGGAAATAAAGAGTCATAGGGATCCTTTATCGAAAGTTTGGTAAGCCGATATGCCAATTCGGCTTGCCGACCAGGGATAAAAGGATTACGTGTTTTCATATGAATTTTATCAGATATTGATTCTGATTCAAATTTTAGAGGCATTTTCTAAAAAGGACTGACTCCTAGGACCAACCTATATAAAAAGGGAGTGATTCTCATTATTATTTAAATCAGTTGAAAAATCTAGAGTGAGACTCTAAAACTCCTTAGAGAGCTATTATTCACAAATCACAAATTATAGCTTTGGGTATTTCTCAATTGGTTGGAAGGAGAGCCACCTGGAGAAAAGCTGAACGGCGTGAGCCCATACTCACTCCAATCGTGGATAGAGAATAGCAAAGAAGGCTAGTTGGTTGAGGTTTTTCTATAACGTTACTTCTCTTCATTGATTGTGGTAGCTTTTTGGCATGTACAAGGCTAGTAAGCTTTGGTTAATGTATGCATATAGTATGTCAAACTTGTGTTTTAGAAAATACTCTAATATAAAAAATTTTAAAATTTCACTGCGTACTATTTTTCCAATAATTGGTATCAGAGCCATGGTTTTATGCAAATTTGCAAGTTTTTGATCATTTAAGTGATCTTTATCTCTCCTATACCTGAATTTAATTTTATAGAAAGTTGGCACTCTAGGTTTTTATATATTTATGTTGTCATGGATTATATGGTGAATGTTTATTAATTAATTATGGTTGATTAAATTATTATTTAATTATTTATTAATTAATTAATCTATACCAGTGATGGTTCCTTAGAGGTTAGAATGTGTATCTAGGTTTTTCATGTAATTAGATGGCGGACTATCATCTATGGCTAGGAATTATTAATTAATTTAAAATTTATAAGAATTTTGTAATTAAATAATCATTCGGAGAACACGAAACTATAAGATGAATCTAGAAGATAGATGATGGCATTCCTAGGTATTTCTCGAGTCTCT
Source organism: Artocarpus heterophyllus (assembly GCA_025403435.1). Taxonomy (NCBI): domain Eukaryota; kingdom Viridiplantae; phylum Streptophyta; class Magnoliopsida; order Rosales; family Moraceae; genus Artocarpus; species Artocarpus heterophyllus. Next base: position 33,088,196 of record CM046350.1, read on the forward strand.
AATTTTATGTTTTTAAATTGTTGAAAATAAAATTTATGAATTGCATTAAAAAATTGTATGTTCTTAAATGGGGCGATCTCTGCTTGGTCAGCATGTCAAACCTCTAGGTTCAGCATGTCGATTGTCACAGGATCGGAAGGCCAAACTTCAGGTTCGGCAGGCCGTCTGTAGGGCAAAATCAGGTGACTCTAATGGCAGGCCAAACTTTCCAATTTAGTAGGCCAAATTGTCATGACCGGCAGGCCAACCTGAAAAGATCAGCAAGCTCGAGAGTCATGACCGACAGACCAATCATATAGATCGGCTTGTCGGCTGAGAGCTGAAAATTTTTTTAGAAAATGTGCAGTTTTTGATGCAGTTTTAATTTTATTTTTGGGACAATTCTGAGAGACATTAAAATTTGGATATGATTGGAAATATGAAGTATTCGATCTATGCGGGATTGAAGACTTGAAGATGGAAGTTACATGAAAAATGATACAATTTGAGGATTCAAGGATGAAAAATCGATAATATGTTTCGATTATTCTCTTGTAATCTTTATCTTCTATTCTCTATGGTGGAACCATAATATTACGGTTATTTATTATTATTTTGCTTGTAGCTTTGCTTGTCTGCATTATAATATGATTTACCATGTATATTGATAGCATGCCATATAGAATAGGGAGTGTCGCTCAGTTAAAATTGTTCATGTATGTTTTTAAAATAAAACCTTGATTTCAAAATATTGAGTGGGAGAAGGTTTTCGAAGAGAGGATGTAAGGCCTCCATTGTTGATCCATAGGTAGCACATGGTGGTTCCGACCCCTAGGAAGGGATTTCATCATGTACCAAGTTGGATCTTCGAGAGGATAAGATATTTGAGCTTGATTTACGATTGCACACCCCTAGGTGGTCATTATAAATCATGGCTAAAATATCGAAACGATGGTTATACACTCATGTTAATTTTATTATTAACCTCCCCTAGGAGCTCTGTTATAAAATTAATGGCCAAAGAAACAATTATTAATATATGCTAGATTATATAGGCCCTAGATGGCATATAGTAATTAGGAGGAGATCTGTGTTCCTAATTGAATTTGACAAGACTCCCCTAGGAGCTTGTTGAATGCTAAGTTGGGATAAAATAGAGCATAATGCCATGTACAGAGATCAGGTCGTGGGGAGTGCGACCTTGGAGGCAAGTCCTGAAACCCAGCTTGGCCACTTCGGTGGTTATTCCTATGGCTTTGCCTATAATATAATAATGAGACTGTTTATGGATGAATAAAATATTAATCGATGTGAATCAATGTAATGAGTTTCAACTTGTTACTTGTTATTTATTTGTCCTGTGTTGTAGCTTTTGCTTAAATATGAAATATATGTGTTTTAAGTAAACGTTCTTTTTTTAAAATTTAGTCCTACTGAGCCTTTCGCTCATATTTTCTTGTTTTAAAAATCCCCCCCCCCCCCCCCCCCTTCTAGGTGGAATTCAACTTAGGGAAGACTGAAGAACTAGGAAGAACTGCAAGACTATATTATTATCCTTTAGGGTATTCATAAACAATGCATGTAATATTTTAGCTTATCTACCTTTTCTCAGACTGTGGTTATGTATTCAATATTGCTGGTATCATGTGTGCACACTAACGTGGGTCCGGTGGGGCCTAATTCGGTTTGTTTATTTAATATTTTCCTTTCATTTGTTCGCTTCCATATATTTAACAAATATTGCAAGAAATTTTTGACAATTTAACATTCATATGATTAATTTTAATATCTTTTAAGATGGTGGTTCCTATAAATTTTAATTTATTTAATCTAATTAATCTACCACGTCACCTTCCAGATTTTGAGGCATGACAGCTTATGTTTGGTATATGATTCTTTATTATAGATTAAAATGTCTAAAAACACTTTATCATCGATACTTGAAAAAAACCAATTAACTAGAAAAAATTATAATGATTGGAAACGGAACCTAAATATCATCCTCTCCTTTGAGAAACTAAAATTTGTGCTGACAACCCCTTGTCCTCCCAAGCCTACAGGAGATTCCACCAACTATCAAATCCAAGCATATGATCGTTGGAAAGATGCTAATGATCAGGCCCACTGCTATGTTATGGCCAGCATGAACAACATGTTAAAGGCTCAACATGAGGATTATGAGACTGCTAAACAGATCTTGGATAATATAGAAGACATGTTTGGAGGCCAAGCCTTAACAAAGCGGCAAAGGGCACTTTGGAAACTCTTGAACTGTAAGCAAAGACTGGGGACATCTGTAAAGCAGCATATGATGTTGGTCATGGGTTATCTTGTTGAGGCTTAGACCAATGGAGCCGACATCGATGCTGAAATTCAAATGACAATGGTCTTTGAGACTCTGTCAAAGGAATTTATTCCATTTAGAGCTACTTTTAATTTGAGCAATAGGCGAGATATAACCTTAATAGAATTAATGAAACAGTTACAGGAGTTTGAACTGTTGATCAGGGAGTCTCTTGCTAGTGGAGGGGCTAATTTGGCAGCTGCTTCTAGTTCTAATCTCAACCTTGGAAATGGAAAGAAATAACAAGCCAAGAACAAGAAATCTTCTATTCCTGCAAACAACAAGAACAAAAAGAAGAAGAAAAAGAACCTGAAAAAGCTCAAGTGTTTCTTCTGTGAGAAGGTTGGACACATTAAGAAGAATTGCAAGAACTTCCTTTCCCGAGGAGGCAGGTGTGGTCTTCTGTATTTAGAAACTTGTTTGGTTGAGAAATCTAGTGACATTTGGGTCATAAATTCTAGAGCAACTAATTGTTTGTGTTTCTCTGTAAGGGTTCAAAGAAACGAGAAGTCTACTTCATGAAGACTTCACACTTCGAATGGGCGATGGATCCTTAGTCTTAACTAAAATAGTGGGAGACATCCATCTGTATTTTGATACTTATTCAAATTTAATTTTGCAAGATTTTTAATTTCTATAGTTTATTTATTTAAAGACTCCTTTATGGTTTCTTTTAATAATAAAGTGGTGATTCATAAAAACAAATCTTTTATCTGCTCTATATTTTATCAAACCTAAAATGGATGTACTGCATAATGCAAAAATGAATGATAATAACTCTAACGGGCTTAAAACTTCTCACTCTAATAAGACTTATCTTTGGCATTTGCGTCTTGGTCATATTAACATGAATAGGATTCAAAGGTTGATAAGGGATGGACCTTTAACTCATTTAAAAGTGGAATCTATACCACAATGTGAATCCTGTATGGAGGCTAAAATGACCAAAAAACCATTTGAGTCTAATGGCAATAGGGCCGAAGGGGTTCTAGAACTTGTGCATAGTGATATTTGTGTACCGATGAACATCCGGGCATAAGGAGGGTATGAGTACTTCATCACTTTTATTGATGATTACTCAAGGTATGGGTATGTCTACCTGATGCACCACAAAAACAAAACTTTTGACAAGTTCAGGAAGTTTCAAGATGAAGTGGAAAAGTAATTTGGTAGACCCATAAAGGCACTTTGATCCAATCGAGGTGGAGAATACCTTTCCAATGAGTCCTTAGGACACTTATTAGAGAATAGGATTTTATCCCATTTGACTACACCGGGCACTCCGTAGTAGAATAGCATAGTAGAGAGAAGAAATAGGACTTTATTGGACATGGTCAAGTCCATGATGAGTTATTCATCATTGCCTTTATCCTTTTGGGGACATGCACTACAAACCGCATGTTATCTTTTGAACAACGTGCCTTCAAAATTGGTCCCTAAAACTCCTCATGAGTTGTGGACAGGCAAGAAGACATCCTTAAACCATATTTGCATATGGGGATGTCTGGCTCATGTCTTGTTTAAGGATGCAAATAAGTTGAAAGCATGTTCAGAAGTTAGCGTGTTTGTAGGATATCCAAAAGAGACTAAAAGGGGTTATTTTTATAACCTATAGGAAAATAAAGTCGTGGTTTCAACTCATGCAACTTTCCTTAAGGAAAGTTACATAGACGACTTTAAGCCTTAAAGCAAAGTAATGCTTGAGGAGTTAAGAAGTGATCCAATCACTCCAGGGGTTCTGGTATAAACCACTCTAATCGGTAAAGAAAAACCAAACGAACTTGAAAAACAACCTAATAGGCTTCAGCGTAGTGGGAGGATCAGGCGTTAACCCGAGAGGTGTATGTTCAATGGTGAGGTCTTCTTGGCTGAACCAAATGAACATGACAGAGATCCTTACACTTATGCAAAGGCTATGGAGGATGTTGATTTGAAACTCTAGACAGAGGCCATGAACATAGAGATGAAGTCAATAGAGACTAATCGGGTCTGTTTGTTACATGGGATTAGGACTAGGATTAGGATTATTTATCCTAGTCCCATGTTTGGTGGCAACCCTAAAATAATCCCATGTTCTGGTATAAACCACTCCAATCGGTAAAGAAAAACCAAACGAACTTGAAAAACAACCTAATAGGCTTCAGCGTAGTGGGAGGATCAGGCGTTAACCCGAGAGGTGTATGTTCAATGGTGAGGTCTTCTTGGCTGAACCAAATGAACATGACAGAGATCCTTACACTTATGCAAAGGCTATGGAGGATGTTGATTTGAAACTCTAGACAGAGGCCATGAACATAGAGATGAAGTCAATAGAGACTAATCGGGTCTGTTTGTTACATGGGATTAGGACTAGGATTAGGATTATTTATCCTAGTCCCATGTTTGGTGGCAACCTTAGATTGGATAACTTATCCAATAACCCTAAAATAGTCCCAACAATGTGGGATTAATAATCCCACCGAAACACATGGGATTCGTAATCCCATTGACCCAGATTGTAATATTTCTACAATCTCACAATCCACCTTACCCAAGCACATGTGTGAGATAGTTGTCAGCTACCATTGGAGCTCTTCATCCGCCACTAAGCACCCGTGGAAGCCCCCCACCATCACCGGAGTTCACCAAAGCAGCCCACCCAACTAGTTTGCGACCCCTCTCAAACTAGATCTCGTCAAGCACGAGCTGAGAAGTGGCGGAGGAAGCAAAAGAGAACTGGTCTCTGGCAATTGTGGGAATGATTTATTCGGATTCTCCGATGATGTCTTCGGCTATGGAAGTGGTGGTGTAAGATGAAAAGCTGTTTGCAGACGTGGAGAGCTGAGGCACTCCATGACCTTGAAAGGAACTCCAATGGAGCTCTTGGGCTCTCCAGCAAATGGAAAATGCTCGTCGGAGAGTACTCCGGTCGACGAAAGTGTCTTAGAGGCAGTTTATATGTAATATATGTAGTTTATTTTGTTTATTGTTTTTCAATTTTTTCTTTTCAGTTTATATACATATATATGTATGTATATTATAATTATTTTAATTGAGTGTATTTTTTATTTACTTTTATTTTCATAATTTGATAGTTAGTTAAATAAAATAATTTTTATTATATTTAATTTAGTCCAATCCAATGTGTGCCAAACATGTGATAGGATTTAATATAATACTATCCTATCCAGTCCAATCCAATCTCAACTCTATAATCTAATCCAATCCAGCGTGCCAAACGAGCCCATAGGGTGTAAATGGATCTATAAGAGGAAAAGAAGAGTGGATGGAAAAGTGGAAACCTTTAAGGCTAGACTAGTAGGTAAGGGCTACACCCAAAAGGAAGGAATCGATTATGAGGAAACCCTTTCGCTAGTAGCCATGCTTAAGTTCATCCGGATTCTCTTCTCCATAGTTGCGGCACTTGATTACGAGATTTGACAGATGGATGTCAAGACAGCTTTTCTAAATGGCTATCTTGATGACTCCATTTATATAGAACAACCAGACGAGTTCAAGGCTAAGGGTCAAGAGGGTAAGGTTTGTAAGCTACTAAAGTCAATATATGGACTTGAGCAGGCTTCCTATTCTTGGAACATAAGATTTTATCAAGTGATCAAGACTTATGGGTTTGCATAAAATGTGGACGAACCATGTGTGTACAAACACATTAAGGATGAGAAGGTTGGTTTTCTACTACTCTATATAGATGATATTTTGTTAATTAGAAATGACGTTGGGGTGTTGTCATCGGTCAAATTATGGTTAACCAAGTAGTTTACAGGAAGGACTTAGGTGAGGCAAATTTTGTTCTCGGTATTTAGATTTTTCAAGATAGAAAGAACAAAATAATAGCTTTGTCACAACTACATAAATAAAAATTCTCAAGACGTTTGCAATGCTGAATTCTAAGAAAGGTGGGCAACCATCTAGGTCTGGAATTACTCTTTCTAAGAAAGACTCTCCAAAGTTGAGGAAGAAAGAGAATATATGAAGAAGGTGCCTTATGCCTCGGCAGTGGGTAGTCTCATGTATGTCATGCTTTGCACATGACCGGATATTTGCTATGTGGTCGGAATTGTGAGTCGATTCCAGGCAGATCTAGGACCGAACTACTAGGTTGTGGTTAAGCATATTTTTAAGTACCTGAGAAGGACTCGTGGGTATATGCTTATGTATTCGAGTGAGGACTTAACTCCTCTAGGATATACTGACTCAGATTTTCAATCTTATCTAGATTCAAGGAGATCGACTTCTAGGTTTGTGTTTACTCTAGGGGGCGATGCCATCAGTTGGAGAAGTGTGAAGCAAGATTGCACTTCAAATTCAACGATGGAGGCCAAGTATGTGACAGCTAGTAATGTTTTAAAAAAAGCAGTGTAGCTATATAAGTTATTTGGGGATCTTGAGGTAGTTCCTCGTATGAATAAGACGGTATTGCTATACTATGATAACAGTGTGGCGGTAGCTAATGATAAGGAACCAAGATTTCATAAGAAGATTAAGCATATTGATCAAAAGTATCATGTGAAAAAGGACTTTATCGATGGCGGGCACGTCACAGCGTGCAAAATCGCGTCAGAGGATAATTTAGCTGATCCTTCACAAAGACACTTACTGGGAGAGTCTTCGAGAGTCATGTGGAAGCTATGGGGATGCGAGATTTGTCATATTTACTCACTTAGTAAAGGTGGGAGATTTTAGATATGTATGCCCTAAGGAGTAAAAATGTAATATGTTTTTGGAAACATTTTTTTTAATAAAGAATTTATTTATTATTTATATACCAAATCTTGTCCTCTTTACATTCATGTTTGCTGAATGTATGTTAAGCAAATAAAAGTCTGAGACTATCGTTCTAAACCTTTAAGAATTGGGCATATGATAGACAGATTATGTAAAAGACATGATTCTTAAGGTAACGGTCTGAATCATAAGATCTGCAATCGAGGGAATAAAGTTGGGCGCTTTATTCATGCAAAGATTGTTATGTGGTCTATATCCCTAATGGGAGATGGTTTATCTTGACCATCGGAGATGGACTCCGTGAATAGAAACATTGGCACATTGTTATAGGTGACGATGTATTAGTGGGCTTGTTATCTTGACTTATGTATTTTGATGTACCAAAGGGTGACATCCACATTTTATAGTAGTAAGCATGTCAGTACGTTAAAGGCATGACTCTTGATAGCATAGACTTGTTATTCATAGATGTGGAATCCATAGCTCCTCTTTAGAAGTAGTGATATCCTCTTATATGTGTTATCCTGTAATTGAAAAACTGGAGTGCTCAACCATTTGGATACATAGGTGTAACTGAATGGTATATTGTCTTTGGATGGTAAGTTTTTCGATGGTGAGATAATGGAACGTAAGAGAAAAATAATTAGGAAGAGAAGACAGAACTTGTCCTTAAGCCAGTTATGGATAATCCTATAGGATATGATACACTATGATATGTCATGGAAACTTAGCTATTTAGGCTTCGTAATTCTATATAGTTTGAGAGTGTAGCTCTAAGCTTTTAGTGGAGTAGCGTTGGAGTTAATAATTATGAAATGTATATCTAGGATATTGGGTTTTATAATTATCGGGAGCTTGAACTATATAGGTCCATCAGGTGCCCTTTGTTAACCCATAAAAATCTTGTAACGATGCACGTGCTTTTTCAATAATTAGTAACTTATGTCAGAATTATCAGATTGGCTAAAATTCGATAAAAGTAGATAATTCATGTTTGTTTATCGGTTGAATTAATTTTGTGATAAAATTAATTCAAGATAAAATAATATTAATTCAAGATACACTTGTTGAATTATTGAGATCAGATAATTCATGTATGTTTATCGGATTAGATTAATTTTAAATTAATTTAAGATAAACTTGTTGAATTATTAGGAATATTTATCTTCCTAGAGATTTTCTAGATATAACTATTTTAATCAGATTACTTCTTTATTAGGTTATTTGAATTAAAACTGAGGTTCTATCCTAAGAATCTTGGGTGGAAAATAAAGAATCATAGGGATCTTTTATTGGAGGTTCGGTAGGCTGATCTTTAAGTTCGGCCTACTGATTAAGGCAGTTCGGCAAGCCAACCTGCCAGTTTAGCTTGCTGATCGAGCGATAAAAAAATCACGTATTTTCACGCATATTTTATCAGATATTGATTTTGATTCAAATTTTCGAGCCCTTATCTGATAAGGACTGACTCCTGGGCCTAACCTCTATAAAAGGAAAGTGAGTCTCATTATTATTTAGATCAGTTGAGAAATCTAGATTGAGACTCTGAAATTCCCCAAAAAGCTAACATTCACAAATCACGAATTATAGCTTTAGGTATTTCTCAATTGGCTGGACGAAGAGTCACCTGGAGAAAAGCTATACGACGTGAGCCCAAACTCACTCCAATTGAGGATAGAGAATAGCAAAGAAGGCTAGTTAGTTGAGGTCCTTCTAAAACGTTACTTCTCTTCATTGATTGCGGTAGCTTTTCGGCAAATATAAGGTTAGTAAGATCTAGTTAATTTATGCAATATAGTGTGTCAAACTTGTGTTTTGAAAAATACTGTGGTATAAAAATTTTAAAAATTTCACTACATACAATTTTTCCAACACTAACTTCGTCAGTCGTCAACAGAGCTCCATGCCATTGAAGACAAAGAGAACTCTAATCTAAAGAAAGAAACTTGTTGTTAGTTAGTTAGTTAGTGTTTTTTTTTAGGCTATGGGCGACATCGCCAGAACCAAAGACGAGCCCGTGCCTGCGAGTAGAGAGCAAAAAGTGAGGAAAAAATATTCCAGAAAAATGTTCAAAATATTTTAGAAGATGCAACATGTCTCAAAGAGACATGTGTCAAGTTTGTGGCATAAGAGCCTTTTACATTTTGTGACGTAAATAAAAATTAAGTATAAAAAGTAGCTTTTATGTGAATTGCCCTATCATCCCTATTATTGTATGTTCCTAAATATGTGTAATTTGAGGATAAAAAATATTGTCCATTAACAAAAAAAAAAATCTATCCTACCTCCCAAACTCATTATCTCAAGTTAACTTTTTTTCTCATTAAATTGTATCTTTTTTTGTTATTTTGCCCGTTGGAGAATTTAAGTGTATAAAGAGAATGGAGGTTAAGAATTTCTAGAAATAAAATGTATTTGAGACATGTAATGAACACTTTCATTAAAGGTTTTGTTTGCCTTCACTTATTGAAGTTTGCTAAAGAGTCTAATGGCAAATAGGGCCAGTAATATGGGTTGTAACACAATGACACAACACGAATCCGACACGAATTTTTGTGGGTCAGTGTCAAAAAAATTAACCTAGGGTCAGTTTAGTGTCAACCCGAAATTGACCAGTCTTAAAAAAACTCAGGTTTGGGTCAACCCACCTAACACTAGACTGACCTAAAACTGACCCGCTTATATTTATTCAGATATTTTTTTTATTATGTTATTATATATCAGATCAAATATAGACAATAGTATAACCTTAAATATCAAAACCCTACCCCTCAGTTTGGAAGACAAGTCAGTTCTATTATTCTATCCTTGCTATGATGGCTCGTGGCATTTTAAGCATTTTGGTATCAACAGTTGCATCATAAATCTGCATTTAGTAATAGTATCAACAGTTGCTATGATGGCTCGTGATATGTTTTGGACTTGTTGGATATTTTTAAAATTTTAAGACTGGACTTTCTTCTTGTTGTGGTATGAAACTCATCTAATTTTATGTTTGTTTTTGTGTTATATATATATTAGTGTAGGAGAGTTGCAGGTCACAATCGGGTTACGGGTCAAATATAGGTCGCGGGTCTTTTTTTTTTTACATTGAGCATAAGGAACGGGTTGGCACGGGTTGTGTTCGCGTCAATTCGCACCAAAATAGGTCGGGTTAAGGTTGAGAATTTTCAACCCGTTCGTGTCATGGGTCAGGTTAGTATCAACCTAATTTTGTAAAAATTGACCCCAACATGACACTAACTTGACCTGTTGACCCGATTTGCCACTCCTAATGGTAAATTACTCCCAACATACTGTTAGGATAGATTTATAAATAAATAGAAAATTTATTCATCATATTTGCGTTTATGTATTTTAAATACTTTATGAATATCATTAAAATTTCATAATTATCTATGTGCCTTAAATATTGTATATAAGTGTTATATGCAATACGATAATATTTAATGATGATAATTTAAATAGTTAGTAATATATAATTAATTATTCAATTAAAGTATAGAATCTTTAATTGAATGTTACTAGTGCAGGTCATTTCTATTAAGATTTGAACGGCCTTATCTAGTGGACTATTAATATAGGAAGTCATTAAATGAGTACACCACACATAAGGAGATCATGTAGGATTGGAACATGATATGATATCAACATCCAATAGTTTCCATTAAATATAGCGAATTTTAATCACATCGATCGATGGTCATATATAAGACGATTTATTATTCATTAGAGAATCTATGACACTCAAGGATAAAGAAGTAATTAGAGAGGTTAACGGATTTCATTAGCTCTAATTATAAATTTTTTACAAAAAAAACCATTTATATGTAATGGCTATACTAAATGGACGACTCTAAGATATGAGTAATTAAATATCTATAATTTCAAGAGTACACTTCCAAGTATTTAGTGGAGTTACATTGGAATTAATAAAAAAGTAATATATAAATTAAAGAGTTTAATTAATATAATATTACTCTTATTGTGCTTGAAATTATGGGTCCATCGGTCCCCCTACCATCCTTGTAACCACTGTTGGACAAGTAGAATTATTAGTTTAAATAATTAATTTAAAATTATAGAATTCTAAATATTATTTAACAAATAAAATAAAATAATTAATTTTTGAAAAGTACATAGTGGGGCCCAACCACTATGTAGGTGGCACACATAGTGGGAGGGTCCCACTATGTGTGTGGTGCCTATGTTGTCAATGGAAAATCCTTTGTGCATAGCAAAGCTTGTTTATAAATTTTCCATATTTAGTATTTCCAATTTAAATAAATGTGAGTTAATTTAAGTACAAAAGAGTATAGAGACAAATAAGATTGGATAACAAGCAGTCATCTCACCTGCATGTAATGGGAATGGCACCACAAGCACAGATATGGTATCTGTGCGTGACACCTATCATAGTACCAAGAAAGGGAAACTTGTGTTTTTATTTTAATTAAAATACGCGATATTAAATTAAAATAAAAAGACTTTTTATAATTAATGAGCTCTCTCATTCTCTATAAATAGAGGCCTCCTCTTTTCATTTGTAATACACTTGTGAGTCTTAGTGAGATTGAGAGTGCTTTGCCCAAATTTTTCCCCTCATGGGCATGTAAGGGAGAAAGAGTACGAAGAAAATTTCTTCATCCTACGTCCCGTTTTGTTCATGAGTTAAAATTAATGGGTAGTTTAAATTACTTGAGTGATCATTTAGAAACCATATTCCTTCTACGCCCACACGTTTATCCATCCGGTGTCGAAGACTAGGCGAGAAAGACGGTGGTTTCATTTAAAAGAGAACATCTTTTGCAACCCACTTGTTTCTAGTTCATCTCCATTCATTCCAGTAAGCAAAGTAATATATATTTATTTATGTGTTAAATTAATATAATCTATAGTATTTTTACAAAAGTTTTGATAAAATTTTTATCATACACAATCCATACCACAACCATGTTTCTGCTATTTTTTGTGAAAACCGTTTTCCAAAACCAACAGATACAACAAACACTTGAACATAATATCTTGCAACAATTTTATGTTTCAAAACAAAATATAAAACCTGTAAAACTCTGCAAATTTGATAAATAACAGAGGTGTCATTTCATAAACCGACACAATTATTGTAACACATGCAACCATTCACATGTAGAGGTACTTTTACATTATAAAGGTATCTTTTCATATAACATTATATCTATTACAATAGATATGTTCATTCCTAATAAGTTTCAAGATTGTAAAAAAAAACATATAACCAATAAATATGTGTAGTTTATATTAACAAATGTATCTTCAACCTCCATTATTTTAGATAAACATATTATAATCTTTCTAACATTTCCTTCTCATAAACCATCAAAACTTGATCGTCTTCTTCTTCTTTTTTTATTTTTTGGGTACAAAAAATCTTTGTCTTCTTGCTTATCAAGTTATACGGAGCAAACCACATGCCATATTGCGCATGACTTTTCCTATGGTCGCATTAATTTGGATAATGTTCAAAGTTCACAAAACGCCAAAGTACCCCTTCTCTTTAAAATATATATTATCTTCGCTACTAATCAAAATGTCGCCAGCTGAGAGGCTTCGATTAAAAGTGATATCCGTCAATTATGTAAATTGTTTGAATTGTTCAACTCTAGAATTTGGCAACGTTGTCAACGTTGACTAACGGCACTGCTTTTTAAAAAAATTGAAACCAACGGCGCCATTACACCTGAGTGTACTAATTCGGAGGATTGGTTGTGTTTATTTTATTTTTTCTTTTTTGGAAAAGATTGGTTGTGTCTTATTTATTTATTTATTTTGAAAGGATTAGTTATTTTGCATAAAAGAAAAAGCAAGAGTAGAAAGTGATTCTCTTTTATAAGAAATGCTATGGTGGACGCCACAAAAATTCTCCACCGATGAAAAATTTTGTTAGGACCGTTGGTTTTTTATCTAACGGTGACTGACTCTACCACATATAAGTCAATACCAAATTTTAAACCATAATTCATCAAATTCATAATTTTTTTTCTCATTCTCACTTAAATATCTCTATTCTTCATCCTATAAAAAAAGAAAAGGAAAAATCTATGTTATTTTATTTTCTTCTATTATGTTTGCTATCACCGGAGAAGAAGGGATCCCGTCAATTGAGGCAACAACATTGACTTGCCTCCGTCGTGCCAACCAAGCCCTGTTGCAAGTCGCCCTCCCCGTGCTGGCTAAGCCTATCAAACGTTGTCGAGCCCAACAAACATCCAAATGCAAAGATCTACCCGAAAACTCCACGAATTCTGAGATCTAGCCTGAAACCCAGTGAATGACATTGATCTCTTCTGCCACCTACATCAACTCCCCGTCAACAAGAACCGTAGACTCCACCCACGACATTGCGCGCGATCCCAACAGTGGTCGCTAATGATGGCGATTCACATTTCCTCACTGCAAATACCGACGAACAATAGCGTGCCCCCCTGCCCCCCGACGAACATCTAGGCCTTCACTTCTTAATTTTGTCTTAATTTTGAAATTAATTTTTTTTGTTATTATTGGGGAAATTTTTGTAAAAATTGTGCAATTAAATGTATTTTGTAATATAATTGTGGTTTAGAGATTGATTAGTTTATTATTGTATTATTTGTGAAAAAATTGTGTAATTGGTTTGACATTTGATTTGTGAAATTGGTTTAATCTAAATGTTTAGACTAATCTATTTATGGGTATTAATTTTTTCAAAAGGATTTGGGTATTAATTTAGTACTGTCTTAGTGTTCAATTTTTTTTAAAAAAAGGTTTAATCTGCGTTTAAAAGTGTATTAATTTGTTGAAATGGTTTTTTTTTTTGAAGGGAAAATGGTTTAATTTTTTAAATGATATGGTTAATTTTGAGATTAATTTGATAATTTTTTAATTTCTTAAACGTAATGGTTTTTTCTTAATTTATATATATTTATATAATGGTTTTCTCTTTATTTTTATTGAATTTAGGCAATTACTACAACAAATTTGAGATAATACGACCCTCATTTAACGACCTTTTCTCAAAAAAAATCATGATAAGAGAAGAAAATACGGGGAGTTACGCCTGCGAAGACGAAAACCATCATGATATATATTTTTTTACCATGACAGTTTTTTGAAAAACCACCGTGGTATGTTAAGCCTTCCACGATAGTTTTTTAGAAAATTGTCGTGGTAGAGACGGTACATACCACAACGGTTTTTTAAAAAAACTATCATGGTAACTCACTTAAAACCCTTTTTTTTCACCTCGACAATTAGACACAAATGAGAAACTCACCTCTCAAATGCAAACACAAACCCCTCCGAAACTGCTGCCACTGTCCCTCTCTGCCTCCACACTCCTTAATTTCCTTCCTAATTGTAAGTTTTTATTAGAAATTGATAAATTGTTGTTGATTATGTTGTTTAATCTGTGTTTATTGTATTGTGGAACATGGGTATGATTTATTTGTTTTATGAAGGGAATGTGCAATTTGTTTTATGATGGGTGAATGTTTTTGTTTTATGATTAGAATATGGTGGGTATGTATAATTTGTGAAATTAATTTTAATTGAATTGCTATTTATTATTTCAATTTAGGACTTGCAAAATGGATAGGAAATGGATGTGGAATTTTCAATTGTCTAGAAAATATGTGAATGGTGTGGAAAAGTTATTGGATTTTGCCAAAACTCATGCCAATTCAATGTGGAAACCATGGATTGCATCCAATTCCAGGTGTTAGAGGACATTTATTTTGAAATGGAATTATAAGTAGTTATCAAACGTGGCATTTTCATGGCGAGTCTAAGTTCAATCCAAATTTAGTAAGTAAAGAAAAGGAAGCTATTATGAGAGATAATATGGATGATCACGACAATATGGTTGACATGGTCAATGATTTGGAAAAACACTTCCTGCACCATTCGAATTTATTTGAGATAATGATGAATTATGTTGAGACACTCGTGCATGCGGATTGTACCAATTCACCAAATTGTCTGCTTTAGTTGGGCTATGGAATTTGAAAGCATTGGGTGAGTGGTCAAATTCTAGTTTCGCAAAGCTTTTGGAATTTCTAGAAAGGCTTCTACCAAAGCGTAATAAATTACTAACTAATATGTATAAGGCTAAGGAGACTTTGAGCACTTTAAGAATGGAGTATGAGAAAAATTCATGCTTGTGAAAATGATTGTGTTCTTTATAGGAAAGAGTATGTGCATGAGAATTATTGTCTGGTTTGTCAACAATCGAAGTGGAAGAAAGGAAAGGAGCCAAAAAACGGTAAGAACGAAGTGCCAAAGAAAATGTTATGGTACATTCTTCAGGTACCATGTTTGAGCCGCTTATTCAGAAACTCAAAACATACCAAGAATTTGACATGGCATCATGAAAAACGGGTCGACAATGGTATGCTTAGACATCCGATGGATTCACTACAATGAAAGACTTTTGAAGCCGATCATCCCAACTTTAGTGTGGATCCAATAAATATATATTTGGCTTTGTCGACAGATGGAATGAACCCACATGGTAACATGAGTAGTAGGCATAGCACTTGGCCCATAATACTTGTTAACTATAATCTCCCTCCAAAGATGTGCATGGAGCTGAAGTTTTTAATTTTGCATTTATTGATTTCGGGTCCTCACCAACAAGGTAGTAACATTGAAGTATACTTGGCATTGTTAATCGATGACCTAAAAGACTTGTGGGAAAATGGAATAGAAGTTAGAGATGCTTATCAAGAAGAGACGTTCACACTCCATGCAATGTTAATATGGACAATTAACGACTTCCTCACATATGGCAATTTATCTGGTTATTCGGTGAAGAGTTCTATTGGTTGTCGTATTTGTATAAAGGAAACGTCTTACAAACGGTTGAAGAATGACAAGAAAACTGTTTTTCTTGGTCATAGAAGATGGTTTCCTAGAGATCATCATTATCGCAAATAAAAGAAAGCCTTTATGGCAACAGCAAAGAAAGAGACTTTCCTTGTCCTTTGATAGGTGGACAAATATTTGAAATGGTAAAAGATATAAAAGTGGTATTTGGGAAAAGAAAGTGAGATAAGGACGAGCTGCCGATAGATGGACCGTGGAAAAAGAACATCAATCTTTTTTGATCTTCCATATTGGAAGACATTTTTTGTTTGCTATTACTTCGATGCTATGCATATTGAGAAAAACATTTGTGAATCCATAATCGGCACATTGCTTAGCATTTCGAGCAAGACTAAGAATGGTGAAAAAGCACGATTAGATCTCATAGAAATAGAGAATAAGCCTAATCTATTTCCTGAGAAAAAAGGGAACTACACTCATTTACCTCCAGCGAAGCACATGTTATCAAGAGCGAAAAAGAGAAATCTTTGTAAATGGCTTGCTTCGTTGAAAGTGCCAGACGGGTATTCTTTGAACTTTAAAAAGTTGGTGTCGATGAATGATTTGAAACTTATTACCATGAAAACACAAGAATGTCGTGTGTTGATGCAACAATTACTACCATTTGCATTGCGGGGAAGTAAGATTTACAATTACCAAGTTGTGCTCATTCTTTAATTCAAAATGCTTGAAGGTAATTGATCCACTTATGCTAGATTCACCACAATCAAAGTTGGTGCAAACCTTATGCATGCTTGAGAAGTATTTTCCACTGGCATTTTTTGACATCATGATTCATCTAACGATGCACTTAGTATGTGAAGTTAAGTTATACGGACTAGTGTATTTGAGATATATGTACCCATTTGTTCATCATCGTCTATCACCGTCCGTCACCGCCCGTCTATCGCCCATGGTAAGTTTTTCCTGTCTCTCTTTCCTCCCTCCTCTCTCTCCTCCCCCCTCCCCCTCTCCTCCCCCCTCGTACCAGCCCCCGTCCCCTCCCCCTCCTTTCGCCCCTGTCCCCTCCCCCTCCCTTCCACCATTGCCTCTATCCCCTCCCCCTCCCCCTCCCCCTCCCCCCTCCCTCAACCCCCTCTCTTCACCCTCCACCCCCCGTCCCCTTCCCTGTCTCCTCCCCTCCACCGCTCCCTTACTAATTTCATTATTAATATGCACTTACACTTTAAATAAATTTAGCCATCACATACTTCTTTGGCCAATAAACTCGTGTAGAGGTAGAGAACATGAGTCTTTGCCTTATTTTTAATTCAATTTTAAATTTATTTAGATGTGATTTGTGCTCAATATCCTCCATAAACTAAAAATGTAAGCATTAGATGGTTGATTTTGTCTAGTTGTTAATAATTTTTATGCCTATAGAATCAAACATAGGACAAGAAGAATAGTTTAGGGTTCTATTAATAACATTTTAAAGTTTGAAAGCTAAAATAGAACAAGAAATATAGTTCAAAGGCCAAAACTAAAATTAATCCTTATGTAACATAAAGATTTTATGTTTGATATTAGTAACATTTTGGTTTCATTTGATATGAGGAAGTGAGAATGCTAAGATCACTTTTCACACTAGATAGATAGAAGTGACCACTATTTTGGTGGCCAATGTGTTTTTTATTTGATGAATTAAGGAAGAGAAGCTTTAAGTTAATCATGTCCTTAAACTATGCACTTGACTTTTGTAAATTTTTTGAAACTATCCATAATATATTTAGCTATTGATGTGAAAAGAAACCCATAATATTGATGAGTCTCATATCTTCTTAAGTACTTTATTATTAGATTTCCTTAGCAATATATGATGTTGTGATTTTGGTGGTCATTAGAATAGGTAAAATGTCTCAAGAGATCGATAGTGACCACTATGAGGAGGAGTATGAAGAGTGCTCTCATCTTCCTCTCAATATAGCGAGGGAAAACAAGGTAGTAAGCCACAAAGGTGTGCCAAATTCTATCCCAAAGTAGATTTTGGGAGAAGAGATATTTTGATGAAAAAAGTCCATCCGATAAAGAAGAAAGGTTTAAGAATAGAAGTGGTGTTTGATTCAAAAGGCTAACCAAAAGGCGCACCCGGCATTGAAATAAGCTGTTGGATTGGAGTCTTTAGTCGAGAACACATTCCTATATGGATTAAAAATTAGAGGTCTAAGGATTTAGACCAAGTAAAAGATGTAATTTGGAGAGAGATTTATGAAGCTTTCATAGTCGAGGGGTGGTATGCGAAAAACGCTTTGAAGGTTTGTGGTGAATTAGCAAAGGGGTTTATATCTAACCTCTATGTTACTTTTGTATAGCCATACCTTTCCATTCCAGAGGAAGATGAAAATATATATAAGCGGCCTCCTATGGTAGTACACTAATGCCCCTCTATAAACAATAACAATTGGGAAGCTTTTGTGAAGCATCGACGTTCTGCCAAATTCCAACTGCTATCAGCTAACGCAAGAAAAATAAGATCGAAAGATGAATATTGTTCTATTGTTGGCTAAGCCGGATATAGAAAGATCGAGCAATTATTGGTACGTTAATATCTTGCTCGTATTACATATATCAATTATTCTATCATTAATATGCTACTAATATAGCATAATACAGTTAGCTTACACAAGCATGCCACTAGCACGGGAGGAGTTGTGGGTAAAATCATGTCAAGGTCCTAATAGACAGTTTAAAAATCTAAGAGTACCAAAAATTAGGAACTTGATTGTAAGTTTATTGAACTCAAATTATTAATTTGTAATTTAAAACCTGATGAAGAGTATTAAGAATAACATGGTTTGTTGTTGTTTTATAGGATGAGTACATGATGCAACAAATTCAAGGGACCTTTCAATCCATCAGTAACAATGACATATTGATGAGGGCACTAGGGAAACTATAACATTCAAGACGTGTTCGTGATCGATCAAAGTACATGAAGCAGTCTCAATATTTCAACCTCCAACCAAGTTCAAAATTCAATTCCCAAATGTTGAAGCTGTAGATGAAAATTGTAGAATTACGAGGTCTTGTGACAGAGTTCTTTTCCTAGGAACATGTCAGACCGACGGATGAGAGCATCTCACAACACAACAACTTCAAGGCTAGTTGTAACCCACCCAAAAATGTAGTAGAAGCTCTACAAGCTCCAGAAGTCTAGTTGTCACCTCTTCATCAAGAGCCTAAACAATATCAAGACTCTTTATTGATGATAGAATTAATGGTGGGTATGCACTTGTTGCACTTAGGAAGGCATAAATGGAGAGTCTTCCAACTGATACAGTCCATGGAAGACCCATAGGGGAAGAAAACATACACATTAGCATCACTACCATCAGAGTTAGAACAACTGAATTATCTGTTCTGACATTTGAAACAACAACTACGGGTGAAGCCCCCAGAAGCTTCATCACATGGCCAAAGAGGTTAATTGAAGTCATTGCAACGACGAAGATGAGTTGAGTGCCTAGCCACATTCCACAAGATCTAGGGGAAAGAAACACCAAAAAAAGAAAAGTTCTACAAAAACAAGACAATCACAGCCTAAGGTATAACAAGAACAAGAACAACCCATTGCGAGTGTTCCACTACCTACATTTAACTTTTCTTCAGTACCTCTAGAATTTATGCAGTTAGCTATGTATGTACATTCTTTCATATGTGACTCTATGCCCGATACCGGGAAATATCCCTAGCAATGAATTATCTATCTATGTAGGGCATGAAGACATTTATCACTTCATCACCTTTCATCAAATCGAGGTGATCTGTATCATGGTATATTTCATGAAATAACTCTATCCTTAATTCTTAATTTTTAAAGTCTAAGTAGAGTTGAAAGGTGCTTTCAAATAATTAAGTGTATTGTTTTTTATTGTAGTTTTTTGATGAAATATTGTGAACTTAAAGGCAAGGCGCGCAATTTCAGCTTCATATCTCCGACAATTGTTTCAAGTGCTATAAGAGACCTACAGAGTGATTGCAGAGAACACGCCATGTCACTCCTCCACCTAATAGCTCAAGCACTGAGGGGGAAATTATTCTTTGTGCCATACAATGTTGAAGAACATTGGATATTGGCAATTTTTTCACCATGGGAGGACTAAATATATTGGTTTGATCCCCTCGGACCCCCACTACGTGATGATTTCGGATCACTCACGAGATTCTAAGTATTAATGTTGTCTTATAAAATTAACTGTGTTAAGTTTTACATAATTGTATTGTCTATGAATTCATTTAATCATGACACATTGTTAGGGCACTTAATGATTGGAAGCTTCAAACGGGAAGCGGTGTAACATTCCGACCAAATAGAACATTATATTCCAGACGTAAGTGTCCAAGACAACAAGGAAACGTAAAATATGGTTTTTTTATTCTATGTTTCATGCGGGATATAATTAATAGTAGTAAACAAGCCCTAGCAAAAAAAGAATTTTATATAAATACGAATATAAATGAAGTTGGAATAAAGTGGGTATAATTTGTAAATCGATATGTCATTTTTAGATAGAGATAATAGATAAATGATTGTGCAAAGTAGTTCAAATGTAAATGATCTTGTAAATATCTTTTAATTTCAATATACATCTTTTTTTTTATGCAATCAAGGCTATGTTGTAATGGATAACATACGGGACTGGCCATCTCATGGGAAATAAGAAATTTTGGCAATTTTTTTTTTGTGCAATACCAATTTTCTACGACAATTTTAGCAAAAAACCATCGTAGAAATTTGGTACATGTATGACCATCCACAACCGTTCTGATAAAAATCGTCGTAGAATGTGAAGAACCATCATGGATAATTCAATCTTTCACAACGGCCGTCATGAAAGAGCTACCCCATACGCATCAAATTGGCGCCCATTTTTAGGTTCTACGATGGTTCAAAAATCATTATGAAAACTCAATTTTTGTACCACGATTGAGGTTTTCACAACGGTTTTTTAACCATTGTGAAAGTTTTCCACGATAGTTTTAAACTATCGTAGAATTCCTAGTCTATAGTAGTGCCTTGATAAGTTTTATATTACAAGTTGTAAAAGAACCTTTTAGTATGATTACATATTAAAAAATTTACTACATAAAGTTTCACAAAACACTATAAAGGCAATTGAATTGTTCAACATTACATCCTTTAATAGTCAAGTAAACACTACAAAAAAAAGAAAGAAATAAAAGGTCCTTATTCTTATTATTTTATGTTCCTGAAAACTATTTTTCATTACTTTTTTTTGTTAGTTTACGCTGCCTTCGCTTTACCCTTTAATTTTTGTCGGTAAACATGATAGTAGTGATATCATGCATAAATTTTCCCACCTTTCGTCCACGCAAAAAACGTTTCAGAAGGAGATTATTCGGGCTTTCTTTTTCCTGTTGGATCAAAATCCAATTATGGACCAATATATTAAATAAATTTGAATTAAAGGCTATCAATAAGGTTGTCTAATTAAAAGTGATCGTTTTGAGCTTTTAATGCATCATTAAGTGTGGGCCTCCTATGTGTAGAGACCAAAATATAATTACTAATTTTATGATGGGCTAAATTGGTAATTAAGGATAATTGCTAGGGTTTAGCAATTATATAAAGGGGTTGTAGTCCCCAAGTCAGTACGTACATTATTTTTCTGTTACCCATCTATAGAGAGATTACAGAGCATTCTGATAGGGAGGATTTACGTACCAGACTTGGAAGATCCTCAACCAAAAGACTCAAGAATCACATTCAATCTATGGATTCAGGTTACTTCCGCATCTTATTAATATTCTTGATGATTTGACATGAACGATCCTGGGTGATGATGGTTTTCATCACAATTTTATTCTAACAAGTGGTATCTAGAGCCTCTTCATGTTGAATCATTGAGAATCAATAATTTTCTATATGTGATTCTCATTAAAAATTCTCAAATTTAACAATCTATGGTTTTATAAAATTGTTGAATTTGAGAACAATTGTTTGAATTTTTGGTTGAATTAATTTTTTTTATGCAATATACGGCATGTTGCCGAAAAGTGAAAAGTGAAAAAGTTATATCTATGAATAAGTTTTGTTTTTATTGCTGTTAATTTGTTTGGTTCATATATTCATTTTTTGTTTTCTTGTATGTGATACGGCATTTAACTGCCGAAAAGGAAGAAACATAAAAAAAAAAAAAAAAAGTTATGTAATGCATTAAGTTTTGTTGGGTTTCTGTTTCGGGAAAAAGGAAAGCCGGCGGCATCATTACTGCCGCCGGCGAAGGGACTCCGGTGACGACCATGAGGCTGCACCGGAAAGACAGCGCCCCAGCGGAGCGAGAAAGCGGCGGCCACAGAGGCCGCCGCATAAAAAAAAAAAAAAAAAAAGGTGGTTATTTTTCGCCAGCGGCTAGCCCCACGACTGCCGAAGTCGGCCGTGTCTGGGCGCGACCGGAGAAGAGCAGCTGCGGCCGTCTGGCCGCAGCACAGGGGTGGCGGCCGTCTGGCCGCCCGTTTATCTCCCCTAGGGTCGAAAGACCCCTAGGGTTCTCTTGCGGGAGGGTCTGGGACGAAGCCCAAACCCAATTCAGTTTCTTTACACGGGCCTAGTTGGGCCCGTGACCGGTTATGACCCAAGGATTCAAACCCCCGGGTTACCGAAAAAAAAAAAAAAAAAAAAAAAAAAAAAAAAAAAGGGATACACGGGCCGGCCTGTGACTAGATTTTTCTACACGGACTGGGCCCGTGATCGTTCAGTCCCCAGGGGTTCAACCGCTGGGTGACCCAAAAAAAAAAAAGAGAGCAAATAAAGGGGGCTGGTTTAGGATCCGGGTAGGGTTCTCCCGACCCGGTCCAGCCCCGACCCTGTCAATGTTGACCTTGACCAAATTTTTTTTTTATTTTTAAATTTTGGTTAATTTTGGTACAATTTTAAATTCAAATATTGGTATTTTATATATATTTTGAGATGAATTAATTGAAGCAACATGTCACCAAAGTGGCCTCTCTTGTGGAAATTAATTTGTTTTGAAATATAAAAGGTTGTGTTTATGTAACTTATGTGAATATTGACCGGCCCAAATGAAGGTAATATTTGACAGAATTGCATGTACACCTGTGGTGATAAACACGTGATGATTATTCGGTTTTACATGTAAGCAATAAATCAGCCTAAAGGAAGATTTACTGTTTGACATGTTCTTATTATCAGTGTTTGATTACTACACCAAGATATCACTTACAAGTTAATATTTCTGTCCAAAGACTAAATATTAATGGAGTGCCCGATATCTTGAGATGGGTTTACCTTTATTTAGATTTATTATTGTTAATTATGGATTCTTATGTGAGCTTGTTTTGGTTTTGTTTATTTTGTTCTCTGTTTTAGCTACTAGTTCTGCCTCTAATATTACTGCCAACATCAATTCAATTCCTATGCTGAATGGTAGCAACTTCAAATCATGGCAAGAGAACCTCCTAATAGTTCTCGGAGTCATGGATCTCGACCTTGCGTTAAGGGTTCCTTCTCCCGCACCTCTTACAAATAAAAGTTCCTCTGATCAAAAGAAGGACATGGAAAGGTGGGAGAAGTCAAATCGCATGTGTATGATGATCATGAAGAAGGCCATTCCAGAAGCATTCAAGGGCACTATATAGGAAACGATAAAGACAGCCAAAGAGTTCCTTGAGGACATTGATAAGAGATTTTCCAAAAATGAAAAGGCTGAAACAAGTACACTTTTGGCAAACCTTATCTCAATGAGATACAAAAGTAAGGGGAACATTAGGGAGTACATCATGGAGATGTCTCATCTTGCTTCAAAATTAAGAGCACTTAAGCTTGACATTTCTGAGGACTTGCTAGTGCATTTAGTTCTTATATCTCTTCCTGCACATTTCAGTCAGTTTAAGGTGAGCTACAACTGCCAAAAGGAGACTTGGTCTCTTAATGAGCTCATCTCACATTGTGTGCAAGAAGAGGAAAGGTTGAAGCAAGAAAAGATAGAAAGTGCTCACTTGGCTAATACTTCCAAGGACAAAGGGAAGAAAAGGAAGAAAGATAAGGAAGCTGCAGTTACGGCACCTCAAAAGAAGCAACAAAAGAGACCAGTTGATCCAGAAGGTACGGGTTGTTTCTTTTGTGGAGCTGCAGGACATAAGAAGAAGCATTGCACCAATTATCACGCTTGGCGTGCTAGAAAAGGTATGCTTCTTAATTTGGTTTGTTCTGAGGTTAATTTAACTTCGGTACCTGAACACACTTGGTGGATGGATTCTGGTGCAACCACTCACATTAGTGTCTCTATGCAGGGATGCCTGAGATGCCGAAAGCCAACTGATGGTGAAAGATACATCTAAGTGGGCGATGACAAGAAAGTTGAAGTTGAAGCAATAGGAAAATTTAGATTATTGTTAAAGACTGGATTTTATTTGGATCTTGATGAAATTGTACCGTCTTTTAGACGAAATTTGATTTCTATTTCAGCTTTGGACAAATCTGATTATTCTTGTTCATTTGGAAATGGAAAATTTAGTTTGTTTCATGATTCAAAATTAGTTGGTTCCGGTTCTTTATCAGGTTACGATAATCTTTATTTACTTGATACAATTGCTTCATTTAATGAATCCTTGCAATTAAGTACACGAGGTATAAAGAGAAAATTAACCAATGAGAATTCAGCTGCGTTATGGCACAAGAGATTAGGTCATATCTCTAAAAGGAGAATAGGGAGACTTGTGTCAGACGAAATTCTCGACCCCTTAGACTTTACAGATTTTGATATTTGTGTTAACTGTATTAAGGGGAAACAAACCAATAAAAGGAGATTTGAAGCCAACAGGACTTTAGACGTCTTAGAACTTATACATACAGACATTTATGGGCCATTCCCTACGGCTTCTTGGAATGGTCAACAATATTTTATAACGTTCATAGACGATTTTTCCAGATATGGCTACATATATCTCATTCATGAAAAGTCACAGTCGCTGGATGTATTCAAAAATTATAAGGCTGAAGTTGAAAATCAACTTAGCAAAAGGATTAAAAGCGTCAGATCTGACCGAGGTGGTGAATACTACGGTAGATATGGCGGTTCAGGTGAACAACGTTCGAGACCGTTTGCTAAGTTCTTAGAGAAAAGCGTAATCGTCCCACGATACACTATGCCAGATTCGTCCACTATGAATGGTGTTGCTGAAAGACGAAACAGGACACTAAAGGACATCGTGAGGAGTATGATTTCTCATTCTGCCTTACCAGAATCACTCTGGGGAGAAGCACTTAAGACTACAGCATATATCCTTAACAGGGTTCCAACTAAACCAACTGCCAAAACCCCTTACGAACTTTGGACAGGCAAGAAGCCTAGTCTAAAGCATTTGCATGTTTGGGGATGTCCAGCTGAGGCAGGGCCTTATAGGCCTAATGAAAAGAAACTGGATTCAAGGACGGTTAGTTGTTATTTTATTGGATACTCTGAAAGATCCAGGGGGTACAAGTTTTATGATCCCACGACCAAATCGATATTTGAGACGGGAAATGCTAGGTTCTTTGAGGATGTCGAGTTTGTGGGGAGAGATATGGTTAGGGACTTTATTTTGAAAAGGAATATGTTGATATTCTCACAGCTGTTATTGACATTGATCAGGTTTCTACTCCTGACATCGTTCAAGAAGCAGACCCAAATCAAGACAATGTCGGAGAACCTCCCATTCCAAAAATTGTTCCAAAAGAACAAACTTAACCACCTCAAGAACCTATGCCATTAAGGAGATCCACTAGAGAAAGGAGAAGTGCGATGCCAGATGATTACATTGTATTTCTCCAAGAATATGAGTATGACATTGGAATGGTGGAAGATGATCCAATCAACTTCCGTCAAGCCATGGAAAGTTCTAGATCTCAAGAGTGGATTGATGCCATGAATGAAGAGATAAAGTCTATGAAAGACAATGACGTTTGGGATCTTGTCCCATTGCCTGAAGGTGCAAAGCCCATTAGTTGCAAATGGATATTTAAGACCAAAAGGGATTCGAAAGGCAATGTGGAGAGGTATAAGGCTCGTCTTGTCGCTAAAGGCTTTACACAGAAAGAAGGCATTGATTATAAAGAGACTTTCTCTCCGGTTTCTTTGAAAGACTCTTTTAGGATTATAATGGCATTAGTGGCACATTTTCATCTTGAGCTTTATCAGATGGATGTTAAGACTGCGTTCCTCAATGGTGACATTGATGAAACAATCTATATGGTGCAACCGAAAAACTTTGTGTCAGGAGATGCAAAGAAGATGGTTTACAAATTAAAAAAATCTATCTATGGGCTCAAGCAAGCTTCTCGTCAAAGGTATTACAAATTTCATCAGGTTATCATTTCGTTCGGTTTTGAGATGAATTTGGTCGATGATTGTATATACCACAAATTCAGTGGGAGTAAGTATATTTTTCTGGTTTTATATGTCGATGACATTTTGCTTGCTAGCAACGATATAGGCTTGTTGCACGAAACCAAGAGATTTCTATCAAAGAAATTTGAGATGAAGGATCTTGGTGACGCCTCTTTTGTGTTGGGTATACAGATACACCGGGATCGCTCTCGGGGTATTTTAGGATTATCACAAAAGGGCTATATCGAAAAGATTCTTAAGAGATATGGCATGCAGGATTGTAAACTAGGTGATACCCCTGTGGCTAAGGGAGACAAGTTTAGTCTCAATCAGTGCCCTAAGAATGATTTTGAGGTTAAGGAAATGCAGAAGATTCCTTATGCGTCAGTAGTAGGGAGTCTAATGTATGCTCAGGTTTGTACGCGTCCGGATATTGCATATGTTATAGGGATGTTGGGCAGGTACTTAAGCAATACTGGAAAGGATCACTGGGTAGCAGCCAAATGAGTCTTGAGGTATTTTCAGAGAACAAAGGATTACATGCTCACGTATCGGAGGTCAGAACAGCTTGAAATCATTGGGTATACTGACTCTAATTTTGCTGGATGCCAAGATAGTATGAAATCTACATCGGGCTATGTCTACCTTATGGCTGGAGGTGTTGTCTCTTGGAAGAGTGCTAAACAGTCTCTTATAGCATCTTCTACAATGGCGGCAGAGTTCATAGCGTGTTATAAGGCGTCCAATCATGGAATATGGCTGTGAAATTTTATCACAGGGCTGCGTATAGTGGACAGTATTCAAAGACCACTCAAGATATTTTGTGACAATAAGTCAGCAGTTTTGTATTCCAACAACAACAGGAGCTCGACGAAGTCAAAGCATATAGAGATCAAGTTCCTAGTTGTGAAAGAAGGAGTTCATAGTGGACAATTGTCTATAGAGCACATCGGCACAAACTCCATGATTGCGGATCCGCTTACTAAGGGATTGCCACCCAAAATGTTTCATGAGCACACTGCTCGTATGGGTGTCATATCATTTCAGGATATTTAGTTTTAGTGGGAGTTTGTAATTTTAAATGCTCTTATGATATAGACATTTTTCAGTTATTTCAGTTTATGGATATTTTAAGGTTATTTTCTACAGAAATAAAGTTTTCAGTTTATTCACACTCTGATTTTGGTATGGTTTGATCTCACTAAGGTTTTAAGGTGGACCAATTGAAAATAGGCATGTTAAGATCACATTGCATGAAATTTTCATGCTACACATCCATGCTTGATCTTGTCATTAGTTGTATTGGTATATGTGATCATTGATGGGTCTAGTTACGACATATGTAACGAAGGTCGCTTTGGTCCTATATTGATATGGTTAATGGACAAGATTGTTGAGGTGCATAAGGTTTTGATAGCAAAATTCATGATCTCATAAGGTATAATACACATTTATAAAGTTTCATATATAGCCCAAGTGGGAGATTGTTGGATCAAATCCAATTATGGACCAATATATTAAATAAATGTGAATTAAAGGCTATCAATAAGGTTGCCTAATTAAAAGTTATCAATTTGAGTTTTGGGCTTTTAATGCATCATTAAGTGTGGGCCTCCTATGTGTAGAGACCAAAATATAATTACTAATTTTATGATGGGCTAAATTGGTAATTAAGGATAATTGCTAGGGTTTAGCAATCATATAAAGGGGTTGTGGTCCCCAAGTCAGTACGTATATTATTTTTCTGTTACCCATCTACAGAGAGATTACAGAGCATTCTGATAGGGAGGATTTACGTACCAGACTTGGAAGATCCTCAACCAAAAGACTCAAGAATCACATTCAATCTATGGATTCAGGTTAGCTTCCGCATCTTATTAATATTCATGATGATTTGACATGAACGATCCTAGATGATGATAGTTTTCATCACAATTTTATTCTAACATTTTCCCCCTTTGAAATGAATATATTCTTGTCATTGTAACGAAAAAAATGCTTCCAGAGCAATGCCATGTTTGATATACCTAGTCATAAAGGAACGTCAAGAGATTCTTTAATCACCTTTGTTCTAGATTAAAGGTAAAGCATATGCAGATTTTCCACGGTGCCGATTTCACACTACTAGATCTGATGAGCCATTTTATTTCCTTTCGCGCTTTCACTTCATTCCTTTTGACTAATAAATATGAACCATGACATTCATGTAAATAATTATAAATCATGAAAGAAATATCAAATTCAGGTTAATGTAAAGTATAAGCCAGCCTTTTCAAGTAAAATGGAATTCCTGATCCCAGTAGATTGCCAAGGGTGTCAAGGGGCCGCGGGGCGTAAAAATCACTAATCTCTTTTATCATTATCATCATCATTATCATTAAAAAAAAAAAGTAAAATCAATTTCTTGGAATAACATTACAAAAGGGGAACAATTCTCTATTAGATCAAATACAAGAAAGCATCTAAAACTTGAAATAAAACTTGTTCACTAAAATATATTAATTTAATTGAAGTTGAGATCAGTCAATTTAGGACTAACATTAATCCTCATCGAGTGCTTTCCCATTGTCTTTAGAAAGTAATTAATGATTTTATTATTAATTAATTGCATTTTAAAGAAGAATAACAAAATACAACAAATTAACAAAGTGAAGAAAATGAATTGCGCACATACATTCAATCATACCAAATACGCATATATGAATAGTTCAATTTATTCACCAAAATGTATACATATATATATAGTCATTCAATTAAAATACTGGAACAAAGTAAATAATTAGAATGCTACAGTGGTGTTAATGATTCCTGCCCATACATTACAACACCCAAAATCTTTTTTTTTTTTTTAATTTCATGCCCTCAAAAGAGAAAACTATATAATATACTAATCACTCGAAAATGAGTCCTGAATGTGCGAATTCATAATTTTCCTCCGGGACAAAGCCGTTGGAGGTTGGATTGAAGAGGAGTTCAGAACTAGTGATGGTGTTGTTACAAAGAGGCGAGTAGTACGTACTTTGGTGGTCTTGTGATCCCATACAGTAGTAATTGTTTTCTTGTAAATTATAAGAATGTTGTTGCTGCGGTTGATTCTGTGGTACTGCCTCCATCTCTGGCCGAGAGTAATCGTGATAATTGCGGAGTGGTTCGACGATCGGGGTTGCATTTTTGAGTCCAAAGTTCAAGTTGACAGGGCCTTTTTGGTTGGCAAGTGAAATATTGGGACAGCCAGTGAACTTCTGAACCAAGGCTCGGAAGTTGTTGGCGTTGGCGTTGAGTAGGGTCGTCGGGGTCTTCTTCGAAGCCCTCGATCGTCTCCGAATTGGCTTCGACGGAGTACTAGAATCAATGGCGTGAGATTGATCGGGATTGAGGGTGGTTTGTTGGTAATAGTAGTGTAGCCACTCATTGTTAGAATTAGTACTTGTCAGGGTTTCTTGACTCATATTGTGGTAATTTTGAGTGAGCAAGATCACCCTCTCTCTCTCTCTAGATTAATTTTGTGAATTAAGAAACAAGATATGGAACGGCTGTAAGGTATTTGTAGTGGCTTGAAACTCTTCCGGTCAAAGTAAGACAAGTCTATAGTATTGACCGTTGATTAGTAACCCTGGGGGGGAAGCTAAAGAACGTTATTGTGGGTTTTGCAAGCTTCCAGGAAATTACATCTGTCAACGTCAATGACATCATGACATGAAGATCTGAAGTTTTGTATGACCTTTCAAAATTCGGACTCTTTGGAGAGTCCCTGGTTCTGAGGTGGGGTCTTGGAAATTTCTTGGTCAAAAAATTGTTAAAAACAAGAGATAAAGATATAGTTGGGGAAAACAAAGTATTTGGACATGCACTTTTGTGCTTAATTCTCCTGATTTACACCCACCAAACCTACAAATATACTTTTTTTTGCTAGCTAGTAAACGCATTTTGTAGTAGACTATTATTCATATTGCGATTCTTGACGTAATGGCTGATGTTACAAGCTTATCTAAGAACAAAGAGTTCAAACCAAAAACTTGGTTTAACACGTATTCGTTGAGTGGCAAATTGATTTAAACTAATAACAGTGTAAAGTTTTATATATTAAAGTGTAAATTAAAAGGTTGTTACAGTATAAAAATTCTCACATGTTATAATTTTTTGAATCAATTTTTTGTTTGAACTGGTTTACCAAATATTTTATAAAGCAATTTAATTTTTTCCATAATGGCTTATGTTACAAGCTTATCTAGGAACAATGAATTCAAACCAAAGACTTGGGTTTAAAACGTATTCGCTGAGTGGCAAATCTATTTAAACCAATGACAGTGTGAAGTTTTATATATTATAGTGTAAATCAAAAGGTTGTTACAGTATTAAAACTCTCATATATTATAGTTTTTTGAATCAATTTTTTCGTTTAAACTGGTTTACAAAATATTTTATAAAGCAATTTAAAGTTTGTAAGAGAAAATATTGTAGTAACTTAGGTTCGGGCTCAATTTTCAAACACAGTAACCTCAATTACCTAAATTAATAGACAATGTTGTCCATCCATTCATGTCTGTCTAGCTCAATTACAAAAGACATTGACCAGGCCATTAAATTCTGACTAGATCAAAATATATATATATATATAACTAATTTTCTCACATGAGTTCTCAAAAAAAAAAATCATCAATTGAGTGTCGAATTTGTGATTTTAGCATTTTAATTAGCTTAAATATCTTGTTCTAACGATAGCTGGTTTTGTTTACACCTATGGATAGAAATACGCATTTTACAAAAACATGTGAAGTTCGCATTCAAAAGTGTTGAGCTGGCATTGACCAAGCTGAAAGTGACTTGGTAGAGTCGGTAAACTTCATTGTTAAATAACAAGTTACAAATATCTTATAATATGTTTGAAATTAAACTCACATGCTTAATTAGGAATAATCGCACAGCTTATATACTAGTACGAAATTTTTCTAAACTTAGATAAGCTTGGCTACTTTTTGTCAAAAACTACCATGAGTCGCGCTAACCTAGCATAGATGTACTAGTAATTTTTGATGATATCGGTTATTCTTTATTATTTTTAATTAAAAATTAATATAAGCCGCTTCAATTTTACTATTTTGTTTTGAATAATATGCTAACTATAAAATTTAGCATTTGAGTAGAAAATTACTCGTCAATCAATGTTGGCTTGAAGGTTTAATTACTGTCAATTTTAATCGGTCGATGACAAGAAAAATTTTGAGACATTTTCATTTAAGCAAAAATGGTCTTGAATACATATGTGCTCAAGATATCTAAGAAGCGCTCGTTAGAGGCATATAAATACTACAAAATATAACGGAAAAAATTTAGACATGAGTTATGTCTAAATTTTGATTGCAACTTGCAATTTAATTCAAGTTTTTTCCTTTAAAACTAGTCTAAGGATTACAATATCAATAATGAAAAAAACAAACATTTATTATTTATTCTTTTAATGAACAAACATAGGCCTGTACAATAAGTATATTATACTAAATATATATATATTTACGGACGTGCAATATACTATACTCTTTTGACCCAGTTAAGGGGCATTGCATACTTGTCAAATCCTTTGAACAACTTATTACAATTAAAATAATAATAATAATAATAATGGCACCTTTGCGTACACTTTCAAGTTCCATGTTGTCTTTTCCGCTCCCAAAAAGTGGAAATCAAACACATCATTATCTTTACGAACTAGAAATTTTGGGTCCCACTCCCGCCATCTTTCATTTGTAAATAATGGGTATCTTGTCTTTCACGCAATAAAAATAGCAAGCTGGTTTGTGTATACTTGGAATGACAAAAGTAGGTTTCACGAAGATTAATACAGTATTTAGCTTTTCTAACCAATAAATAATATAAAACGACTAATAATTATGATAAGAAAATTAACAATTTTTACAATAAAAATTTTTATAAGATATAATATTTTTAACCAATTTTAGTTTTAATTATACTTATTAAACATCTTATAATGTTGCTATTCGGAAATGGTAGACCTGGGCATGGCTATATGTATAAGAACGTTCTCCAAATTACGAAGGGTTGAAGCTAAAAAACACACAAGTATCTTGTATAATCCAACAAAGCAATGTGATGAACAAGTTGAAAAATTAACGAAAACAAAAACACACAATTCACAATTTCATTCGATAACAAGTCCACTTAAGTGTCCAATAAATAATTTGATTACGACCCTCCTTGTGTCTTTTTTTTCTTTTTTCTTGTGTTCTCTAATTATTCTGCACCTTTTTCATCTTGATTATTTCCTTTTAAAAGTAAAAGCCTTTCAACTTTAGAATTTTTAGGTTTTTTTTTTTGGTGTTTAGTGTGTAATGATCCGTTTGAAAATAATGTTTTTTAACGATTTTTTTATTTAAATTTGAAAGTTGATTAGGATTGTATGATATGATTCTTGGAGTGTTTGAGGTAAGAATTATAATTTACTATTAGGATCTTTGGGAGCATTAGAATTAAGGTTTTAACCATTAAATAACATAAAATTTTTACATACTATAATAAAAAATAAAAAATTATCATAATATAAAACGTTTATATAATATAATATTTTAAAAAAAAAAAACTCTAACTATAATTCTATCTAATTTCACAACGTTTTTTTTTTTTTTTTGCTCTAACATGCGCTGTCATCAAAAAGTTTTCAAACGCGATGTACGGTTAGTGGCGGTAGTTGGTGTGAACGCCCGAACAGAATACAAGTCTACAGTTGCTGACTGGGACGTATTATCAACTGTAGCTGACGGTGACTAAGAGTTCTAAAAAGTTAAAGCTGGGTCAAAGAGTCGCATTTTCAAACAATTTTATGAGATTGTAGAAAAAAGAAAAGTTCGCCGTAACATTAGGGTATCTATGACCAAGCTCATTTACTTTGTTCAATGTTTGCCTTGTATAAGAGGATCTGGATTGCCACATTATCTGGTCGAATAAGATAATATATAACAAAATTAATTAAAACTAAAATTTTTTCAGTTTGAATGAAAGTTACCACAGGCTTTTTTATTTGCCTCAACCCAACCTCAATGCCAGATTTGTTAATAGTTACCACAGGCTTTTAAGTATTTACCTCAACCCAACCTCAATGCCAGATTTGTTGATATTTTATCTAAATTCAATTGGATTTTGAAATTAGAATTTTCGTTTTGAAACTTTAGGAAGTGGTACAAAGAAAATTTGCTCATGTGAAACCAGAATTTTTTTAAACCTTTACAAAATATTATTTATGAAATTTGTGTGTGCGCTGCCGATCCTATGCGAATATCTATTCCATTAAATTAATAAACTGTTGAGAAAATGAGTTGAATTATAAAAATATTTTTTGCTATAGCAATTTAAATTTTAAAGGGGAAAAACAACTATTCTAAAATAAATTTGAATCAGAATGTAACAGCATTTAAATCACAAATATAGTTCTCAGGTTTCTTAACAAGTTATGCTGAGTTCAAGAAGAGACTTTTAAAGGAGCAAAATAAACAATTTCCATCAAGCATTACCAATCCCGTTTTAATAACTAAACATGCTTCAAATATATAGGTTTATAATATTAAGATAGATGCCTTTAAAATATATGATGTTTTTATAATAAACATCTTTATAAATAAATAAATTGAATTGTATACTTGTCACGCCTCAAAGTGCGAGAGATGACCTGGTGGATTAATTAGGTTAATTAGACCAAAATTTTGATTAAAATCACCAATTAAATGTTTTGGGTTATTTAAAAAAACGTGATAGTTTAAGAACTTTTTGAAAACTATTATCGTTATTTTGAAACAGTTAATCATAAAATAAAATAGCAGGGATAGAAGAACATAAACTGAACCCCACCAGACCTATATTAGTGTATACATATGGTATCGACAATAAAATATTACAATCACAATCCAATATGAAAGATAAAATTTAAATAATACACGCCTTGATTAAAATGAAGAAGTAACCAAAACAGACCTACAACTCACGTGTTTATTCTGTCGTCTTTCAATCGATCCTAATCTGCAATCCACCTAGGGGGAAAGGTTTTTAAAATAGATAAAGGAAATATGAGTGGAAGGCTCAATAGGACTAGGTTTAGAAAACATTAGTTCTAAACATAAATTCTCATATTTGAAAATAATTCACAAAATTTCAAAAAGATAAATAAATCGTATTTAATTGCATCCTTACCTTTAGAATCCCTATTCATCTAGAATTATTATTTATTAAATAGCTCTTTCGCAAAGCCATCCTATCACCACCGTAGTGGTCTAGTTGGGTTTCGGGACCTAACCCCAAGGTCGCGCTCCCCACGACCCGATCTCTATATATGGCATCAGCTCTATTTTATCATTCTGAATAGTACTAACCGACACATTTGGTGTCATATCATTATTATGTTCTATTTACCGGATATTCTCATTACATTCATTATTTGATTTATTACGACCATTCATTCTTCAGCAAGTAATGAAAGTTACTTAGAAGTTCATCTCAACCATTTTCTTGAAACTCATTTTAAAAGAATTCATTTTGAAAGAATCTTTTTGAAAGAAATCGTTCTATGGCCAAGGCCCTTTTTGGTCATTCATTGAAAAAATTTTGAAAGAATCTTTCCTTTGTTTTTAGGCTAAAACTATTTAAAAACCTAGCTACCGAAGAAAAATGATAGAAGTCCTATCTCAATACTCTGCATCGAAACCCAACACCACAGTCCTGACTAGCTATACATAAGTTTCACAAAACCACGATCAACCTTAAAAGTAAACTAAGCTTTATCAATATCTAACTCAAAATATTATATGCTACTATGTTATTTCATGGTGTCTTAGTATGCCTTTAAAGTTCATAAAATCATATTATGAGGTTAAAATCTTCATTTAGGTTTTAAAATGTAACGACCCGCCCTTACATGGCCGTCACTTAACTTAAATATGCTCATAAACTTAAACTTACTTAGAAATAAGGTAGAGAAATTCGGGATAAATTTTTTTTTTCTAAATGGATTCTTACTGTGGAATCCTTAACATGAAACCTTAGAGGAAGTAATAACTATTTTTCAAATCTTAATAACAAACGAATTCTTATTGATAAAGAATTCTTAACATATAACATTAAAAGATATAATAATCATTTCTCAAAACTTCATCGCGTAAACCTAATGTAATACATAAAATTCTCAAACGTGATAATAACGTAATAATAAGCATTACGTCTTAACATAGTTATAATTTCTAAAAGCATGATGATCCTTCACATAACTCATAACGTTAATTTCTTGAAACATAACCATAGTAATTTTCTTGAACTTTTCCTTTTTAAACATAAGAGTAATTATTTAGCAACTATTACTTTAAAGACATTTCTCAATTTAGATAAAACTATTTTCAAGACTATTTTAAATTAAATATTAACATTAAATCCTATTTAAATGCTCTCTAAAACCTTCTTAGCAATTATTATATATTTTACTTATAATTTTAACATCTTAGAAATATCAAATTATTTTCTTAAAAGTAAACCTTCTTAAACTAAAAAAAATATAATCTCTTATTACTTAAACTTTTAAGTTTAAGATACTAATTTCTTAAAGCTTTTCTTTTAAACTTTCATAATAAATTCATAAAAACATATCCATAAAATTCATTTCTTAACATAACGTAAAACTCTCATAATCCTTTGTAATTCCAAATAAACTTATAATTTTCTTTCTTAAAAATTTCGTGCATTTGTTGCATTGTCTATTGAACAAGGTCGGTTTTTAAAACAAAATTACGTAAATTATTTACTTATTCATATGCACATAACTTTCGTAAAGTGTAAGCATACAAAATTTCGTAAAATAAAACATACATAAATTCGTAAAATAATAATGCAGAAATATTACATTGTGTGAGCGGTATCCATTCCCATCTTCATCATTCATCCGCCGCTCACCACTGCCCATCAAGTGTCGTTGACAGGTTTTTCTTACCTACAACATAAACATACTTAAATGAGCTTTCGCTCAGCAAGTAGGAAATTAGCCTCGCAAAACATAATTAAAAATCATTTAATAAAAATATACATGAGCATTTTATGCTTGCTTATCAACTTGATTTATGCTTAATCATTTAGCTATAACTTATCTTCTTACTTTGGGCCCAAGTGATCGTACCGGTTGCGCGCGAGTCTTGGGAAGTTAGGGTTCGCGAGGTCCCAACGACACCAAGATCATTCATTACTTTAACATGGAGCCTCCCCATGGGTCGAGAGGTTGGTACGATACCCTTAACTTGTCTTATAAGTTTCACTTGTCTTATTGTGTGTATGCAGTATGACTTATCACTACATAACATCACAATTTCGTAATTCATGAATCGTAAATCATAATCATATATGAATCGTTAATCATTATCATACTTGACTTGAAGGTGATTAAACAATATAATTTATATATTGCATACATCACACATTAATCATATCATCCTCATCATAACATTTCACAACATATCATAACATAACACATCACATCATAACATATAATAGTGTAACAAATCACTGATCATGCATTTTCATAAATTTTATAAAAATATTTAAAATTGATTTATTTTTAAAACTATTCATAATGTAGGCGAGATTCCTACTTACCTAGACTCCGAGCTGTACGGGTCCAATTGCATCTCGTTGTATCCACAGTCTACGCTACATCCTCAGCAATGCTCCTCGGACCATTGTGGATGGCTAGGAATGATCCATGGAGATTTATTATTGTTGAAAATATCATTCTAGACTCTATTACTACAGTCTGAGTTGCCTCGATCTACGTGCAATTGGTACCAGATGATTTTTACCAGAGTGTAATTAGCTTGAACGGAGGTCACCATCGCATTCAGAGCATCGAAACGAGTCAGGAGGCGGTCTTGGATCATCGATCGGAGGTCCGGATCACAAAAACCCAAAGTGGTCGTTGACTGGCGTTGACCACCACCGTTGGGCTCCGTTGGTGGCTGGGCTCGAGCCTCCCCCCTAAGTCGACCCTTCTGAGTCCAATGGTGGTGTCAATTTTACCCAATTCGGCCTCAAACTATGCTAATCGAAGCTGCCATCGATGGTGAAAAATGCCAACTCCGATCTCGGTCTTCCGGCGGTGGTAGCTCCAAATTGGCTTGGGGGTTTTGTTCTCCATGGTGGTCTGAGCATGCCGGTGGCGGTGGTACACCACACCGTTACGTAGAACGGTGGCCCAAAGCTTCTCACAGTGGCGCACAAAGGCAGAGGTCGTTCGTGCTTTTTCGATAGTCATTTGAAGCAATTGAGGGTTGCTTTTCGCTCTTCTCGAGCCTTTGAAGGTATTTGTGCCTTCAATTTGGCACGAAATGCCCTAAAACAACCAACCTGATCTCAACCACGGCAGCAACGGCGAGGATCTCCGATCTCCAGACGGCTGCTGGGCTAAGGAGAAATTGAGCGAGGGGTTTTACTCCCCGTCGCCCTCTGAACAGGATTGGCAACGGCGGTGTGCCTCAACACCACCGTGAACGGCGGCATCGAGTGTTGGAAACAAAGTGCGCAGAGGAATTTTAAAAATTTTTCATCAGAGTATTTTCCAAAATACAAGTTTGACATGTTATATGTATAAATTAAACAGATCTTACTAACCTCAGTGTGCCGAAGAACCTCCGCGACCTGTGTAGAGAAGTAACGTTCCAGAAGAGCCTCAACCAACTGGTCTTCTTTGCTATTCTCTATCCACAACCGAAGTGAGTGTGGGCTCACACGTATAGCTCTTCCACCGGTGACTCTCCTTCCAACCAATAGAGAGAACCCAAAGCTAGTGTTCGTGATTTGTGAACAAAAGCTCTCAGGGAGTTTTCAGATGCTCACTAGAAGAGTATCACTCTTAATCTCTCAAATTGATCTGAGTAAATCATTAGACTCACTCCCTTTTTTTATACCTATTGGTCCTTGGGGTCAGTCCATATCAGATTAGGTCTCAAAAATCGAAACAGAATCAAGTTCGGATCAATATCTGATAAGATACGCGTAAAAACGCGTAATCTTAACTGTCGCGGTCGGCATGCCGAACTGTGTGATAGGCAGGCCGAACTGGCCAGTTCGGCAGGCCGAACTTTTTGATAGGCAGGCCGAACTGCCGAGAAAAAAATCTCCGCGAATCTTTTATTTTCCACCCGAGATTCTAAAGGATAAAGTCTCAGTTTTGATTCAAATAGCCCAATAGAAAAGATATCTGATCAAAACAAACTTTATCAAGATAATCTCTAAGAAAATAAATCAATTCACAATAATTCTACAAGTTTATCTTGTTCTAATTGTCCAAAATTAAAACAACCGATAAACAGACAAGAATCATCCGAACGCAATAATTCAACAAGTTCATCTTAAACTAATTTCTTACATAATTAATTCAACAGATAAACAGACATGAATTATTTGATTCTTACAAATTTTAAACCAATTTGATAAATCCGACATAAGTCACCAATTATTGGAAAAGCACGCCATGTCGTTACAGGATTTTGTGAGCTAGCAAAGGGGACCAAAATGGACCTATAAAGTTCAAGCTCATGATAATTATGAAACCCAATATCCCAGATATACATTTCACAATTATCAACTCCAACGCTACTCCACTAAAAGCTTGGAGCTGCACTCTCGAACTTTATAGAATTACGAAGCTCGTGTAGCTAAGTCTCCATGACATATCATAGTGTATCGTATCCCCATATGATCATCCATAATCGGCTTAAGGACAAGTTCTGTCTTACCTTCCCGATTATTTTTATCTTACGTTCCATTGTCTCACCATTAGAAAACTTACCATCCAAAGATAGTATACCATTCGGTTACACCTATGTATCCAAATGGTTGAGCGCTCCAGTTTTCCAATTACAGGACAACGCATATAAGAGGATATCATTACTCCTAAAGAGGAGCTATGGATTCCATATCTATGAATAACAAGTCTACGCTACCAAGAGTCATGCCTCCAACGTACCGGCATGCATGCCACTATAGAGATGTGGGAGTCACCCATTGGTACATCAAAAGACACAAGTCGAGACAACGTGCCCATTATTCATCTCAGGATTAAGATACAATACAAATGATTGTCTAAAGTGAATCGATTTGCCAAGACAGAATTATTAATCCAAATCAATTCACTTTATGTCCCGATCCAACACATCGTCACCTATGACAATGTGCCAATGTTTCTATTCATGGAGTCCAACTCCGATGGTCAAGACAAACCATCTCCCAAAAGGGATATAGACAACATAACAATCTTTACATGAATAAAGCACCCAACTTTATTTCCTCGATTGCGGATCATATATTTTAGACCATCACCTTAAGAATCGTGTCTACCGCATAATCATCCCATCATATCCCAACTCTTAAGGTTTAGACTGATAGTCTCAGACTACTGTTTGCTTATCATACATTCAACGAATATGAACGTAAAGAGGACAATATTTGGTATATATAAATGAATAAATTCTTTATTGATAAAAATGTCTCCAAAAACGTATTACATTTTTACTCCTTAGAGCATACATGTCTAACAATCTCCCACTTGCACTAAGTGAGTAAATACTGCAAATTTCGCATCCCCATAGCTTCCACATGCCTCTCGAAGACTCTCCCAGTAAGTGTCTTCATGAATGGATCAGTTAAATTGTCCTCTGACGCGATCTTGCACACCGTGACATGCCCGCTCTCAACGAAGTCCTTTATCACATGATACTTCCGATCAATATGCTTACTCTTCTTGTGAAATCTTGGTTCCTTAGCATTAGCTACCGCCGCACTGTTATCACAGTACAGTGATACCGCTTTATCCACACCAGGAACTACCTCAAGATCCCCAAGGAACTTGAGGAGCCACACTGCTTCTTTCGAAGCATCACTAGCCGCCACATACTAGGCCTCCATCGTTGAATCCGAAGTGCAATCTTGCTTCGCACTTCTCCAACTGATAGCACCGCCACCCAGAGTAAACATAAACCCTGAAGTCGATTTCCTAGAATCCAGGCAGGATTGAAAATCCGAATCAGTGTATCCTAGAGGAGTTAAATCCTCGCCCGAATACACAAGCATATACCCTCGAGTCCTTCTCAGGTACATGAAAATATGCTTTACCGCAACCCAATGGTTCGGTCCTGGATCCGCCTGAAATCGACTCACTATCCCGACCGCATAGCTAATATCCGGTCGAGTGCAAAGCATGGCATACATGAGACTGCCCACTGCCGAAGCATAAGGCACCTTCTTCATGTATTCTCTTTCTTCATAAGACTTTGGAGAGTCTTTCTTAGAAAGAGTAATTCCAGACCTAGATGGTTGCCCACCTTTCTTGGAATCCTGCATTGCAAACCTCCTGAGAATTTTATCTATGTAGCCGGCCTGTGACAAAGCTATCATTTTGTTCTTCCTATCCCGAAAGATCTGGATACCGAGAACAAAATTAGCCTCACCTAAGTCCTTCATGTCAAACTGCTTGGTCAACCATAATTTGACCGATGACAACGCCCCAACGTCATTGCCAATTAGCAGAATGTCATCTACATAGAGTAGTAGAAAAACCACCTTCCCATCCTTTATGTGTTTGTAAACACATGGTTCATCCACATTTTGTGAGAACCCATAAGTCTTGATCACTTGATCAAATCTTATGTTCCAAGAACGAGAAGCCTGCTTAAGTCCATAAATAGACTTTAGCAGCTTACAAACCTTACCCTCTTGACCCGCGACCTTGAACCCGTCTGGTTGTTCCATATAAATGGACTCATCAAGATAGCCATTCAGAAAAGCCGTCTTGACATCCATCTGCCAAATCTCGTAGTCGAGAGCGGCAGCTATGGACAAGAGAATCCGGATGGACTTAAGCATGGCTACAGGCGAAAAGGTTTCCTCATAATCGATTCCTTCCTTTTGCGTATAACCCTTAGCTACCAGTCTAGCCTTAAAGGTTTCGACCTTTCCATCCACTCCCCTTTTCCTCTTGTAGATCCACTTACACCCTATGGGTTTTACCCCTTCGGGAAGATCCACAAGCTCCCAGACCCGATTAGTCTCCATAGACTTCATCTCTATGTTCATGGCCTCTGTCCAGAGTCTTGAATCAACATCCTCCATGGCTTCTGCGTAAGTATAAGGATCCCTATCATGTTCATCTGGTTCAGCCAAAAAGACTTCCCCATTGAACATATACCTCTCAGGTTGATGACCGATCCTCCCACTACGCCAAAGTCATTAAGGTTGTTGTTCAAGTTTGTTTGGTTTTTCTACACTGATTGGAATGGTTTCGTTCGGAACCTCCGGAGTAAACGGATCACCCCTCAACTCCTCAAGCACCACTTTGCTTCGAGGTTTAAAGTCGTTCATGTAACTCTC
This sequence comes from Artocarpus heterophyllus, assembly GCA_025403435.1. Lineage (NCBI taxonomy): Eukaryota > Viridiplantae > Streptophyta > Magnoliopsida > Rosales > Moraceae > Artocarpus > Artocarpus heterophyllus. The sequence goes on from CM046350.1 coordinate 33,129,875, forward strand.
CTCAAGGAAAGTTGCATTAGTTGAAACCACGACTTTATTTTCCTTTGGGTTATAAAAATAACCCCCTTTAGTCCCTTTTGGATATCCTACAAACACTCAAACTTCTGAACGTGCTTCCAACTTATTCGCATCCTTAAACAGGACTTGAGCTGGACATCCCCATATGCGAATATGGTTTAAGGATTTCTTCCTTCTTGTCCACAACTCGTGAGGAGTTTTAGGGACCGATTTTGAAGGCACATTGTTCAAAAGATAACATGTGGTTTGTAGTGCATATCCCCAAAAGGATAAAGGCAATGATGAATAACTCATCATGGACCGAATCATGTCCAACAAAGTCCTATTCCTTCTCTCCGCTACGCCATTCTGCTGCGGAGTGCCCGGCGCAGTCAAATGGGATAAAATCCCATTCTCTAACAAGTGTCCCAAGAACTCATCAGAAAGGTATTCCCCACCTCGATCAGATCGAAGTGCCTTTATGGGTTTACCCAATTGCTTTTCCACTTCAGCCCGAAACTCCCTGAACTTATCATAAGTTTCGCTTTTGTGGTGCATTAGGTACACATACCCATATCTTGAGTAATCATCAATAAAAGTGACGAAGTACTCATACCCTCCTCGTGCCCGGATGTTCATCGGTCCGCAAACATCACTATGCACAAGTTCTAGAACCCCTTCGGCCCTATTGCCCTTAGACCCGTGTGGTCTTTTGGTCATTTTACCCTCCAAACAAGACTCACATTGAGGTATAGATTCCACCTTTAAGTGACTTAAAGGTCCATCCCTTACCAACCTTTGAATCCTATTCAGGTTAATATGGCCAAGGTGCAAATGCCAAAGATAAGTCTTATTAGAGTGAGAATTTTTAAGTCTTTTTGAGTCATTATCATTTATCTCAGCATTAAGCAATAGGTCCATCTTAGGTTTGATAAAATATAGATTATTTTGCATCCATCCAGAACAGATAAAAGATTTGTTTTTACGAATCACCACTTTTTCATTAAAAGATACCACGTAGGAGTCTTTAAATAAAGAAGATACAAAAATTAAATTCCTTTTAAATTTAGGAACATAAAAACAATCTCGCAAAATTAAACTCCTATAATTATCAAAATAAAGATGGACATCTCCCACTGCTTCCGCTGAGACCAAGGATCCATCGTCCATCCGAAGCGTTAAGTCTTCACGAAGTAGACTTCTCGTTTCTTTGAATCCCTGCAGAGAAACACAAACATGATTAGTTGCACCGGAATCTATGACCCAAATGTCACTGGATTCCTCAACCAAATATGTTTCTAAATATAGAATATCACACCTACCTCCCTTGGAAAGGAAGTCCTTGCAATGCTTCTTTATATGCCCGACCTTACCACAGAAGAAGCACTTAAGCTTCTTTGGGTTCTTCTTCTTCTTCTTCTTGCTCTTGGTAGCAATAGGAATAGAAGACTTCCCACTTTTGGCCCGTTGCTTCTTTCCATTTCCAGAGTTAGAATTGGAACCAGAAGCAGCTACCACATTGGCCTCTCCACCAGCAGGAGACTCCCTGATCAGCAGTTCAAACTCCTGTAACTGTTTCATCAGTTCTGTCAAGGTCATATCCCGTCTATTGCTCAAATTAAAAGTAGCTCTAAACGGAATAAATTCCTTAGACAGAGTCTCAAAGACCATAGTCATCTGAGTTTCAGCATCGATGTCGGCTCCATTGATTTCAGCCTCAGTGAGGTAACCCATGACCAACATCACGTGCTCCTTTACAGATGTCCCCGGTCTCTGTCTACAGTTTAAGAGTTTTCGAAGCTCCCCTTGCCGCTTTGTTATGGCCTGGCCTCCAAACATGTCCTCAAGATTATCCAAGATCTGCTTCGCAGTCTCATAATCCTGATGTTGAGCCTGCAGCACGTTGTTCATGCTAGCCATAACATAGCAGCGGGCCTGATCATTAGCATCTTTCTAGCGGTCGTACGCTTGGAATTGCTCATTACTTGAGTCTCCCGTAGGCTCGGGAGGACAAGGAGTTGTCAGTACATATTTCAGTTTCTCAAAGGATAGGACGATGTCCAGGTTCTGTTTCCAATCATTATAGTTCTCACCGGTTAATTGGTTTTTGTCAAGTATCGATGATAAAGCGTTTTTAGACATTTTCAATCTACAATAAAGAATTATATACCAAACATAAGCAAACATATATATTAATTTAGTAAGATAACACAATCATGTAAAATCATACAAATGTGTTTATGTGTCAAAACCTTGAAAATATCACAACCTTACAACGATAATTCCCAACTCAGAATTCAACAAGCTCCTAGGGGAGTCATGCCAAATTCAATCAGGAACACGGATCCCCTCCTGATTAATATATGCCATCCAGGACCCGTATGATCCAGCATATATTAATAATTGTTTCTTTGGCCATTAATTTTATTAACAGAGCTCCTAGGGGAGGTTAATAATAAAATCAACGTGAGTGTATAACCACCGTTTCAATATTTTATCCATAATTTATAATCACCACCTAGGGGTGTGCAACCATAAATCATACTAAAATACCTTATCCTTTCAGAGATCCAATCTGGTACATGATAAAAATCGCTTCCTAGGGGTCAGGACCACCATGTTCTTCCTATGGACCAACGATGGAGGCCTTAGGTTCTCTCTTCGAAAACCTTCTCCCACTCAATCTTTTGAAGTCAAGGTTTTATTTTAAAATTATGCATGAACAATTTTAATATGAGCGGCACTCCCTATTCTATATGGCATGTTATCAATATACATGGTAAATCATATTATAATGCAGACAAGCAAAGCAATCAAGCAAAGCTACAAGCATAATAATAATAATAACCGTAATATTATGGTTCCACCCTAGAGAATAGAAAAATAAGATTACAAGAGAATAATCGAGACATTTATCGATTCTTCATCCTTGAATCCTCAAGCTGTATCCTTCTTCATGTAATATCCATCTTCAAGTCCTCAATCCCGTATGAATCGAACACTTCATATTTCCGGTCATATCCAAATTTAATATCCTTCTTTATGTTTCTCACAATTTGGAAAAATCGTACCTTTTTTGGACACCTGGCAGCTCTCGGTCGGCAGGCCGATCTGGGTGATCGGTCTGCCGATCATGGTGGTTCGGCCTGCCGGACATGAAGGTTCGGCCTGCCGACAGAGCACCAAAATTTCTGCCCCACTGTCGGCCTACCGGACCGTACGTCCGGCCTGCCGATTTGTGACCTTCGGCCTGCCAAATTGTGAGGTCCGGCATGCCGACCGAGCAGAAGAAACCTTAATCCAGAAAATACAATTTTAATGCAATTCATCAATTTTATTTTCAACAATTCAAAAACATAAAATTAGAGACTCAAGAAATACTTGGAGGCGCCATCATCAATCTTTAAGATTCGACTTCTCATTCTGTCTTCTCCGAATAATTATTTAATTACAAAATTCTTATAAATTAAAAATCAAATAACAATTCCTAGACGGAGATGATAGTCCGCCATCTAATTACATGAAAAACCTAGATACACATTCTAACCTCTAAGGAACCATAATCGGTATTAATTAATTAATAAATAATTAAACAACAATTTAATCAACCATAATTAATTAATAAACATTCACCACATAATCCATGACAACATATATATTATATAGAAACCTAGAGTGCCATCTCTCTATAAAATTTAATTCAAGCATAGGAGAGATTAAGATCACAAAATTTATGCATATAACATGATCACAAACTTGCAAATTTATGTAAAAACCTGGCTCTGATACCAATTGTTGGAAACAAAGTGCGCAGTGGAATTTTAAAAATTTTTCATCAGAGTATTTTCCAAAATACAAGTTTGACATGTTATATGTATAAATTAAACAGATCTTACTAACCTCAGTGTGCCGAAGAACCTCCGCGACCTGTGTAGAGAAGTAACGTTCCAGAAGAGCCTCAACCAACTGGTCTTCTTTGCTATTCTCTATCCACAACCGGAGTGAGTGTGGGCTCACACGTACAGCTCTTCCACCGGTGACTCTCCTTCCAACCAATAGAGAGAACCCAAAGCTAGTGTTCGTGATTTGTGAACAAAAGCTCTCAGGGAGTTTTCAGATACTCACTAGAAGAGTATCACTCTTAATCTCTCAGATTGATCTGAGTAAATCATTAGACTCACTCCCTTTTTTATACCTATTGGTCCTTGGGGTCAGTCCATATCAGATTAGGTCTCAAAAATCGAAACAGAATCAAGTTCGGATCAATATCTGATAAGATACGCGTGAAAACGCGTAATCTTAACTGTCGCGGTCGGCATGCCGAACTGTGTGATAGGCAGGCCGAACTGGCCAGTTCGGCAGGCCGAACTTTCTGATAGGCAGGCCGAACTGCCGAGAAAAAAATCTCCGCGAATCTTTTATTTTCCACCCGAGATTCTAAAGGATAAAGTCTCAGTTTTGATTCAAATAGCCCAATAGAAAAGATATCTGATCAAAACAAACTTTATCAAGATAATCTCTAAGAAAATAAATCAATTCACAATAATTCTACAAGTTTATCTTGTTCTAATTGTCCAAAATTAAAACAACCGATAAACAGACAAGACTCATCCGAACGCAATAATTCAACAAGTTCATCTTGAACTAATTTCTTACATAATTAATTCAACCGATAAACAGACATGAATTATTTGATTCTTATAAATTTTAAACCAATCTGATAAATCCGACATAAGTCACCAATTATTGAAAAAGCACGCCGTGTCGTTACAGGATTTTGTGAGCTAGCAAAGGGGACCAAAATGGACCTATAAAGTTCAAGCTCATGATAATTATGAAACCCAATATCCCAGATATACATTTCACAATTATCAACTCCAACGCTACTCCACTAAAAGCTTGGAGCCGCACTCTCGAACTTTATAGAATTACGAAGCTCGTGTAGCTAAGTCTCCATGACATATCATAGTGTATCGTATCCCCATATGATCATCCATAATCGGCTTAAGGACAAGTTCTGTCTTACCTTCCCGATTATTTTTATCTTACGTTCCATTGTCTCACCATTAGAAAACTTACCATCCAAAGATAGTATACCATTCGGTTACACCTATGTATCCAAATGGTTGAGCGCTCCAGTTTTCCAATTACAGGACAACGCATATAAGAGGATATCATTACTCCTAAAGAGGAGCTATGGATTCCATATCTATGAATAACAAGTCTACGCTACCAAGAGTCATGCCTCCAACGTACCGGCATGCATGCCACTATAGAGATGTGGGAGTCACCCATTGGTACATCAAAAGACACAAGTCGAGACAACGGGCCCATTATTCATCTCAGGATTAAGATACAATACAAATGATTGTCTAAAGTGAATCGATTTTCCAAGACAGAATTATTAATCCAAATCAATTCACTTTATGTCCCGATCCAACACATCGTCACCTATGACAATGTGCCAATGTTTCTATTCATGGAGTCCAACTCCGATGGCCAAGACAAACCATCTCCCAAAAGGGATATAGACAACATAACAATCTTTGCATGAATAAAGCGCCCAACTTTATTCCCTCGATTGCGGATCATATATTTTAGACCATCACCTTAAGAATCGTGTCTACCGTATAATCATCCCATCATATGCCCAACTCTTAAGGTTTAGACTGATAGTCTTAGACTACTGTTTGCTTATCATACATTCAACGAATATGAACGTAAAGAGGACAATATTTGGTATATATAAATGAATAAATTCTTTATTGATAAAAATGTCTCCAAAAACGTATTACATTTTTACTCCTTAGAGCATACATGTCTAACACGAGTGGTGGCACGGCGGTAGAGACAGGCAGCTCTGACGAGGCTTTTTCGGTGAGAATCATATCGTAATATCGGTGCCATTCTCTTCGTCTCTTCGTTCTGAGTCCGTTGACACCAAGATCGTGTCAATCGAAGGTCGGATGATGGAGAAATCACGTCGAAAAATTTTGTGTTCCACCACCACTTTAGGCGGCGCGTGTGGCTTCCTCCGGTGGCATTTTGGGTGGCATGGCACACCGTTAGACTCAGCTCGACGAGAGCTTCCTAATGGTGTGGGAAGTGTCGAAAATGGTGGCTAGATTCTTGGACTGAGTTTGAGGATTGAGAGAGAAAGACTAGAGAGAGAAAGTAGAGAAAGTGTGGCTGGGATTTTTTTTTGTCATGTATTTATAGACCATTTTGTGGTCTACACAGTCTAAATCGTGCAGTACCGGATAGATCAAATTTTGATCCGTAGCTTTAAATTTCTGTAAACATAATTGTACCTTTAAAAACTGTAACTTATTTGCACTCTAAAGATAATCACAAAAATTTCTAATTTTCTTATTGTATTATTGTGTTACTAAAATATTCATACTGACATAAAAATCATTTTCATAAATTTATCCATACTATATGGATTTTGTGATTTAATTTTGAAACCGTAAACTTTGAAACATTTGTCTTCAAAACCGATGATTAACTATTTTTGTAACTGTATACACACATATATGTATATATACATGTATACAAATTCTAAGAAAGATATTATGTATTTAAAACTTTGCTCAATATAATTATTTTATTATTATAATAATAATTATTAATTATTATTATTTTTATTTTACTTTTAAAACTTTAAAATTTATAACATATACTTCTCGTTAAAAATTTTCATATTGTAAACTTCAAATTTCATTATAAAAACAATAGTTGTAATTTTATAAACATTTTATAAATTAAATTGACTATCTAAAAGTCAATTTAATTTAAAATTCCAAACTTAGTACAATCTTGTGCTTTACGGATATAACCCAAACTATTTCTTGTAAAGAGCTATTTATGGGTCTACATCTTAGCAATAAATCAATATTTGTGGACCCCATCAATACCCTTCTTCTTCTTCACTATTACTATGACAACTGCTATTATTGTTGTTGTCACTACAATAATAATAATAAACTTTATGTAATTATTAATGTGTATAATAATTAACTATACACATTCAAAATATTGGAATTCTTGAACTTCTAATGATCTCTATAACTTTCTTAAAATTCTTATCTTACTTTATGATCTCTATAAATTTTGAGATCAATTATAGTAAAAACATGTCATAAATCTTGCACACTTAAACTTGGTGCTTATCATTTTCTAATTATGATATGGAGCTCATTATTACTATTGATTTGGGTTTCTTTTACTGAACTGACATCATATAGGAATTTTTCACATCATCATAGTAAGCTGGAAATTCCACTTTTTCCAAATAATCCCAATTTAAATATTCTAATTGAGATTCTTATAACAATCACTTCTTTGGCTCGTACATGAAATCAATAAATGATAAACTTTTAATTTAGCACATTAAATAATTATTTTTAATTATTTTAATGTACTATCATAACATTACATTGTTACATGTTTCATAAATAAAGCACATAAATTTATGCATTCACAACATTATTTATTTCTAAGGTCTTATGGCTAGTAAAACCTTCAAATTTACATGTTAATAAATGCTCACTTATACTTTCTCAAGTACTTAGCTTAGTAATAATAGAAAAATCCTCAATTAATCATACTTATTAATTTTTGAATTTTTTCGGTCATTACATAAAGAGTGAAAAAACGGGTGAAAAATAGCAAAATTTTATGAAATCTGGTCGACATGCCGAACTGTACAGTTTGGCCTATCAGCCATGTAACATCAGCCTGTCGGACTGGCCCAGGTTCAGCCTGCTGATGGTATGAATCCGGCATGCTAAACTTATAAGTCTGGCCCACCAATGTTCAAGATTGGCCTGTCGAATTGAAAAAATCTGGGGACCCGAGACTTCGCGTCTCAGCCTCCCCAAGTCCAAAATTCCATTTTAAACCCGTTTTCTCATTTCTCAAGCATAGGTAATATTCATAGATGTTAGAAAAACATACTAGAACACTTTTAAACAACTTTAAACAAGATTTACACGAAGATTTTTGAATAAATCTAAAAATGGGGAAAAAAGAAGAAATTGTGATTCAATCCGATTTTAGTGAAATTAAGCCTAGATTCTAGGTGATTTGACTGCTACTAACTTAGATTTAAAGTTTCCTAAACTCTAGAAACTCAAATTTCAACATTTCAAAGACATTTAGAGAATTGGGAAAAAGTTTGAAATTTTGAAAGTTTAGCAAACTAACCTCAAATCTGAGCTTTAAATGGTTTATGGAGACTAATCGTGCTCCTTGACCTCCAATCCAGCCAAAAATCGAGGCTTGAGCTTGAAATTTTTGAAAACAAACGAAAGAGAGAGAGAGAGAAGGAAACAAAGAAGAGAGGAAGAAAAAGAGAGCGAGAATGTGCTGGGAGAGAGTGAGGGAGAAAAGAGGAGAGGGAGAGGTGATTAAATAGAGAGAGATGTGGTTCTATGGAATGAAAATCATGTTCCAACACATGGTTTTCCAAAAACGACATATTAGATATTTGACAAATTATTTTGTTTCGAAATTCAAAATAACAAATAAAAATAACTAGAGGAGAAACTTAAAATGCACCATAAAATGTTTAAATTAAATTTAAATCACATTAAGGCATATTAATCTACCATTTACATGCTAACCTTACCTAATTAAACTCTGGGTGTTACAATATTTGTATGCATGTGTTTTGAATACTTTATAAATATCACTAAAATTTCATAATTATATGTATGACCTTAAATATTGTGTGTGTGTATATATATATAAGTATTATACACAAGAGGATAATATTTAAGACTAATAATTAAAATAGTCAATAACTTATAATTAATTATTCAATTAAAGTATGAAATCTTTAATTCAATGTTACTACCATAGATCATTTCCATTAAGAATTGAGCTGTCATATCTGAAATATTAATGTCGTGAGTTGTTAAATGTGTACATTGTATATAGCATAATTATATAGGATTATGACATAATTTGATATGAATGCTAATAATTTTCATTACAATATAGCAAGTTCTAATTACATCAACTGATAGTAATATATAAGATGATCTTAATCTTGAGTTATTAGTAGACCCTTATTTATAAAATTATGTCTTTTGATTTACTCCGTACAAGTTTAAGCATCTAATTTTAGAGGCATAGTGAAGTAAGTAATCAGGGATGTTCACTTTACAAGATAGAGTCCACTCCTTCTTTAACGAGAAATAGATAAATAATTTATTGAGTATTAAATAAGGTCTTGAACAATATAAGAGCTCAAATTTGTGATTTGGTTTATAAATTTATTATTCATTAGATAATCAATGACACTCAAGGATATAGAAGTAATTAAAAAGGTTAACGGACTTTGCCTAGCCCTAATTATGAATTATTTATGAAAGATCAAATTATATGCAATGACAATATAAATGAACAATTTAATTTTTTATATAAACTATGTTTATTTAGTAGAGTAACTTCGAAATTAATAAAATTGATAAACTGTTTAAATTGTCAATTAATTATTAATTTCGTTGGAACTTAAAATTATGTCTATAGTTCTCCACACTCTCTCTATAATTTTGTATGAATTAATGGGATATGAATTATTAATTATTACTACATACTTTGAAATTAAATAATATGATTATTTAATATCGGATGACATAGTGTAGGTAGGACCATACTGTATGGCGCCTAGCATAGAGAAAGTCCATGTATTATGTTAACTTATTCTTCAATTTTTTTTTTTTGTGAAAAATCAAAAATTTCTAATTTTGAAAAAGAAAATAAGATTTTTCTAAATTAGACTTTGTGCATAAATCAAAAAGGAAATGGCATATATATAATACATAAAGGCCATTCGTGGCCTTTTGGGACAATATATATTAAGGGGTATTGACATAAATGTCACTTTTTTAAACTTAATTTTTATTTATGTCATAAAAAGTTAAAAGCTCTTATGTCACAAACTTAGACTATGTCTCACTAAGACATCTTCGCATGTCCTATCGAGACATATCTGCATGTTCCTCCGGGACATTTTCATGTCCTTTTAGGGCATGTCACTACCAAGATATGTCCCTCAGGAACATGTGACATGTCCCACTAAGATATGTCCGCATGTTCTTTCGGGATATTTTCTGGTGTCTCTCAGGGATATGTCACATGTCCTACTGAAATATGTCTATATGTTCTGCGGGATATTTTTCAGTGTCTCTAGAGAATATGACACATGTTCCACCAAGACATGACTGCATGTCCCTTAGGGACATTTTTTTTTCCTTCAGCGACATTTCTTTGTATCTATCTAGGACATTTTTTGATGTTTGGGATATGTCTTTTATGTTCCTCTGAGATATTTTTCGCTGTCCCTCTGTGTTTTGCAAACGGGAAAAGCATTGTTTTGCAAACGAAATCGGTACATCCTTTCATTATTTTTAATAATCAGCAAAAAAGAGAACTATATCATTATCAGACTAGTGGTAAAAGTGATACACAACTGTAAAACAAAGTAATGGTCTTCTTTTGGGTGAGATAATATACAACTCTTATCTAGGACTTGGATCAATAACGTCAATCGATGCATATATTATTCAAAATTACAAACTAAAATTGCTCTCAAAAAATTAAGAAATAAATTTCAAATTTGGTATATAACCTAATTAACACATTTGTAATTTCTTATTCGAGACATTTCATAGCCACATTTTTTAGTGAAAAGAAGAATTTTGAGGGTTTTTAATTGTCCACGAAACGCAAAAACTTGGTCCAAAAAAGAATATTAAAAGGACTTGGGGGAAAATCTAGTAAAATGTGGATTTATTTTCCTTATGGGAGGAGATTTTACCAAGAGTTCCTCATTCTCTACTTCATTTCCACTCGCCTTGTCGGTGACGCCAATTTTGCCAGCTTCATCAGTTCTGGAAATTCAAGATTACAACGAGAAGACAGGTCTTGAAACCTTTACTAACGAGGATGGTGGATCTCGATCGTTGCTTCCCAAGGATCATCGGAGGGGCATTGGAAGAAAGAAGCTCCATCAAGGATGTCGGTCATGGCTTCCGAAGGCTTATCGGAGGAACGTCGAAAGAAAATACAAAGGGCTCGTTTGGTTGGATATTTGAATTACGGTTCAAATTATTTTACTACAGTATTTTTTCTCATAAAAATTTAAATCTTCATTTAAATATTCTACTTAAATACTCGAACCAAACGGGCCCAAAAAGTATCCCTTAGGTTTTGGCTAAATACAACATTTGTCTTTACATTTTTTAAATTCAAAAAGTATCTTTTATGTTTTTCAAATCAAACAAAAACTACCCCTTTTGTTTAACTTTTTTGGTTTCTTCTTTTTTAAATGATCAAACTATCCTTGAAGTACAAACACAATCCAAGATATGTATTGAGTTATGTTAAATTCTAAACCCCCTCTTAGATTCACTATCGACACGACATCTGAAGATGAAATTAAAACCTTTAAAAAGAATAAAGACTTAATATTATTTGATCACGTTGCTCGAGCCCAAAAAATTCAAATGAGAGTTTTCAATATTTTGTTTTTTAGTTTCAATTTCCTCTTCAAATGAAGAAAAAAAAAACTTATACCCTTAAAAAATTGAAATAGGTATTCAAAATTTCATTTATATCAATGGTAAATTTAAAAAGGGGTTTGAAAGTTAGCATAACCCAACACATATCTTGGATTGTGTTTATGCTTTAAGGATAGTTTGATCATTTAAAAAAAAAAAAGAGAGAGAGAGAAACCAAAAAAGTTAAAAGAATGAATGGTTTTTGTATGATTTGAAAAACATAAGAGATATTTTTAAAATTTTAAAAAACCCAAAGATAAATGTTGTATGTAGCCAAAACACAAAAAATACTTTTTGTATTTTCTCGAATTCGATATGGAGAAGCTCCGGAGGTGGAGAAATCAGAGGAGAGAGAGAGAGAGAGAGAGCGAGAGAGGAGAGAGGAGAGTGAGAGGAGGGAGTACACGGGAAAGAGAAAAAAAAATGGGGAAAATGTAAAATAGATACTCTTTTTTTTCGTCTTTTTGAAATGTGGCAGATTCTGGCATATATTTTTTTTAATCTGTATAGTTTGTAGCATAAAAAATAGATTAGTATAAAAGGTGATATACTGTATAATTTTCTCGTATTTAAAGTGCACAAAGTGAGATAAAATTTTTCATTTGTTTAATTATTAATTTGAATAAATAGGAAACTTAACTCACGTCCAATATATACGTGTCAAATAGTTACATTTCTCCCTCTCACTTTCTCTACTTCCTTGTTTATTACTCGTTCGAAGGTTGCTGTTATTCGAGGCCATTCTTTGGTGGAACATTTACTTTCTTACCTATTGTAATATATATTTGGACGATCTGTCGTAAAGGAGTTGGTGTGCTAGCATTAGTACCCAATGGACATACTTTATTAACTTTTAATAATAACAGTTAAATTAATCTTTAATTAATTAATTATTTAATTATTAATTTCAATATTATTTCATTAAAGATCTAAAACTACACCATAGATCAATGTTTGCATTAACAAGTTTATTAACTTACTAAACAAAACTCTTCCCAAAAAAAAAAAGTTACCTTTTACGGTACAAAGCAAGAATTTAGTTTTTTTTTTGCTAGAAACTATTTTTGTTTGTTAAATTTTTTTTTTTGTTGATGAACCTTTTTTTTTAAAATGAGTTTTTTAATGCAAAGTAAATTTAGTCTGAGTGTAGATTCTTAACGAGCTTATTAATAAGTTTTCGACTTTATTAGAAGGTAAAAAATTCAAATCTTCATCCTCTAGTTTCAAAAGAAAATTTTTTCTCAATTGTCTTGTCTATCTATAGGAGCCGCTGCTGGCGTTGTTGTATTCTAGTGACGGATGAGCTTTTAAGAGTCTGTTTAATTCGAGCATTTGAATAAAGTATTTGGATGAAGATTTAAATTTTTATAAAAAAAATACTGTAGCAAAATAATTAGAATAATGATTTAAACTACAAAATAAACGCACTTTAAACATCTTCATTTTATCAGAAAATCTCACCATTCTGATTTCTGTTCTGTTGACAACATTAATTGTTTTCTGATCTGTTGATTTTTCCTTAATGATTTGCTTAATCGGATGATTCGTATTAGGCTTTCGTCTTTTTTTTTTTTTCCAGAAGCAGAAAAGGAAGAAAAGAAATATGTCCTCTTTGACTAGTTCAAATTGCTTGGGTCTGTTGAAAAAAAAGACCTTTTTCAGAGTGAGAGAAAACCCACATTTTTACCTCTGGAAGCGAGAAACACGGAGAAAGAAGCTTGTTTCTTTTTCTTACTACAATGACTTCTACCTCCTTCGTGGCTTCTAGCTCCTCAATTGATTTAAAATTTTTCAGGATAATTTTCAATGCAATCCTTGAGGAAAATACGCTAATAAGTGAGTTCTTCCTTATTTTGTAAATGGATAGTTTTGATTTTATGTAGCCTATATAATCTAAAGAATCTCATTCTTATTATCTCACGCTTATTATCTGTAGCATACTTTGTAGTCTTGTGATTTTAGATCATAACAAAAAGCAAACTGAAACTGTTAGAAGAATGGAATCACACGAGTATAACATTGTTTTCGTCTCCCGGTCCTCCAGACCCTACTACACTCGATTCCTCTCTTAACCAAGTTTTTCCAGTTGGAAGAAAATCATGAAAACAATGCCAAACAAAAATTTTTATCTTTAAATGATAGACAAATGACATATGAAATCTATACTATAAAATGAAAATAGACTTTTTTCAGCTTAACTTACACCGAATAGTCTCCCGCTTATACCTAATAGTCTCCCATACTATGAATGTTAGCAGTATAGCATATAAAAATAAACAAACAAATTACTGCAGTGACAAAATTTAAAAAGGTAAAATTATTGAACCTTAAAGCGAAGGAAGATGAAGGGCCCGTTACATTTGAGAACTATTATGACTGAATGGACTCAAGTTTAAATTTAAACATTGTTAATCCTTTCAATTCGTGTTTTGTGTCTTGAAATTTCAAATATTTTGAATCATTTTTTCAGACCTTTCAATCTAAAAACCCGAGTTCACCCTCGAGGTTGTTTTCTTGAGACTTCAATGCGTATGCTATAGTAACTATTCTCTGATCCAAACTCGTGTGATTCCTCTGCTTTACAATAGGGATTCTCTGCAATCTCTTTGCCCAAATGTTTTTTACCGTTGAGGGTTATTGCTCTGCAATAAATCCCCCAACTGTAAACTGGGTATGGTTGATGCTATTTTTCTCTCTGGGCCTGTCTCTCTCCCTCGCTCTCTCTCTATCAAAATGGCAAACCATTGTTCCGTCGGTGAGAGATTGTGCCCTCAACTTGCTTGTCTTTTCTGTCGATGTAGATCGAGCCAGCGTAAACCATATCTAACGCACTGTCCGTTGTTGAGGTATTATCATCGTTGGCGTCAAAATAGGCGATCGATGTCCTCTCAAGTTGCTTGGGTTCAGCCTGAATCTACCCAATCGTCAATGGCCTCAAGCACAGTAAGTTATTCAAGCTGAAACCCTTTTTTTTTATTGCATTGCTCGATTTTTTTTTTTGGCCATAAACCTGGCTTCGCCGCCCTTGTGCAGGTCGGCTCCCTTGGTACACCTCTCCGTATCTGCGCCAGTACATGTCGGCCTTTTCCTTTCTTTGTTGTCGTCTTCGACCTTCCCCGCCCCGACTTGTCATTTTTGCCCTACCCACCCTCTTTTTTTTGTCATTTTGGCGACCCCACTTCCTCCCCCAAGCATTTGGTAGCTATCGTATTCCACATCCCTCCACAACGCTCTGTGAGCTATGAACTTTTTCTATTTGGTTTGGTATGATTTGTTTACTTTGATTTGTTTATGAAATGTGAACTATGAGGCAGTGCATTTTGATTTGTCATGGCCCAAAGCATATTTATCATTACACATATATGATTTGTCATAAGAATTTATAAACGTATGCAAAATAAAACTAAATGAATACAACCCTCTGTGAGCTCTGAACTTTTTCTACCATTGCTTCCCATTTGGTTTGCTTTGATTTGTTTATGCAATGTGAACTGTGAGGCAGTGCATTTTGATTTGTCATGCCCCAATGCATATTTTCCATTACACATATATGCAAAACAGAACTTAAATGAATACAACCCTCTGTGAGCTCTCAACTTCTTCGACCATTGCTTCGCATTTGGTTTGCTTTGATTTGTTTACTTTGATTTGTTTATGCAACGTGAGCTATGAGGCAGTGCATTTTGATTTGTCATACCCCAATGCATATTTTCCATTACACATATATGCAAAATAGAACTTAAATGAATGCAACCCTCTGTAAGCTCTGAACTTTTTCTACCATTGCTTCCCTTTGGGTTTGCTTTCATTTGTGTACATTTATTTGTTTATGCAATGTGAAGTGTGAGGCAGTGCATATATGATTTGTCATAAGAATTTATATACGTATGCAAACATTAACTAAATGAATACAATACACAACAATAAAAAATACATAATCAACAAGTAGACAAGGAAAATGATTAAAAAAAGAACCTGTATCGAAAAAAATGAGAAAAGAGAAGTACTAGTCTAGTAAAGTTGTAAAAGTTTAGAGAGGAGGAACTTTTTTTTCTTATAGAGCAAAGATTTTGTTTTGAGAAGGAAGATTTCCGTAGTGTATAAGAATAAATTATTATAAGAAGTAGTTGTGTATCTACTAGGAAATTTCTAGGAGCTAGAAAGGAAAGAGCAAAAGAACTAAAAGTCACCACTAAAAGGGATATTGACAGTGACAAAGTTTATAGCTCTCTAGTATGAAATGATTCACAAAAGTTCAACTGAAAAGCAAAAAATTGACAAATCACTTTCTACTTTGCACAAGACATCTCGGTGGATTTAACAGAGGCTTTGCAATTACCCAACTCGATTTCTAAAACAGGATACATAATGTAATGTATAAGGATACATGTATACATAGAGAGCAAAGATTTGGTTTTGAGGAAGATCTCTGTGATTGTATATACATGTATGCATTCATATATACATAATGATATATTCACACACGCACTACTTGATCAACCTCTACACTGGAGTCAAGACAACCAATTATAAAAATCTCCCAGGATTAACACATAAGCAATACCGTTCAAAAGCCATTAATGCAAGCTACGTACTTGCATGTGGTTTAGTTTTACAAACTTGTACTAATTAAGTTTATATATATATGTATTTGTTTAATTAATTTGAAGACTATCTAATTAGTTAAGAACAAGTGAATTATAGAGTGCTATCAGTTTATGTTTTTTCTCATATGAACTGTGACCATATACCTATGAATTAACACGAATTATGCAATGTGCAATGTTAACATATGCACTGTGAACTGTGATTTATTGTGATCTGTGATTAGTGCCCTGTAAAATGTTAAACATTGAAATGTGTTGCATGAATATTGAAATGTGAACTCTGTACATGTCACGACCTAGGGGCCGTGACGGAGATAAATTAAATTAAATAAGATCAATAAAAATTAGCAGCAAGTTAAACAAGGTAAATAAATATAAAGGAAATTACTTAGCCGAAATAAACCTAATCGACAATCACCATCACGTGAATGCTTACCACAAAGGTGGGTAGGTAATTAAATTGCAAATAATAATAATAACAACAACACAAGACAATTGAAAATCATCATTTTTAGAATAAATTATACTTTGTAATTGACAGACATCGATATCGGGACAAGTCATTGTTGGAAAAAACAGTGTGAGGTACGTAGCGAAAATTTTAAAAAAATTTAACATCAGAGTATTTTTCCAAAACACAAGTTTGACATGCTAAATGTATAAATTAAACAGATCTTACTAATCTTTATGTGTCGAAGAACCTCCGCAACTTGTGAAGAGAAGTAATGTTCTAGAAGAGCCTTAACCAACTGATCTTCTTTGCTATTCTCTATCCACGATCGGAGTGAGTGTGGGCTCACACATACAGCTCTTCCACCGGTGACTCTCCTTCCAACCAATCGAGAGAACCCAAAGCTAGTGTTTGTGATTTGTGAACAAAAGCTCTCAGGGAGTTTTTAGATGCTCACCAGAAGAGTATCACTCTTAATCTCTCAATTGATCTGAGTAACTCATGAGACTTACTCCCTTTATATAGCGATTGGTCCTGGGGTCAGTCCTTATCAGATTAGGTCTCAAAAACTCGAAACAGAATCAAGTTCGGATCAATATCTGATAAGATCTGCGTGAAAACGCGTAATCTTATCTCTCGCTGATCGGCAGGCCGAACTGCCGCGTAAATATCTCAGTGAATCTTTTATTTTCCACCCGAGATTCTATAGGATAAAGTCTCAGTTTTGATTCAAATAACCCAATAGAGAAGTTATCTGATCAAAACAAACTTTATCAAGATAATCTCTAAGAAAATAAATCAATTCACAATAATTCTACAAGTTTATCTTGATTTAATTTATCCAATTAAATCAACCGATAAACAGACAAGAATTATCCGATCCCAATAATTCAACAAGTTTATCTTAAATTAATTTTATTACAAAATTAATTTAACCAATAAATAGACATGAATTATTTGATTCTTTCAAATTTTAAACCAATCCGATAAATCCGACATAAGTCACCAATTATTGAAAAAGCACGTCGTATCGTTACAGGATTTTGTGAGCTAGCAAAGGGGACCAAAATGGACCTATAAAATTCAGGCTCTCGATAATTATGAACCCAATATCCCAGATATATATTTCACATCACTAAAAGCTTGGAGCTGCACTCTCGAACTTTATAGAATTACGAAGCCCGTATAGCTAAGTCTTCATGACATATCAAAGTGTATCGTATCCCCATATGATAATCCATAATCAGCTTAAACACAAGTTCTGTCTTACCTTCCCGATTATTTTCATCTTACGTTCCATTATCTCACCATTAGAAAACTTACATCCAAAGATAGTATACCATTCGGTTACACCTATGTATCCAAATGATTGAGCGCTCCAGTTTTTCAAATTACAGGATAACGCATATAAGAGGATATCATTACTCCTAAAGAGGAGCTATGGATTCCATATCTATAAATAACAAGTCTACGCTATCAAGAGTCATGCCTCCAACGTACCAGCATGCATACCATTATTGAGATGTGGGAGTCACCCTGTGATACATCAAAAGACACAAGTCGAGACAACGGGCCCACTATCCATCTTAGGATTAAGATACAATACAAATGATTGTCTAAAGTGAATCGATTTGTCAAGACATAATTATTAATCCAAATCGATACACTTTGTGTCCCAATCCAACACATCGTCACCTATGACAACGTGCCAATGTTTCTATTCACGGAGTCCAACTCCGATGGTCAAGACAAACCATCTCCCAATAGGGATATAGACAACATAATAATCTTTGCATGAATAAAGTGCCTAACTTTATTCCCTCGATTGCGGATCATATGTTTTAGACTGTCACCTTAAGAATCGTGTCTTCCGCATAATCAGTCCATTATATGCCCAATTCTTAAAGGTTTAGACTAACAGTCTCAGACTACTGTTTGCTTGACATACATTCAACAAGTATGAATGTAAAGAGGATAAGATTTGGTATATATAAATGAATAAATTCTTTATTGATAAAAATGTCTCCAAAAAACGTATTATATTTTTACTCCTTAGGGCATACATATCTAACAGTCATATAATACACGTGTCATACAATAGTTTCAAAGAAAAACACCATTTCTACTCATGCTCCTTCTTCTTCAAACCTTGGAGGGGAATTTAAAAAAAAAAAAACAAAACAAAACATGAGCAAAAGGCTTAGTAGGATAATCAATTGAATCACATTGTTTAAAACTAGCAAACATAGATAGAAGTGTTGTTTGCAAATCATACTTACTAAAACAAAATCTCAAGATCTTAATAAATCCAATAAATACTCACTTATATATAACTTGCTAAGACATCACCGCACGGGTTTTGAGAATCGAGAAGAATATCAAAAATACAATTTCTTAAATGCATAAAAATAACTTCAACATCAAACAGAGATCATTCTTAAGAATTTATTTAAGAATTAAACTTTGGTCAAAACAATTTATAAAAGGGATTGCCAAAGAAGGAATAAAAAATATAATACCTCATTTTGAAATTTAATACTGTTTGCTCCAAACAAAATTCAACATAAGCTCCATTTACGTTCAAAACCTAAAAAATTGCATTTAAAGTCAGGAATTACGTTCAACAAATATAATTATGCTAATTTAATTATCAGTGTGCCTTTAAAGTCCAAATAGTCATGACACAAAATTATAATCCTTTTTAAAACACCTCTAAATCATTAAACGTTAAAAACTAAGAGTAAAACTTCCATTTCATGTTGCTCAATCGACCTGCCAAACATCTAGGTCCAGCCTGTCGAACTGCTGGTGTTCGGCTTACTGACCATTTGAGTCTAGCCTATCGAACAATTTGAATCTGGCCTGCCGAAGTATGAGTTTGGCCTGTTGATCTGTTGAAATCTGAAAAATTCTAGATTTTAAGTCTTGGCCAATCTAAGCTCAAAAGCTTAATTTAACTTGTTTTATAGTTCCAAGAGTATAAAAGTTGTACAAAAAAACATAGAAACATAGTTTAAAACAATAAAAAATTATTTTCCTTAATTTTAACACCAAAATTATACTTTAACAACCAAAACTTTGAAAATGCAAAACCCGTAAACACCACAGACCTGATTTAAAACAAAATCTTTATAGTACAGCAACATGCATGTATTTATCCTTTAAAATCTCAGATAACAAATTGAAGAAAATATTGGTGTAGATAACATTTAGATTAAGATTTAAAAGAATAGAGGAAAATTTTTAGATTTTTTTTTTTGGAGAAGCCTACCTTACATTTCTTGTTAAAATGTGAACACTTGTGACGAGTTCATCTCTGTTTGTTGCAAGAGAGTAAAAATGCTCCTTTGCAATCTGTAAGAGAGAGCAAGGAAAAGAATGACACGTGAAGAAAGAAAGAGAGAAAGTATGCACAAGAAAGAAATAGAATGGAAGAGTGGAAATTTTTATAAACAACCCAAATATAAAGAGAAGGGCTTGCATGGCATTTTGTAAATAAGGGGATGTATGGTGCAAAAGTGTCATTTGACATTTAAAAATCAAAAAATAGATTTTTAAATATAACATATGCAAAAAAATTTTAAATGGCTGAAATTAACATCTAAATCACACTCAACACAATTAATAATTAAACTTAACAAAATTAATTTTACTTTGAAATTCATGGATGTTACAGTACACTTAAATGTGAAACGTGCAATGTAGACATTGGCATTAAATGTCAACTGTGAAATGTGAAGTGTGAAATTGTGAGTTGTTTACACTTCTTCTTAAATGATTTCCATATTTGATTGATTAGATTTTTTTCCCTTCTTTTTTTGGTTAATAGAAATTGAACTTGATAAGTGGTTTGGTACTACATTACAATCTTAGAACAAGGGCTAGCTATGATGAAACTCATTATTGCTTTGTCATGTTGGTTGAAGTATTATTATTGTGGATTGTTGCGCTTATAATGCTAGTGTGCTCTCGGTTGATTATGCATAGCAATTTCCTGTGTGGGGGTTATACTTTGACCAATCCATTGGCTGTTACTTTCGATGTCGGTTGGACTCCCCACACGTGTGACCTTTCCCTACTCTATGTTACCTATCATTTTCACTCGTCCTTTTGCATATAAACCGATCGTAGTATTGCTATGGACATTACAAGTGCCAATCCACAATGCTTATGCTCCTAATCCGAAATGGAAGAAGCTGTAATTCTAAGCCAGATTTATATCTAAATTGTTATTAATTTCCTTTGTTACGTTATTTTCTTGTATTATATGCATCTGCATTGGTGGTTGCCAACTCAGTGATTGAACTGTGAAAATGGAAAAGATGGGGAAGAAAAAGAGCAATGATGAGGCAATCATTAATTGGAGCAGACAAAATGAGAAAACATTGTTATTATAGTTGGTGGACCATCAAACAACCACTCTTGGATGATATCCTTCAGCGACTAATTGGCACCTGTAGGCATTGGAAGTTTTAGGTTCAGGTGTTGCTAGGGAACATTCAAACAAAAGAGAAACCGATTGAGAAATATTTTTCATCTATATTTTGTCCTCATGAATACAAGTGGCCTTGGTTGGGATCTTGAAACTAGGGCTGTTCATTGTGAGTTGGAGTATTTAGATGATTTTTTAGTTGTAATCCCTTTGGTTTTTGCCTTTAGTAATTCTTGCAAATACTATTGAACTTACATGTATTGTGATGTTAATGAGTGTCTCATTTGATGTCCAGAGAACCCCTCATGTGAAAGACTTAATTGGTAAGGCAGTGCCCACTTGAAATTTGATAGCACAACTATTCCACAGAGAGTCTACCATTAGGAATCATGCTGTGGCTTCAGCTTCTACACGTCTGAACGAACCTCTTAGCCCGTAGAGAAGCATAGATAAGCATGAAGGAGTCTCTGAGCAGTTAGACATAGAAGATGGTTATAACAACCTAGAAGACAGGGCATACATTTCAAATTTGGCAGGGGTTGATGGCCACAGATCTGGAGCACGTAAAACAATTAGAAAGAGGCCAGTGCAAAATTTTAAAAAAATTTTATATTAAAGTATTTTCCAAAACACAAGTTTGACACGCTATATACATAAATTAACTAGATCTTACTAACTTTGTAAATGCTGAAAAGCTTCCTCAATCAACAAAAACAAGTAACATTTTAGAAGGACCTCAACCAACTGACCTTCTTTGCTATGACAATGTGTCAATGTTTCTATTATTGGAGTCCACCTCCGATGGTTAAAACAAACCATCTCCTAATAGGGATATATACGACATAACAATCTTTACATGAATAAAGCGCCCAACTTTATTCACTCGATTGTGAATCATATGATTTAGACCATCATCTTAAGAATTGTGTCTTCCGCATAATCTATCCATCATCTACCCAATTCTTAAAGGTTTAGACCGATAGTCTTAGACTATTATTTGCTTAACATACATTCAACAAATATGAACGTAAAGAGGACAAGATTTGGTATATAAATAAATTCTTTATTGATAAAAATATCTCCAAAAACATATTACATTTTTACTCCTTATGGCATAAATGTCCAGCAATCTCCCACTTGCATTGAGTGAGTAAATATGTCAAATCTTGCATTCCCATAGCTTCCACATGCCTCTCAAAAACTCTCCTTGTAAGTGTCTTTGTTAATGAATCAGCTAGATTGTCCTTTGACGCGATTTTGCATACCGTGACATGTCCGTCCTTGACGAAGTCCTTTATCACATAATACTTCCGATCAATATGCTTACTCTTCTTGTGAAATCTTTGTTCCTTGGCATTAGCCACCGCCCTACTGTTATCACAGTACAGTGATACCGCCTTATCCATACCAGGAACTACCTCAAGATCCCCAAGGAACTTACAGA
Organism: Artocarpus heterophyllus; assembly: GCA_025403435.1. Classification (NCBI taxonomy): domain Eukaryota; kingdom Viridiplantae; phylum Streptophyta; class Magnoliopsida; order Rosales; family Moraceae; genus Artocarpus; species Artocarpus heterophyllus. Next base: position 33,152,376 of record CM046350.1, read on the forward strand.
GCCACACTGCTTCTTTTGAAGCATCACTAGCTGCCACATACTCGGCCTCCATCATTGAATTCGATGTGCAATCTTACTTCACACTTCTCCAACTGATGGCACCACCACCCAGAGTAAACACAAAACCCAAAGTTGATCTCTTAGAATCCAAACAGGATTGAAAATCTCAGTCAGTATATCCTAGAAGAGTCAGGTCCTCATCCAAATACACAATCATATACCCCCGAGTCCTTCTCAGATACTTGAAAATATGCTTTACTGCAACCCAATGGTTCGGTCCTAGATCTGCCTGAAATTGACTTACAATCCCGACTGCATAACAAATATCCGTCCTGTGCAAAGCATGGCATACATGAGACTACCCATTGCCGAAGCATAAGGCACCTTTTTTTATGTATTCTCTTTCTTCCTCAGACTTTGGACAGTCTTTCTTAGAAAGAGTAATTCTAGACCTAGATGGTTGCCCACCTTTCTTGGAATCCTGCATTACAAACCTCCTGAGAATTTTATCTATGTAATCGGCCTGGGATTAAGCTATCATTTTGTTCTTCCTATCTCAAAAGATCTGGATACCGAGAACAAAATTAACCTCACCCAAGTCCTTCATGTTAAACTGCTTCGTCAACCATAATTTAACCGATGATAATGCCCCAACATCGTTGCTAATTAGCAGAATATCATATACATAGAGCAGTAGAAAAACCACCTTCTCATCCTTAATGTGTTTGTAAACACATGGCTCATCTATATTTTTTTCCATAAGTCTTCATTACTTGATCAAATCTTATGTTCCAAGAACAAGAAGCTTTCTTAAGTCCATAAATTGACTTTAGCAGTTTACAAACCTTACCCTCTTGGTGGGTTGTTCTATTTAAATGGACTCATCAAGATAGCCATTTAGAAAAGCCATCTTAACACCCATCTGCCAAATCTTGTAGGCAAGAGCAGCAGCTATGGACAAGAGAATTTGGATAGACTTAAGCATGGCCACAGGCGAAAAGGTTTCCTCGTAATCGATTCCTTCCTTTTGTGTGTAACACTTAGCTACCAGTCTAGCCTTAAAGGTTTTGACCTTTCTATCCACTCCTATTTTTCTCTTGTAGATCCACTTACACCCTATGGGTTTTACCCATTTGGGAATATCTACAAGCTCCCAGACCTAATTAGTCTCTATAGACTTCATCTCCATGTTCATGGCCTCTGTCTAGAGTTTCAAATCAACATCCTCCATAGCCTCTGTGTTAGTATATGGATCTCTATCATGTTTATCCGATTCAGCCAAAAAGGCCTCACCATTAAACATATACCTCTTCGGTTGATGCCCGATCATTCTACTACGCTGAAGCCCCTTAGGTTATTATTTGGGTTCATTTGGTTTTTTTGCACATATCAGAACTGTTTCATTCGAAACCTCCAGAGTGAATGGATCACTCCTTAACTCCTCAAGCACCACTTTTCTTCGAGACTTAAATTTGTCCATGTAACTCTCCTAAAGAAAAGTCGCATTAATCGAAATCATGACTTTATTTTCCTTCGAGTTATAAAATAACCCCCTTTAGTCTCTTTTGGATATCCTACAAATATGCAAACTTTCGAACGTGCTTCCAACTTATTCACATCCTTAAATAGGACATGAGCCAAATATCCCCTTATGCGAATGTGGTTTAAGGATGTCTTCTTGCCCATCCATGACTTGTAAGGAGTTTTACGGATCGATTTTGAAGGTACATTGTTTAAAAGATAACATGCGGTTTGTAGTGCATATCCCTAAAGGATAAAGGTACTGATGAATAACTCATCATGGACCTTACCATGTCTAAAAATTTCCTATTCCTTATCTCTGCTACGCCATTCTGCTGTGGAGTGCCCGGCACAGTCAAATGGGATAAAATCACATTTTCTAATAAGTGTCTTAGAAACTCATCAGAAAGGTATTCTCCTCCTCGATCGGATCAAAGTGCGTTTATAGGTCTACCTAATTGCTTTTCTACTTCAGCCCGAAACTCCCTGAACTTGTCAAAAGTTTCACTTTTATAGTGCATCAGGTACACATACCTATACCTTGAGTAATCGTGAATAAAAGTGACAAAATACTCAAACCCTCCTCATGCCCGGATGTTTATTGGTCTACAAACATCACTATGCACAAATTCTAGAACCCCTTCGGCCCTATTACCCTTAGACCCAAATGGTCTTTTGGTCATTTTACCCTCGAAACAAGATTCACAGTGAGGTGTAGATTCTACATTTAAGTGACTTAAAGGTCCATCCCTTATCAACCTTTGAATCCTATTTAGGTTAATATGACCAAGGCGTAAATGCTAAAGACAAGTTTTGTTAGAGTGAGAATTTTTAAGTCTTTTAGAGTTATTATCATTTATCTCAGCATTAAGCAGTAAGTTCATCTTACGTTTTATAAAATATAGATTATTTTGTATCCATCCAGAACAAATAAAAGATTTATTTTTACAAATCACCACTTTATTATTAAAAGAAACCAAATAGAAGTCTTTAAATAAACAAGCTACAGAAATTAAATTCCTCTTAAATTTAGGAACATAAAACAATCTCGTAAAATTAAATTCCTATAATTATCAAAATAAAGATGAATGTCTCTCACTGCTTCCACTAAGACCAAGGATCCATCGCCCATCCAAAGCATGAAGTCTTCACAAAGCAGATTTCTCATTTCTTTGGACCCCAACAGAGAAACGTTAATATGATTAGTTGCACTGGAATCTATGACCCAAATGTCACTAGATTCCTTAACCAAACAAGTTTCTAAATACAGAAGATCACACCTACCTTCTTTGAAAAGGAAGTCCTTGTAATGCTTCTTGATCTGCACGACCTTCTCACAGAAGAAGCACTTAAGCTTCTTTGGGTTCTTCTTCTTCTTCTTCTTGCTCTTGTTGTTAACAGAAATAGAAGACTTCCCATTTTTGGCCCATTGTTTCTTTCCATTCCCTGAGTTAGGATTGGAACCAGAAGCAGCCACCAAATTGGCCTCGCCACCAGCAGGAGACTCCTTGATCAACAGTTCGAACTCCTGCAACTGGTTCATTAATTCTATTAAGGTCATATCCCGTCAATTGCTCAAATTAAAAGTAACTCTAAACGGAATAAACTCCTTAGACAGAGTCTCAAAGACCATAGTCATCTGAGTTTCAATATCGATGTTGGCTCCATTGGTTTGAGCCTCCGCGAGGTAACCCATGACCAACATCATGTACTCCTTTACAGACGTCCCAGGCCTCTGCTTACAGTTTAAGAGTTTTCAAAGCACCCTTGCCACTTTGTTAGGGCTTGGCCTCTAAACATGTCTTCAAGATTATCCAAGATCTGCTTCACAGTCTCATAATCTTCATGTTGAGCCTAAAGCACGTTATTCATGCTAGCCATAACGTAACAACAGGCCTGATCGTTTGTATCTTTCCAGTGATCGTACACTTGGAATTGCTCATAAGTGGAGTCTCCTGTAGGCTCAGGAGGACAAGGGGTTGTTAGCACAAATTTCAATTTCTCAAAGGAGAGGACGATATCTATGTTCTGTTTCCAATCATTATAATTCTCTTCGATTAGTTGGTTTTTGTCAAGTATTGGAGATAAAGCGTTTTTAGGGGGTGTTTGGCAGTGGTGGGAACCACTCAGTTCTCACCACAATCTCAGTTATGAACAGTGTAAAGCTCTCACATGCTACAGTAATAATAAAAAAATATGTTACAGTATAAAACTCTCACATGCTACAGTAAAAATGGTTCCCACCACTAGTTCCTACCACCTTTCCAAACACCCTATTAGACATTTTTAATCTACAAAAACGAATCATATACCAAACATAAGCGAACATACCATAATCATTTAGTAAGATAACACAATCATGTAAAAACATGCAAATGTGTTTATGTGTCAAAACCTTGAAAATATCACAACCTTACAATGATAATTTCTAACTCAGAATTCAACAAGCTCCTAGAGGATTCATGCCAAATTCAATCAGGAACACGGATCCCCTCCTGATTAATATATGCCATCCAGGAGCCGTATGATCCAACATATATTAATAATCATTTCTTTGGCCATTAATTTTATTAACAGAGCTCCTAAGGGAGGTTAATAATAAAATTAACATAAGTGTATAACCATCATTTCAATATTTTATCCATGATTTATAATCACCACCTAGGGGTGTGCAACCATAAATCATGCAAAAATACATTATCCTCTCAGAGATCTAACCTGGTACATGATAGAGATCCCTTCTTGGAAGTCGGGACCACCATGTTCTTCCTATGGACCAACAATGGAGGCCTTAGGTCCTCTCTTCGAAAACCTTCTCCCACTTAATCTTTTAAAATCAAGGTTTTATTTTAAAAACATGCATGAACAATCTTAAATGAGCAGCACTCCTTATTCTATATGGCATGTTGTCAATATACATGGTAAATCATATTATAATACAGACAAGCAAAGCTATAAGTAAAATAATAATAAATAACTATAATATTATGGTTCACCTTAGAGAATAAAAAACAAAGATTACAAGAGAATAATCGAAACATTTTATCGATTCTTCATCCTTGAATCCTTAAGCTGTATCTTTCTTCATGTAATGCCCATCTTCAAGTCTTTAATCCCGTATGAATCAAATACTACAATTTTTGGTCATTTCTAAATTTTAATGTTTCTTAGAATTGTCCCAAAAATAAAATTAAAACTGCATTGAAAGCTGCACCTTTTTTAGAAAATTTTTTAGCTCTTTGCCAGTAAGCTGATCTGGGTGATCGGTCTGCAGGTCATAACCCACAGCCTGCCAATCTTTACAGATCGGTATGCCGATTCACGACTAATTGGCCTGTCAAACCAGAAGTTTGGCTTGCCATAAGAGCCACTTGATTTCAACCCCTCTGACGGCCTGCCGAACCTCATGCTTGGCCTACCGATCTACGACCATCAGCCTACCAAACAAAGAGTTCGGCATGCCGACCGAGCAAAAATCACCCTTTCTAGAAAATACAATTTTTAATGCAATTTATGATTTTTATTTTCAACAATGCAAAAATATAAAATTAGAGACTCGGGAAATACCTAGGAATGCCATCATCCATCTCCTAGATCCGCCTTCTATATCTGTCTTTTCTGAACGATTATTTAATTATTTAATTACAAAATTCTTACAAATTTAAAATTAAATAATAATCTCTAGACAGAGATGATAGTCTGCCATCTAATTACATGAAAAACCTAGATACACATTTTAACCTGTAAGGAATCATAACCGGTATAAATTAATTAATAAATTAATAATTAAATAATAATTTAATCAACCATAATTAATTAATAAACATTCACCATATAATCCATAACAACATATAAAATTATATAGAAACCTAGAGTACCAACTCTCTATAAAATTAAATTCAAGTATAAAAGAGATCAAAATCACATAATTTATACCTATAGCATGATCACAAACTTGTAAATTTACATAAAAACCTTGGCTCTGATATCAATTGTTGGAAAACTAATCTGCAACAGAATTTTAAAATTTTTTTATATCAAAGTATTTTCCAAAACAAAAGTTTGACACATTATATGCATAAATTAACCAGATCTTACTAACCTTATACATGCCAAAAAGCTTCCTCAATCAGTGAAGAGAAGTAACGCTCTAGAAGAACCTCAACCAACTGGCCTTCTTTGCTATTCTCTATCGACGATCGGAGTGAGTGTGGGCTCACACGTATAGCTTTTCCTCCAGGCTTGTCACAATCCGCCTTTTTGGGCTGTGATAAAACTCTTTCTTACTTACTTTATGACAAAAATTTAAGAATTTTTTTTTTAAAAAAAGGGAAATAAATAATTTACTTACATTAACTTTGGTAACTCCCAAAATACCTTCACATACTTGTATTTACATAATTAATACTTTTACTTTTATAACATCTTTCTTTTAAACATTTCATATCAAAATAACTTTAAACATACATAGCGAAACATTAAGCAGCGGACTCCATACCCAATTTGCACACCATCCACCCCTCCGCAAGCTCACCATTTGAACTTATTCTAACCTTCTCGTCAGAATACCTACAGCATGAAATACTTAATGAGCTAACGCCTAGTAAGTCCCATATAAACCCACATGCACATTCAATAAAATGCATGATCTCATTATGCTTTCTTATAATCCTTCCTTATCATTATCATTTATTATCTTTAACTAGGGCCCAAGTATTTGTACCATTGTGCACTTAGGTCAACGTAACATCGTGACCATCCTGTAATCCTTAAACTCTCCTTGAGTCAGGAGTCGGTACGACACTTTTCTTAACTTTTGGTGATTCGTTTACCAATTCACTTATTATGGTTATCATGCCATGCATGAAGTGATGATCATATGTTATACATAATATAAATGCTCTTGTACGACGTAGTACACATAGATACATACTTTATATACACACTGGTATGCAGCATAATGTAATTACAGGTACTTAACATAAAATATACACACTGGTACACATTAATATACGCACAGGTATATAACATAATGTACTCATAGGTACTTAACATAAAATATACACACTGGTACACATTGATATACACACAGGTATATATAGCATAAAGTACTCACAGGTACTTAACACAAAATATACACATTGGTATACATTAATATGCTCACAATTATTCATACATGACTATACTCCTAGGTATTCATATCATGGCAAACATACAAGTTTATACTTAATTATACGCACAGATACACATATGCATACATTTCTTTCTAAACCTACATTTCATACTGTAGGTGGGAAGGGTACTTACTCTTTGCGAATGCCGGGCAACTTAACCTAGATTTCCCTTCTCCTAGACTCTTAGGATCCTGTTGGCCAATTACAAAGCCATTAGCCAAATTCTACTATGTTTCGATACGAAACATCCGTTAGTTAATAAATTGAGTTGCATTACTATGTACAACTCTAAAAACCACTATTTTTCTCATTTCTATCTAACTTTACCCTATCGTTTCTAATGAAGGGCAGGAACCTTTCTAGTCTTTTTCTTATCCCATTGGAAACATTTCAAAGCAGTTTGGGTTATTTGGACAAAAATGACAATTTTGCCCTTCGTGGGTCCACTAACCTACCCGAGCTCGATTTCGTTATTCTTACGAAAATAACCACATACTAATTTCAAAATAACACCCTAGTGGGTCAAATCTCTTTATTTCTCAATTATGCCCCATTTTCATAAAACTTTGCGGTTTAGTCCCTAAATTGAAAATTTTGACGATTTTACCCTATGACTAAAATTTACTTCTTTGCATCAAAATTTCCTATTTTTCTCAAGGATCATTTTTACTTAAGGTACCATACCTTAAATCATTTTGAAAAATGACCTTTTTACCATTTAACACTTTTTTCACTTTTAACATATTCTTGAAAAATCAAAAACTCACAAACGATTAAGTTTTTAGACAAATCGTTCGCAAAGCTTAACAGTTTCGTCGAGATCTAAAACTTTTGTGTTTTAACTTTTCTCAAAATCTCACTGTATAGGGGCGTTTTTTAACTATTTTTCAAATCTGTCGAGAAGGAACTTTTTCTTTCAATTTAGTCCCCATGGCATTTTTACAAAAATCCATTTCAAATTTGCAATTCTACCCGTGCAGAAACCATTCCATGCCTTAATCAACACATTCTCATGCTCAAACATCACTTTTGCAAAGTCAAACATCAAAATTACAAAATAATACTTTTTGCAAAAATTGTCATTTTGCACTATAAACCAAAGTTTCACAACTTAAACTTGTCATTCATCACATATACATGAAATTCCATCAAATACATGGTCAAGAACTCACATGGGTTTTAAGAAATAAAAATCAAAACAAAATTCAAAACTTTGAACTTTAAAACTTACCCAAATAACACTTTTTGGATTTCTATCCTTCAAAGTTCCTTTGAACTCCCTCCTATGTTTCCTTTCCATGCAAAAATACCATGGATTAATTTTTGCCCTTTACCCATGAAAAATACCTTAAAAACTCATTAAAAACTTTAGGATTTTACCTTAAAAGTTGTGGGAAATCCTTGTACTTGCTTGTAAAACTTGTTTGGGGCCATTTTTGCAAAGTTTGGGGGCTGAGAAAATTTTTTTGGAAGCTTGGTTTTGGCTACCGGATCTTGGAGCAAAAGAAAGGAAAAAAAAAGTTGTGATAACTATGCCTTAAATGCTTCCTTATCACATTTGATGACTCATGGTCATCCATTAGACTACCCTAGGTGTCCTCATCTTATTGGGTCACATTTCATGGCTTGTTGGCCCAAAAGAATTCAATCAAATGTCCACTTTATGGAATTAAAATTTATACTGTGTAATTTTTCCCTACACAGTATTTTTCCTATACCGCCGTGGTCAATTAGTATACTTTCTATCCTTAGACTGTATAAAAATATTTAATTTACTTTTCGTTTACTTTTGGAGGCTAATCGTGACATTTTTCTTATCTACGTTTTTATTTAGCAGTATTCTTATACTGCACTGGCCTCCTTTCTACCCCCGGTTAAGGTTAGGACAACTTTTATGTCCTATTTACATTCTAATCATCCATTCGTTTATATCACAATTTTACAATTAATTGTGACATAAAATTCATTTTATGGATATTATGCACAAATCTCTGAGTCATCAAACTCATAAAATTTGTATTTTACAATATCCACCATTGCATTACATATGTCATAAAATTTGCAATCAATGCCGTTCATTCATATTTTATTGTAATTTTCATAAAAATTACTATTTTTACAAAATTTTACATTTTTAAGAATAAATTTATTAATTAAACCTAATTAAATATTAGGTTTCATTGATGACATTTCCTCGGTCATTACAAGGCTACTCTCCTTCCAACCAATTGAGAGAACCCAAAGCTAGTGTCCGTGATTTGTGAACAAGAGCTCTTAGGGAGTTTCAGAATGTCAATATTAGAGTTTCACTCTTAATCTCTCAATTGATCTAAATAATAATGAGACTCATTCCCTTTTTATAGAGGTTGGGCTTAGGAGTCAGTCTTTAGCAAATAATGCCTCAAAATTCGAATCAGAATCAAATTTGGATTAATATCTAATGAAATCCGCGTGAAAACATATGATCTTTTTATCGCGAGATCGGCATGCCGAACTTACCCCTTCGGTAGGCCAAACCTGAGGATTGGCAAGCCAAACTATCGATAAAAATCTCAGCGAATTTTTATTTTCCACCTAAGATTCTATAAGATAAAGTCTCAATTTTAATTCAAATAACCCAATAGAGAAATTATCTAATTAAAACAACTTTATCTACATAATCTCTTAGAAAATAAATAAATTCTTGATAATTCCACAAGTTTATCTTGATTTAATTTTGAATAAATTAAATCAACTAATAAACAGACAAGAATTATCCAATCCCAATAATTTAACAAGTTTATCTTGAATTAATTTTGTCACAAAATTAATTCAATCGATAAACAGATATAAATTATTTGATTCTTTTGAATTTCAGCCAATCTGATAAATTTAACATAAGTCACCAATTATTAGAAAAGCACGCCGTATCGTTACAGGATTTTTGTGAGCTAGCAAAAGGGACCTGATGGACCTATATAATTCAAGCTCCCGATAATTATGAAACCCAATATCCTAGATATATATTTCATAATTATCAACTCCAACGCTACTCAACTAAAAGCTTGGAGCTACACTCTCGAAATATTAGAATTACGAAGCCCCGTATAGCTAAGTCTCTATGACACATCATCACATATTATATCTGTATAAGATCATCCATAATCGGCTTAAGGACAAGTTTTGTCTTACCTTCTCGATTATTTTTATCTTACATTCCATTATCTCGCCATCAGAAAACTTATCATCCAAAGACCGTATACCATTCAGTTACACCTATGTATCCAAATTGTTGAGCACTCTAGTTTTTCAATTACAGAATAACACATATAAGAGGATATCACTACTCCTAAAGAGGAGCTATGGATTCCATATCTATGAATAACGGGTCTACGCTATCAAGAGTCATGTCTCCAACGTACCAGCATGTGTACCACTATTAAAATGTGGGTGTCATCCTTTGGTACATCAAAAGACACAAGTCAAGACAACAGGCCCACTATTCGTCTTAGGATTAAGATATAATACAAATGATTGTCTAAAGTGAATCGATTTGTCGAGACAAAATTATTAATCCAAATCAATTCTCTTTATGTCCTGATCCAACACATCGTCGCCTATGACAATGTGCCAATGTTGCTATTTGTGGAGTCCACCTCCGATGGTCAAGACAAACCATCTCCCAATAGGGATATATACAACATTACAATCTTTACATGAATAAAGTACCCAACTTTATTCACTCAATTGCGGATCTTATGATTTAGACTGTCACCTTAAAAATCGTGTCTTTCGCATAATCTGTCCATCATATGCCCCATTCTTAAAGGTTTGGACCAATAGTCTTAGACTATTGTTTGCTTAACATACATTCAACAAATATGAACGTAAAGAGGACAAGATTTGCTGTATAAATAAATTCTTTATTGATAAAAATGTCTCCAAAAATATATTCATTTTTACTCCTTAAGGCATACATGTCTATTAGAACAAAGGTCTGACGACTTCACAAGTTGCTGCCATTACCTTGTAGAGTATCGCCAAGTCCTTATCTAGTCGCGGCACTAGTAAGGGCACTGGTGCTGCAAGTTCTGCAAATCAACATAACTCAAATGATGGGGAATGGAGGCAGTGCCTAAGTATCATGAATGAGATAAACCTCGGCCTAGATAAGTGTTGGGACCTTACGAACTTCTTGTCTGCCAATCCCAAATTCCAGATAGCGTTCCTCATAGCAAATCCAAAGCATCGAATGGGCTTTGTAGAGACAAGCATTGTGAAAGTTCATTCTCAGCAATGGCATACATCAAAACGCATGCCTCCACCACCAAGATCGTCTCAACCACCACAACTAATTTTCTTCCCTTCTCCAGTCCATTATCAGCGCAACACCTTTTACTACCCACGTCCACCTTATGGTGGAAATGACCTATATTAGTTGCTTAATTTCTTGCATGCCTGCCATTTTTTTGTTCAACATGGTCAGATTTGTCATGAGCTTTTTTTTCACGTCAATTTTTTCCCACTCAAACATTTGGTATAATTCTTTTCGGTGACGATTGTATTATTTATTTGGTCCCATTTTTTATTTGTGGGTAAGGACCACAAAGTACATTATTATTTGTATGTGAGGCATTGACAATTGTTTTCTATGCTTTACGTTTACACATTTGGTTACAATATTAATATTGTCTTCAATTTCAAATCCATTTGTTTATGTTCAAAATATGAAAACGTTAGATGAATTTATGTAATGTTACATCATATTAATAATTCATTGAAGGAACTTGATGGTGGATTTTGGTGATTCAAGTTCTGGAAATAATAACTGGGACGATGACAACAATATTTATGAGATTACAGTAGCCTCTACTGCACTATATGCATCGGTATATATGCAACCTCGTTAACTATGGAACTCATTGTTGGTGCCTAGGTACAAACAAGTTGATAATTTGCTTCAAGGTCATTATAGTAGAAAATGTTGGAAACAAAGTGCGCAGCGGAATTTTAAAAATTTTTCATTAGAGTATTTTCCAAAACACAAGTTTGACATGTTATATGTATAAATTAAACAGATCTTACTAACCTCAGTGTGCCGAAGAACCTCCGCGACCTGTGTAAAGAAGTAACATTCCAGAAGAGCCTCAACCAACTGGTCTTCTTTGCTATTCTCTATCCACAACCAGAGTGAGTGTGGGCTCACACGTACAGCTCTTCCACCGGTGACTCTCCTTCCAACCAATAGAGAGAACCCAAAGCTAGTGTTCGTGATTTGTGAACAAAAGCTCTCAGGGAGTTTTCAGATGCTCACTAGAAGAGTATCACTCTTAATCTCTCAAATTGATCTGAGTAAATCATTAGACTCACTCCCTTTTTTATACCTATTGGTCCTTGGGGTCAGTCCATATCAGATTAGGTCTCAAAAATCGAAACAGAATCAAGTTCGGATCAATATCTGATAAGATACGCGTGAAAAACGCGTAATCTTAACTGTCGCGGTCGGCATGCCGAACTGTGTGATAGGCAGGCCGAACTGGCCAGTTCGGCAGGCCAAACTTTCTGATAGGCAGGCCGAACTGTCGAGAAAAAATCTCCGCGAATCTTTTATTTTCCACCCGAGATTCTAAAGGATAAAGTCTCAGTTTTGATTCAAATAGCCCAATAGAAAAGATATCTGATCAAAACAAACTTTATCAAGATAATCTCTAAGAAAATAAATCAATTCACAATAATTCTACAAGTTTATCTTGTTCTAATTGTCCAAAATTAAAACAACCGATAAACAGACAAGAATTATTCGAACGCCATAATTCAACAAGTTCATCTTGAACTAATTTCTTACATAATTAATTCAACCGATAAACAAACATGAATTATTTGATTCTTATAAATTTTAAACCAATCTGATAAATCCGACATAAGTCACCAATTATTGGAAAAGCACGCCGTGTCGTTACAGGATTTTGTGAGCTAGCAAAGGGGACCAAAATGGACCTATAAAGTTCAAGCTCATGATAAATATGAAACCCAATATCCCAGATATACATTTCACAATTATCAACTCCAACGCTACTCCACTAAAAGCTTGGAGCTGCACTCTCGAACTTTATAGAATTACGAAGCTCGTGTAGCTAAGTCTCCATGACATATCATAGTGTATCGCATCCCCATATGATAATCCATAATCGGCTTAAGGACAAGTTCTGTCTTACCTTCCCGATTATTTTTATCTTACGTTCCATTGTCTCACCATTAGAAAACTTACCATCCAAAGATAGTATACCATTCGGTTACACCTATGTATCCAAATGGTTGAGCGCTCCAGTTTTCCAATTACAGGACAACGTATATAAGAGGATATCATTACTCCTAAAGAGGAGCTATGGATTCCATATCTATGAATAACAAGTCTACGCTATCAAGAGTCATGCCTCCAACGTACCGGCATGCATGCCACTATAGAGATGTGGGAGTCACCCATTGGTACATCAAAAGACATAAGTCGAGACAACGGGCCCATTATTCATCTCAGGATTAAGATACAATACAAATGATTGTCTAAAGTGAATCGATTTGCCAAGACAGAATTATTAATCCAAATCAATTCACTTTATGTCCCGATCCAACACATCGTCACCTATGACAACGCGCCAATGTTTCTATTCACGGAGTCCAACTCCGATGGCCAAGACAAACCATCTCCCAAAAGGGATATAGACAACATAACAATCTTTACATGAATAAAGCGCCCAACTTTATTCCCTCGATTGCGGATCATATATTTTAGACCATCACCTTAAGAGTCGTGTCTACCGCATAATCATCCCATCATATGCCCAACTCTTAAGGTTTAGACTGATAGTCTCAGACTACTGTTTGCTTATCATACATTCAACAAATATGAACGTAAAGAGGACAATATTTGGTATATATAAATGAATAAATTCTTTATTGATAAAAATGTCTCCAAAAACATATTACATTTTTACTCCTTAGAGTATACATGTCTAACAATCTCCCACTTGCACTAAGTGAGTAAATACTGCAAATTTCGCATCCCCATAGCTTCCACATGCCTCTCAAAGACTCTCCCAGTAAGTGTCTTTGTGAATGGATCAGCTAAATTGTCCTCTAACGCGATCTTGCATACCGTGACATGTCCGCTCTCAACGAAGTCCTTTATCACATGATACTTCCGATCAATATGCTTACTCTTCTTGTGAAATCTTGGTTCCTTAGCATTAGCTACCGCCGCACTGTTATCACAGTACAGTGATACCGCTTTATTCATACCAGGAACTACCTCAAGATCCCCAAGGAACTTGCGGAGCCACACTGCTTCTTTCAAAGCATCACTAGCCGCCACATACTCGGCCTCCATCGTTGAATCCGAAGTACAATCTTGCTTCGCACTTCTCCAACTGATGGCACCGCCACCCAGAGTAAACACAAACCCCGATGTCGATTTCCTAGAATCCAGGCAGGATTGAAAATCTGAATCAATGTATCCTAGAGGAGTTAAATCCTCACCCGAATACACAAGCATATACCCTCGAGTCCTTCTTAGGTACTTGAAAATATGCTTTACCGCAACCCAATGGTTCGGTCCTGGATCCACCTGAAATCGACTCACAATCCCGACCGCATAGCTAATATCCGGTCGAGTGCAAAGCATGGAATACATGAGACTACCCACTGCCGAAGCATAAGGCACCTTCTTCATGTATTCTCTTTCTTCATAAGACTTTGGAGAGTCTTTCTTAGAAAGAGTAATTCCAGACCTAGATGGTTGCCCACCTTTCTTGGAATCCTGCATTGCAAACCTCCTGAGAATTTTATCTATGTAGCTGGCCTGTGACAAAGCTATCATTTTGTTCTTCCTATCCCGAAAGATCTGGATACCGAGAACAAAATTAGCCTCACCCAAGTCCTTCATGTCAAACTGCTTGGTCAACCATAATTTGTCCGATGACAACGCCCCAACGTCATTGCCAATTAGCAGAATGTCATCTACATAGAGTAGTAGAAAAACCACCTTCCCATTCTTAATGTGTTTGTAAACACATGGCTCATCCACATTTTGTGAGAACCCATAAGTCTTGATCACTTGATCAAATCTTATGTTCCAAGAACGAGAAGCCTGCTTAAGTCCATAAATAGACTTTAGCAACTTACAAACCTTACCCTCTTGACCCGTGACCTTGAACCCGTCTGGTTGTTCCATATAAATGGACTCATCAAGATAGCCATTCAGAAAAGCCGTCTTGACATCCATCTGCCAAATCTCGTAGTCGAGAGCGGCAGCTATGGACAAGAGAATCCGGATGGACTTAAGCATGGCTACAGGCGAAAAGGTTTCCTCATAATCGATTCCTTCCTTTTGCGTATAACCCTTAGCTACCAGTCTAGCCTTAAAGGTTTCGACCTTTCCATCCACTCCTCTTTTCCTCTTGTAGATCCACTTACTCCCTATGGGTTTTACCCCTTCGGGAAGATCCACAAGCTCCCAGACCCGATTAGTCTCCATAGACTTCATCTCAATGTTCATGGCCTCTGTCCAGAGTCTTGAATCAACATCCTCCATAGCTTCTGCGTAAGTATAAGGATCCCTGTCATGTTCATCTGGTTCAGCCAAAAAGACCTCCCAATTGAACATATACCTCTCAGGTTGACGCCTGATCCTCCCACTACGCCGAAGCCCCTGAGGTTGTTGTTCAGGTTTGTTTGGTTTTTCTACACCGATCGGAATGGTTTCGTTCGGAACCTCCGGAGTAAACGGATTACCCCTCAACTCCTCAAGCACCACTTTGCTTTGAGGTTTAAAGTCGTTCATCTAACTCTCCTCAAGGAAAGTTGCATTAGTTGAAACCACGACTTTATTTTCCTTTGGGTTATAAAAATAACCCCCTTTAGTCCCTTTTGGATATCCTACAAACACGCAAACTTCTGAACGTGCTTCCAACTTATTCGGATCCTTAAACAGGACATGAGCTGGACATCCCCATATGCGAATATGGTTTAAGGATGTCTTCCGTCTTGTCCACAACTCGTGAGGAGTTTTAGGGACCGATTTTGAAGGTACATTGTTCAAAAGATAACATGCGGTTTGTAGTGCATATCCCCAAAAGGATAAAGGCAATGAAGAATAACTCATCATGGACCGAATCATGTCCAACAAAGTCCTATTACTTCTCTCTGCTACGCCATTCTGCTGCGGAGTGCCCGGCGCAGTCAAATGGGATAAAATCCCATTCTCTAACAAGTGTCCCAAGAACTCATCAAAAAGGTATTCCCCACCTCGATCAGATCGAAGTGCCTTTATGGGTCTACCCAATTGCTTTTCCACTTCAGCCCGAAACTCCCTGAACTTATCATAAGTTTTGCTTTTGTGGTGCATTAGGTACACATACCCATATCTTGAGTAATCGTCAATAAAAGTAACGAAGTACTCATACCCTCCTCGTGCCCGGATGTTCATCGGTCTGCAAACATCACTATGCACAAGTTCTAGAACCCCTTCGGCCCTATTGCCCTTAGACCCGTATGGTCTTTTGGTCATTTTACCCTCCAAACAAGACTCACATTGAGGTATAGATTCCACCTTTAAGTGACTTAAAGGTCCATCCCTTACCAACCTTTGAATCCTATTTAGGTTAATATGGCCAAGGCGCAAATGCCAAAGATAAGTCTTATTAGAGTGAGAAGTTTTAAGTCTTTTTGAGTCATTATCATTTATCTCAGCATTAAGCAATAGGTCCATCTTAGGTTTGATAAAATATAGATTATTTTCCATCCATCCAGAACAGATAAAAGATTTATTTTTACGAATCACCACTTTTTCATTAAAAGATACCACGTAGGAGTCTTTAAATAAAGAAGATACAGAAATTAAATTCCTTTTAAATTTAGGAACATAAAAACAATCTCGCAAAATTAAACTCCTATAATTATCAAAATAAAGATGGACATCTCCCACTGCTTCCGCTGAGACCAAGGATCCATCGCCCATCCGAAGCGTTAAGTCTTCACGAAGTAGACTTCTCGTTTCTTTGAATCCCTGCAGAGAAACACAAACATGATTAGTTGCACCGGAATCTATGACCCAAATGTCACTGGATTCCTCAACCAAACAAGTTTCTAAATATAGAAGATCACACCTACCTCCCTTGGAAAGGAAGTCCTTGCAATGCTTCTTTATATGCCCGACCTTACCACAAAAGAAGCACTTAAGCTTCTTTGGGTTCTTCTTCTTCTTCTTCTTCTTCTTGCTCTTGGTAGCAATAGGAATAGAAGACTTCCCACTTTTGGCCCGTTGCTTCTTTCCATTCCCAGAGTTAGGATTGGAACCAGAAGCAGCTACCATATTGGCCTCTCCACCAGCAGGAGACTCCCTGATCAGCAGTTCAAACTCTTGTAACTGTTTCATCAGTTCTGTCAAGGTCATATCCCGTCTATTGCTTAGATTAAAAGTAGCTCTAAACGGAATAAATTCCTTAGACAGAGTCTCAAAGACCATAGTCATCTGAGTTTCAGCATCGATGTCGGCTCCATTGGTTTGAGCCTCAGCGAGGTAACCCATGACCAACATCATGTGCTCCTTTACAGATGTCCCCGGTCTCTGTCTACAGTTTAAGAGTTTCCGAAGCGCCCCTTGCCGCTTTGTTATGGCCTGGCCTCCAAACATGTCCTCAAGATTATCCAAGATCTGCTTCGCAGTCTCATAATCCTGATGTTGAGCCTGCAGCACGTTATTCATGCTAGCCATAACATAGCAGCGGGCCTGATCATTAGCATCTTTCCAGCGGTCGTACGCTTGGAATTGCTCATTACTTGAGTCTCCCGTAGGCTCGGGAGGACAAGGAGTTGTCAGAACATATTTCAGTTTCTCAAAGGAAAGGACGATGTCCAGGTTCCGTTTCCAATCATTATAGTTCTCACCGGTTAATTGGTTTTTGTCAAGTATCGATGATAAAGCGTTTTTAGACATTTTCAATCTACAATAAAGAATCATATACCAAACATAAGCAAACATATATAATAATTTAGTAAGATAACACAATCATGTAAAATCATACAAATGTGTTTATGTGTCAAAACCTTGAAAATATCACAACCTTACAACGATAATTCCCAACTCAGAATTCAACAAGCTCCTAGGGGAGTCATGCCAAATTCAATCAGGAACACGGATCCCCTCCTGATTAATATATGCCATCCAGGACCCGTATGATCCAGCATATACTAATAATCGTTTCTTTGGCCATTAATTTTATTAACAGAGCTCCTAGGGGAGGTTAATAATAAAATTAACGTGAGTGTATAACCACCGTTTTAATATTTTATCCATGATTTATAATCACCACCTAGGGGTGTGCAACCATAAATCATACTAAAATACCTTATCCTTTCAGAGATCCAATCTGGTACATGATAGAAATCCCTTCCTAGGGGTTGGGACCATCATGTTCTTCCTATGGACCAACGATGGAGGCCTTAGGTTCTCTCTTCGAAAACCTTCTCCCACTCAATCTTTTGAAGTCAAGGTTTTATTTTGAAATTATGCATGAACAAATTTAATACGAGCGGCACTCCCTATTCTATATGACATGTTATCAATATACATGGTAAATCATATTATAATGCAGACAAGCAAAGCAATCAAGCAAAGCTACAAGCATAATAATAATAATAACCGTAATATTATGGTTCCACCCTAGAGAATAGAAAAACTAAGATTACAAGAGAATAATCGAGACATTTATCGATTCTTCATCCTTGAATCCTCAAGCTGTATCCTTCTTCATGTAATATCCATCTTCAAGTCCTCAATCCCGTATGAATCGAACACTTCATATTTCCGGTCATATCCAAATTTAATGTTTCTCAGAATCGTCCCAAAAATAAAATTAAAACTGCACCAAAAAATTGCACCTTTTCTGGACACCTGGCTGCTCCAGATCGGCAGGCCGATCTGGGTGATCGGTCTGCCGATCATGGTGGTTCGGCCTGCCGAACATGAAGGTTCGGCCTGCCGGCAGAGCACCAAAATTTCTGCCCCACTGTCGGCCTGCCAGACCGTATGTCCGGCCTGTCGATCTGTGACCTTCGGCCTGCCGAACTGTGAGGTCCGGCATGCCGACCGAGCAGAAAACCCTCAATCCAGAAAATACAATTTTAATGCAATTCATCAATTTTATTTTCAACAATTCAAAAACATAAAATTAGAGACTCAAGAAATACCTGGAGGCGCCATCATCTATCTTTAAGTTCCGACTTCTCGTTCCGTCTTCTCCGAATAATTATTTAATTACAAAATTCTTACAAATTAAAAATTAAATAATAATTCCTAGACGGAGATGATAGTCCGCCATCTAATTACATGAAAAACCTAGATACACATTCTAACCTCTAAGGAACCATAACCGATATTAATTAATTAATAAATAATTAAACAACAATTTAATCAACCATAATTAATTAATAAACATTCACCATATAATCCATGACAACATATATATTATATAGAAACCTAGAGTGCCATCTCTCTATAAAATTTAATTCAAGCATTGGAGAGATTAAGATCACAAAATTTATGCATATAACATGATCACAAACTTGCAAATTTATGTAAAAACCTCGTCTCTGATACCAATTGTTGGAAACAAAGTGCGCAGCGGAATTTTAAAAATTTTTCATCAGAGTATTTTCCAAAACACAAGTTTGACATGTTATATGTATAAATTAAACAGATCTTACTAACCTCAGTGTGCCGAAGAACCTCCGCGACCTGTGTAGAGAAGTAACGTTCCAGAAGAGCCTCAACCAACTGGTCTTATTTGCTATTCTCTATCCACAACCGGAGTGAGTGTGGGCTCACACGTACAGCTCTTCCACCGGTGACTCTCCTTCCAACCAATAGAGAGAACCCAAAGCTAGTGTTCGTGATTTGTGAACAAAAGCTCTCAGGGAGTTTTCAGATGCTCACTAGAAGAGTATCACTCTTAATCTCTCAAATTGATCTGAGTAAATCATTAGACTCACTCCCTTTTTTATACCTATTGGTCCTTGGGGTCAGTCCATATCAGATTAGGTCTCAAAAATCGAAACAGAATCAAGTTCGGATCAATATCTGATAAGATACGCGTGAAAAACGCGTAATCTTAACTGTCGCGGTCGGCATGCCGAACTGTGTGATAGGCAGGCCGAACTGGCCAGTTCGGCAGGCCAAACTTTCTGATAGGCAGGCCGAACTGTCGAGAAAAAATCTCCGCGAATCTTTTATTTTCCACCCGAGATTCTAAAGGATAAAGTCTCAGTTTTGATTCAAATAGCCCAATAGAAAAGATATCTGATCAAAACAAACTTTATCAAGATAATCTCTAAGAAAATAAATCAATTCACAATAATTCTACAAGTTTATCTTGTTCTAATTGTCCAAAATTAAAACAACCGATAAACAGACAAGAATTATCCGAACGCCATAATTCAACAAGTTCATCTTGAACTAATTTCTTACATAATTAATTCAACCGATAAACAAACATGAATTATTTGATTCTTATAAATTTTAAACCAATCTGATAAATCCGACATAAGTCACCAATTATTGGAAAAGCACGCCGTGTCGTTACAGGATTTTGTGAGCTAGCAAAGGGGACCAAAATGGACCTATAAAGTTCAAGCTCATGATAAATATGAAACCCAATATCCCAGATATACATTTCACAATTATCAACTCCAACGCTACTCCACTAAAAGCTTGGAGCTGCACTCTCGAACTTTATAGAATTACGAAGCTCGTGTAGCTAAGTCTCCATGACATATCATAGTGTATCGCATCCCCATATGATAATCCATAATCGGCTTAAGGACAAGTTCTGTCTTACCTTCCCGATTATTTTTATCTTACGTTCCATTGTCTCACCATTAGAAAACTTACCATCCAAAGATAGTATACCATTCGGTTACACCTATGTATCCAAATGGTTGAGCGCTCCAGTTTTCCAATTACAGGACAACGTATATAAGAGGATATCATTACTCCTAAAGAGGAGCTATGGATTCCATATCTATGAATAACAAGTCTACGCTATCAAGAGTCATGCCTCCAACGTACCGGCATGCATGCCACTATAGAGATGTGGGAGTCACCCATTGGTACATCAAAAGACATAAGTCGAGACAACGGGCCCATTATTCATCTCAGGATTAAGATACAATACAAATGATTGTCTAAAGTGAATCGATTTGCCAAGACAGAATTATTAATCCAAATCAATTCACTTTATGTCCCGATCCAACACATCGTCACCTATGACAACGCGCCAATGTTTCTATTCACGGAGTCCAACTCCGATGGCCAAGACAAACCATCTCCCAAAAGGGATATAGACAACATAACAATCTTTACATGAATAAAGCGCCCAACTTTATTCCCTCGATTGCGGATCATATATTTTAGACCATCACCTTAAGAGTCGTGTCTACCGCATAATCATCCCATCATATGCCCAACTCTTAAGGTTTAGACTGATAGTCTCAGACTACTGTTTGCTTATCATACATTCAACAAATATGAACGTAAAGAGGACAATATTTGGTATATATAAATGAATAAATTCTTTATTGATAAAAATGTCTCCAAAAACGTATTACATTTTTACTCCTTAGAGCATACATGTCTAACAGAATATACAATAAGATTTGAATGGGTCTTAATACTTTACAATGCTGAGCTCAATAGTTCAAAACAAGGGTCTGCTAAGACCGAATCGTAATACGAATGTTGATAAACTACTGATAAACTTTCTAAACATCACATCCCAAAGTCAAATAAACCAAGAAATGCACGATTATTGGCAACATTCAAGAGAAACAATTTCTTATCACTTCACATAGGGCCTCCATGTAATATGTAAATTGAGGCATGACTTTATTTTTCCTCCTAAATAGAATGACCTGCCAATGCTCATGCACAAGCATAGGAACCACTACCTTCCTTTGTTCAAGGTAACTACGAAAAATCGAATGCAATTATCTATACACTTGCGTAATACATTTGCTTAAACAAATAACTTCCATTTCAGTTATACAGGATTGTGTAGGCACTATTGACGATACATACATACTATGTATTCCATCTAGCGAAGAAGCGAGATGGTATATTAATAGAAAAGGATTTTACTCATAAAAGGCCATAGGCGTCTACAACTTTAACATGAAATTTACATTCATCTTAAGTAGATGGGAGCGATCGGCCCATTATATGCGAGTGTTATTGGACGCAATATCTGACCCGGAGAAACAATTTCTAAGACCACCGCCTAGTAGGAAATATATATATTAATTGTTTTTAATTAAAAATTACATTTGTTGTTGTCAGAATTTAAACTAAGACCACTTGTGATTTATTTAAGGACATTCTATTTATTAGATTCTGGATATCTAAACATAGATTGTTAGCTCACTCCATATCGACGAGTTACATATCATTTGTAGGAGTATCAAAAGCGATGACAAGGTCCTCATTCACCAAAGGAATTGTTCAACTATACACACTCCTCTCTTCGTAATTGTATTGATAGAACCTTCGGTGTGTGAAAGGTGAGATTCCTAATTTTGAAGAGCATGAAGCCCTTTCCATACGACAAACAAACATTGATCTCAATTGCTTGTGCCATCATCCACAACTTCATACACATATGGCAACGCAATGATGAAATCCTTGAGTAGTATTATGATGACGCAATATCGGTGGCAGAGATAGAAGGTGAAAATGTCAATGAAGAAGATGGGGTGCGAGACAATGATGGGTTAATGATAACCCATTGATTCAAAATAGGGCAGACAACAGCAATATGAACGCACGCAGGGATGCGATGGTGATGGAAATGTGGGAAGCTTATGCCCAACATCCTTGGTACTCCTTTAGGCATTAGTCTTTTAGTAGAAAAGTTTTTAATTATTGAATTGTTGGAATGTTGCTATGTTATTTTTTTCTACACCACTTTGTCTTTACAAATTCACTGGCATATATACACTACTTTTGAATAAAAGAGCACGTTTTTTGTTTTCTTGGTATGTTTTTAACTAACTTATTTTAGATAGAAAATTGATTCTTAGGCAAAACTACTTGAAAATGCCAAAAAAATCAATAGGCAAAATCAAAGAGTTAATCAAGTTAAAAGAGCATTTTTATATTATTAATATTGTGTTCACATGCACCAAGCATGGAATTCTCATTGCATTCAATGGAATGGAAATAATTTATTTCATAAATCAATGTAATGCATTTTTGAAAATAAGTGTTATTTTCCTAATAAATTTTCTTACTTTTCAAAAAGAAGCACAAATAAATTTGAATCCAAATTACTAATGTACCAAACACATATTCATAACTCAAATTAGGATTCCAAACACTTACCAAACACATACTTAGATCTTCTACCTAACTCGGATTTTTAAAAACTCTCACAACCAAACACTAACTCACATTAGAACTCAAATCATAATACTCAAATCAAAAGGATCCAAATCACCATAATTTGAATCCATTTATCAAACAGACCAAAAGTGAATTAGAAAGTTGAGGCACGTGAAGTTCATGCTTACCTTAAAACAAATTTGATCTCTCCTTAAATGCTTGAGAAAACATTGAGCGTCTGTCTCCCAGAATACAATGACTAATGAGTAGGACTTCGACACCACAAGTACTACTCCCGTGAACTTGAACCATGTCTTTCACTCTATTACCAGAAGAACCTTAAACATTAGAACTATAAGAGCCTAGATGTCTAGGAACATTAGGAGAATAAAGGAGGAATTCTGAATGAAGGAGTGTGACGAATGATCTAAAATTGCCTCCTTATATAGGCTCCATAAAGGGGAATCAAAAACATTTTCTAAATAAATGGCTAAAGCATTAAACAGAAAAATATAAATTTCTGAGTTAATGCCTTAACCATTAAGTAAATGGAGGCTGATGAAGAATGTGGCGTTTTCTTCTTCAAATGGATGCTAAGAATGATGTCTTTAGCTTTGTGTCCCAAGTCTTTAAAAAACTTTGCAAAAGGCAGGCCGTGCAAGGACAAGCTAAACAATCCGACATTCACATTGCCTAGAGCCAGTAATTTTAGACACAATACGATGACACGATATGAAAACGATACAAGATAAATGAGTTTGGACTGCACGTATATTAATTGGGCCATAAATGGGTTAACACAACTAACATGAAAATAAACGTAACGTACTGGATTCATGCTAACACGTTTAACACGCTTTAATACGTTTATAGCACGTTAAACTTAAAATTAAAAAATTTTAGGATTTTGCAGTTGCAAGGAATCGAACCTTGCACCCAATGTTGGGTATGCCACCAGCCCACCACCCAGATGAATCAATATTTTTTGTTAAATAAGGGCTTCTAATATATTTATTATGGTTTTAAGGTAAATTTTAGGTTTTTGCAGTTGCAAGGAATTGAACCTTACACCCAAGGTTGGGTATGCTGCCAGCCCACCACCCGAGCGAATCAACGTTTTTTGTTAAATGAAGGCTTCTACTATATTTATTATGGTTTTAAGGTTTTGAACCAAGAATCCCACATCAAAAGAAAAGAAAGACATTCGCCCATTTTCCTCTATATAAACACTACTTGTTTGAGTGTTGCTGTTGAAGCACTCTAGATCAATTTTTGTCCAATCTATAAAAAACTATATAATAAGTTTTTTTTAATCTTGTCATGTCGTGTTAAACGTGTTTTAGGCATGTCGTGTTTATGTTTGTATTTTAAACACGTTTATTAATCGTGTCATGTTGTAAACGTGTTAGCACGAATACGACATGTAAACATGAATTGCCAGCCCTAATGTTGCCCACATCGTGCAGGTGTACACATTAGGCCCTTAACCTACTGAGCCTATGATTTGTACCCCCTGCATGTGAGAAAGCCTTTTGGGTACTTATTCTTACCCAAGACCTGAGGTGTAATTCATTTAAACCACACTAAGTCATCATGTCTTAGCAATGTGGGACTTTTCTGTAGCAATTTTTCAATAAAATTCTAATTCAATAGGCATACTTTGATCATCAATTTTTCATTCATCCGTTAACTATTTTGAATGTGTGAATATACAATTTTGATCTCCTCGCAACAGAAAGCATAAATCTTCCATGATCCGTCATTTTTATGAAGTGGGTCCCACTTTATTTTAGTCTTTAAAATGGTTCTTGACAATGATTTTTCAGACCATTTTCCAACAATCCCCTACATGAATGAAAATTGGATGACGACAAGGGAAAATACTAGAAATAGTGAAAAAGTTCAACGGTTAATAACTGCGTAAGATAAGTAGGCATTAACCTTTAAAGCTTCCCCTGTGAAAGTATATTTACTTTATTGGTTGATCAGTAGACGTGATGTCCTTGAATTTTTGTGATGTTTGTGTAAGCAATGATATACCTCACGTATATATCTTCTTGACATAGTTTTAGTTCTCATGGTTGTGCTCATTTTGGCCATGAACATCTTCCTAGTTCTATCAGGGTTTCTAAAGAATTGTGCTTTAACAATTCTCCTTTGAAGAGGCGCCACTTCTCTCTCACATAGATGATTTCTTATTTAAAAGTAACCTGCATTACTCTGCTTGGATTTATGCATCTGAAGCATAAGAATCATTAAAAGCAATCGCTTAACCCTACTCGTAGGGGTATCACTATTTGTCATCATGGGAATAGGTTGGAGGGTAACCCCATAGTGATTCCACTTTGTTTGTATAGTTTAGTTGTCCCATTGAAACTAGATCTTGGAATCTCCAGTCAATTAGGTTGGGTTTCTATTGTTTTGACCTATTATTTCATGGGCTTAAGACTTATTCCCCTTGATGATTTCTCCACTTGATTTCTATTTAAACCTTTAGTTAATGGATCTGTAATATTCTCTTTTGATATTACATAATCAATGGTTATGACACCAGTTGAGATTAATTGTCTAAGAGTATTACGTCGACGATGTATATGTCTTGACTTACCACTGTACATGGCATTCTATGCTCTGCCAAAAGCCAATTGGCTATCATAGTGTATACTTATTGCAAGCAAAAGTTTTGGCCATTTTGGAATATCCTCCAAGAAATGTCGTAGCCATTCAGCTTCTTCACCACATTTATCCAAGGCTATAATTTAGATTCCATTGTGGATTTGGTTATTACCATCTATTTAGAGGATTTTCATGATACTGCCGCACCTCCTAAAGTGAATATGTATCTGCTAGTAGCTTTAGAATCTTGTATATTAGATATCCAACTAGCATTTGAATATTCTTCTAAAATAGCAGGATCTCTAGTATAGTGCAGCCCATAATCATGAGTATGTCATAAGTACCTAAGTACCCTAACAATTGATTTCTAGTGATCAGTTTTTGGATTACTCATGAATCTACTCAAACCACTTATAGGATAGACAATGTTTGGTCTTGCATAGCTCATCAAATACATTAAACTGCCTATCATTCTAGCATACTCCACTTGAAATATGCTTTCTCCTCTATTTTTGGACAGATCTTGACTTAAATCAGTCAAAGTTCTAATAACATCCAAATCGTCCTTGTTAAATTTGTCAAGTATCTTATCCACATAGTGTGACTAACTCAATATGAGACCATCAGATGACCTTGCAGTTTTGATCCCTAGAATTATATCAACTGGTCCCATATCTTTAATGTCAAATCTTGAATTCAACATGTCTTTGGTAGATTTGACCATTCAATCATTACTACCCACAATTAGTATGTCATCTATATACAAACAAAGCATAACGTATCTATCTTCTGTATTTTTGACATAAACACACTTGCCATACTCATAATTTCAAGCTCGCATGACAACATGACACTATCAAATTTCTCGTGTCATTGTTTAGATGCTTGCTTAAGTCCATATAAAGACTTTACCAATTTATAGACTTTCTTTTCTTATCCTGAAGCTACACAACCCTTGGGTTGTTCCATGTAGATTTTTTCTTCAAGATCTCCATTAAGAAAGGATGTCTTTACATCCATTTAATGAACTTCAAGATTTTGCAGTGTGGCAATCACTAGTATCATCCTTATAGATGTTATTCTCGTCATAGGAGAATATGTGTCAAAGTAATCATGGCCTTTTCGTTGTTTGTATCCTTTTGTTATAAGTCTGGCCTTGTATTTGTCAATTATTCCATCTACTTTCATTTTTTTTTTGAAAATCTATGTGGAACCCAAAGGTTTATTTCCTGGAGGAAGATACACTAAGTCCCAAGTATGGTTCTACATGATAGAATTAATCTCACTTCTTATGGCTTCCTTCCATAAATGACTCTTTGTTGAGCATACTGCTTCTTTATATGTTTGAGGTTCAGCTTCTAGCATATAAGTCAGAAAATCTAATCCAAAGGACTTTTCTGTCCTTTGTTTTTTGCTTTGTTTAGGTTCTTCTTCTATCTTTTCAAGCTCAGCATCTTGTTCTTGGTTATGACCATCTTCCTTTATGGTCTTAAATGTTTGTTTTGATGAACTTGGTTCATTCTCTTTGGATTTACAAGGAAATAAATGTTCAAAGAATCAAGCATTCTTAGACTCCATTATCATGTTCCCATGAATGTTAGGGTTTTTAGACTTGTGCACAAGAAAACGATATGCACTACTATTATGTGCATAGCCAATCAAGATGGAATCAACCGTTTTGGACCTATTTTATTTTCTTTGGCGTGGGTATCATTACCTTAGCTAGACACCCCCACTTTCAAGTATTTGTAGGAAGACTTTCTTCCTTTCCATAATTCATAAGGAGTTTTATCCACCTTCTTTTGAGGAATCTTATTCAAAAGATAATTAGCTAACAAGACAACTTATCCCCACATGTTCTATGGTAACCCATAACTTATTAACATTGCATTCATCATATCCTTTAGAATACAATTCTTGCGTTCGACCACACCATTTGACTGAGGAGAATAAGGTGGCATGACCTCATAAATAATTCCATGTTGTGAACAAAATTTACTAAATGGTTCTATATATTCACCACCTTGGTCACTTCTTACCATCTTAAACTTTTTATTAAATTGATTCTCAACTTCTTGCTTATAAATGGAAAATTTTTCCATGACTTCATCTTTACTTTTTTAGTAAATAAACGTAGCAATATGTTGTGCTATCATCAATAAAAGTGACAAAATACTTGTTACCACCTTTCGTTTGAACAAATTTTAAGTCACATACATCAGTATGAATTAGATCAAGTATTTCAGTGTTCTTTTCAATTGTTTGAAATAGTGACCTTGTTAATTTTGCCTTTATACAAGTTTCACACTTATATTTGGAATCAATGTGAAATGTGGGTATACTGTCATAACCCACCTTTTTGGGTTGTGATAAAAACTCTTTCTTGCTTACTCTAGGGCAAAAATTTAAGAAATTTTTTTTTCTTTTTAATTAATACTGTATATATACTGATTTAATAACTTTTGAAATACAAACATATACTTATGTTTACATAATCACCCTTCTTTTACAATGTAGCTTATCAAACATTACTTTCAAAATGTCTTAAAACACCATATAGCAGAAAACATACTGTGGTGGAAATCATACCAAGTCTGCACACATCATCCATCCACCAGCTCATCATTACGATTTATTCTGACCTTTTTGTCGGAATACCTACAGCATGAAATACTTAGTGAGCCTACGCCTAGTAAGTCCCATATAAATCCACATGCACATTCAATAAAATGCATGATCTCATTATGCTTTCTTATAGTCATTCTTTATCACTATCATTTCTTATCTTTAACTAGGGCCCAAGTATTCGTACCATTGCTCACTTAGGTCTACGTAATACCGTGACTATCCTGTAATCCTTAAACTCCCATTAAGTCAGCAGTCGATACGACACTTTTCTTAACTTTTGGTGATTCGTTTATCAATTCACTTATTATGGTTATCATACCATGCATGAAGCGATGATCGCAAGTTATACATAACATAATCTACATAAATGCTCTTGTACGATATAGTACACACAGATACATACTTTATATACACACTGGTACACATTAATATACGCACAGGTATGTAGCATAATGTACTCACAGGTACTTAACATAAAATATACACACTAGTACACATTAATATACGCACAGTTATATAGCATAATCTATCATAGGTACTTAACATAAAATATACATACAGGTACAGATCATCATATACACTCAGGTACATGTCATAATATACTCTCAATTATATATATATATTCCGTATACTCACAAGTATACCCTTTTATTATTATAAATACTCATATCATTGCATACATACAAGTATACACCTTGATATACAAGCAGGTATACATATACACATTTTACACTCTAGGCCTATAATTTCATACTGTTGGTAGGATAGGTACTTACTTGATACGAATGTCGGGCAACTTAACCTCAATTTCTCTTCTCCTAGACTCCAAGGATCCTGTTGGCCAATTACAAAGTCATTAGCCAAATTCTATTATGTTTCGATTTAGAACATCCGTTAGTTAATAAATTGAGTTGCATTACTATATACAACTCTAAAAACTACTATTTTTTTTTCTTATTTCTATCTAACTCTACCCTATCGTTTCTAATGAAGGGCGGAAACCTTTCTAGTCGTTTTCTTATCCTATTGGAAACATTTCAAAGCGGTTCGGGTTATTTGGGCAAAAATGACGATTTTGCCCTCCGTGGGTCCACTAACCTACCCGAGCTTGATTTCGTTATTCTTATGAAAATAACCACATACTAATTTTAAAATAACACCCTAGTGGGTCAAATCTCTTTATTTCTCAATTATGCCCCATTTTATAAAACTTTACGGTTTAGTCCCTGAACTGAAAATTTTGACGATTTTGCCCCCGGGACTAAAATTTACTTCTTTGCATCAAAATTTCCTATTTTTCTCAAGGATCATTTTTGCTCAAAGTACCATATTCAAAATCCTTTGAGAAATGATGTTTTTACCATTTTTAAAATTTTTCACACTTTTCACAAATTCTTTGAAAATCAAAATCTCACAAACGATTCAATTTTTTGTCGAACCGTCTATTTTGCCTAACAGTTTCGTCGAGATCTACAACTTTCGTGTTTTAACTTTTCTCAAAATCTCATTGTACAGGGGTTTTTTGGCCATTTTTCAATTCTGCCGAGAGAAATATTTTCCTTTCAATTTAGTCCCTATGGCATTTTTACAAAAATCTATTTCAAAATTACAATTCTACCCCTGCAGAAACCATTCAATGCCTTAATCAATATATTCTCATGCTCAAACATCACTTTTGCAAAGTCAAACATCAAAATTACAAAAACAACGCTTTTTCCAAAAATTACCATTTTGCACTAAAAACCAAAGTTTCACAAATACATGAGATTCCATCAAATACATGCTCAAGAACCCACATGGGTTTGAAATAATAATAATAAAAATAAAATCCATAAAATTTTAAAACTTAAAACTTACCAAAATAACACCCTTTTGGTTTCAAGCCTTCAAAATCCCTTTGAACTCCCTCCTAAGCTCCCTTTCCATACAAAAATACCATGGATTAATTTCTTTCTTCAACCCATGAAAAATCCCTTGAAAACTCATTAAAAAGTTTAGGATTTTACCTTAAAACTTGTGGAAAATCCTTGTTCTTGCTTGTAAAACTTGTTTGGGGTTATTTTTACAAAGTTTGGGGCCTGAGAAAATTTTTTTGAAGTCTCAACAATGGCTGCCGGAACTTGGAGGAAAAGAAAGGAAGGAAAAATTGTGATAACCATGCATTAAATGCTTCCTTATCACATTTGGTGACTCATGGTAACCTATGAGTATACCACTAGGTGTCACAAGGTGATTGGGCCACTTTTCTAGACATGTGGCCCAATAGAAAATCAAAGAGTGTCCACTTTATGGAATTAAAATTTTATAATATGTAATTTTTCACCACACAATATTTTTCCTATACTGTCGTGATCAAATCAGTGTGCTTTTTATCCTTAGACTGTATAAAAATATTTGACTTACTTTTCGTTTACTTTTGAAGGCCAATCATAACATTTTTCGTATCTGCGTTTTCATTTAGCAGTATACTCATACTGCTTCGGCCTCCTTTTTACCCCTGATTTGGGTTTGGACAACTTCTATGTCCTATTTACATTCTAATCACCCACTTGTTTATATCACAATTTTACAATTAATCGTGATATAAAATTCATTTTATGGATATTATTTACAAATTTTTGAGTAATTAAACTCATAAAATCTGTATTCGGCAATATCCAACATTGCATCACATTTGCCATAAAATTTACAATCAATGCCGTTTATTCCTACTTTATCGTAATTTTTACAAAAATTACAATTTTTACAAAAATTTACATTTTTAAACGTAAATTCATTTATTAAACCCAATTAAATATTAGGTTTTATTAATGAAATTTTTCTCGGTCATTACATATACGATCTAAGTTAATTAATCTACATAATGTATTATAATTAACCTGTCTTAGTCTACCATGCCATAAATTAGAAAACTCAAGCATGTAAATAAAAGGCTTGTTCTTCTTACTGATACCTTTGCGTTTTACAGCAATAGTATTCATTTTCTACATACCTTCTTTTACACAACCCTTTCCCACATACATTCTATATTTAGACAAAACTATTTTCTCAAACTCGAGCACAATCTTAAAACGAAGTTGACTCAACATTGTCCCATAAATAAGGTTCTTTTGGATATCAGGAACATATAACACATTGTATAGCTTGATTTCTTTGCCTGATGTCAACTTCAAGGACACTGTTCCTTGACCCTTAATTTTAGAAGTTGTAGAGTTGCTCATGTATAGCTTTTCCCCAGTATCTAAAGGTACCAAGTCAATAAAAACAACTCTCTCAGAGCAAATGTGGCGTGTAGCCCCAATATCTAGCCACCAATCCTTTGGGTTAGAGTCCACAAAATTGACTTCAGAAACCACTACAGAAAGGTTAATATCAAAAACCTTTTGCATGACATCATCAACCAGGTTGGCCTCTCTATTCTTCTTTTTCTTTGGCAACCACAGACTTGTGTCCCATCTTGTCACAGTTGAAGCACTTTCCTTGAAATTTTTGCTTTTTGGAAATATCTCCTTTAGGTCCCAGTTTAGACCCATTGCTTGGTTTGTTCTTCTTAGACTTGCAACTTTGACCATTTTCCACCATATTTGCTTTAGCATAAGTTTGAGATGGGCCTTTCTTCTCAAAGCCTCTATTGTCCTCTTCAATAGGAAGTCTGACAATGAAGTCTTCATGCTCATCCCTTTTCGCTTATGCTTCAAGTAGTTCTTGAAGTTATTTCATGCGGGAGGTAACTTCTTTATAATAGCAGCAACTTTGAAAGGTTCATTTACAACCATTCCTTCGACATGAATCTCATTCAAGATGACTTGAGTTTCATGTGCTTGATTGACTACCGTTTTGGGGCCTACCATTTTATAATTTAAAATCAGGTGGTAAAATATGAGAAGAAAGTTATAAGGTAAAATTATTGAAAGCCCATGTCATGGGGGTTAATTGTCAAAATCATCAAGATGACTTAATTTATCGTGATTGATGAGCATGAATCTCATTCAAGATAACTTGAATTTCTTGTGCTTGATTGGCCACCATTTTGGAGTCTACCATTTTATAATTTAGAATCAGGTGGTAAAATATGAGAAGAAAGTTATAAGGTAAAATTATTGAATGCCCATGTCATGGGGGTTAATTGTCAAAAACATCAAGATGAGTTGAATTTCTTGTGCTTGATTGACCACCGTTTGGGGTCTACCATTTTATAATTTAGAATCATTTGGTAAAATATGAGAAGAAAGTTATAAGGTAAAATTATTGAACGCCCATGTCATGGGGTTAATTGTCAAAATCATCAAGATGACTTGAATTTCTTGTGCTTGATTGGCCACCGTTTTGGGGTCTACCATTTTATAATTTAGAATCAGGTGGTAAAATATGAGAAGAAAGTTATAAGGTAAAATTATTAAACGCCTATGTCTTGGGGGTTAATTGTCAAAATCATCAAGATGACTTGAATTTCTTGTGCTTGATTGGCCACCGTTTTGGGGTCTACCATTTTATAATTTAGAATCATGTGGTAAAATATGAGAAGAAAGTTATAAGGTAAAATTATTAAACGCCTATGTCTTGGGGGTTAATTGTCAAAATCATCAAGATGACTAGAATTTCTTGTGCTTGATTGACCACCATTTTGGGGTCTACCATTTTATAATTTAGAATCAGGTGGTAAAATATGAGAATAAAGTTATAAAGTAAAATTATTGAACACCCATGTCATGGGGGTTAATTGTCAAAATCAGGTGGTAAAATCTGAGAAGAAAGTTAGAAGGTAAAATTATTGAACACCCATGTCATGGGGGCACACACATTGGGCCCCTAGCCAACCAAGCACATGATTTGTACCACATGAGAGAGCCTTTTATCTTAACAATCTGGGACTTTTCTTTAACAATTTTTCAATAAAATTCTATTTCAATGGGCATATTTTGATCATCAATTTCTCCTTCATCTGTTAACCGTTTGGAGCATGTGAATATACGATTTTGTTCTTCTCGTAACGGAAAGCACAAATCTTCCATGACCTGTCATTTTTATGAAGTGGGTCTCACTTTATTTTAGTCCTCAAAATGGTTCGTGACAATGGTTTTTCAAACCACTTTCTAGCAATGAAATCTACTTTCATAGATTTGATATTTTATTCTATTTTTCTAGCTATTTAATTTGATAGTTTTTAAATTATTTGGATTAATTTTTGTTTAAATTTTTCCTTTTATTTAGTTTCTTCTCTAATTGTCTTTTGTTTTATCAAATGTCTAGGTAAATAAGAGAAAGATCACAGTTTAGAATTTAAACAGGGTACAAAAATAAAAGTGCAAAGAATTTCAGGTCCTGCTAAAATCCATGCACGGCTGCTAAGTCATCTCATGCCTATTTTCCACCGTCGTATCAATCAAATAAAAGGCCTAGAAACACACGCCAGGCGCATGAAACGTTGATATGCTAAACAATCGGATCTTAAATCACAAGACGATAACAAGCGTGAAATTCTTTAAATTATGTAGGCTACATAAAATTAGAACTATCATAGACAAGATAGGGAAGATATCAGTTACCGACATATTTTTCTCAATAGTTGTTTTGACAATTATCCTGAATAATCTAAAAAAAAAATTCCTTAAAAATCTAAAATCGGATCAGTAGAAGCCACGGAGAGGCTAGAAGCCGTTGTAGTCAGAAAAAGAAACAAGCTTCTTTCTCTCTGTGTTTTTAGCTTCTAGAGTTGAAAAGGTTGGGTTTTTTTTTTTTTTTTTTCCATAAAACGGGTTTTTATTTCAACCTTTTAAAAAGACAAGTGATTTGAAATCTTAGGTCAAAAAGCACATATTTCTTTCTCTTTTTTTCTTCTAATAAACCGAAATCCTAATATGAATCTTCTAATTAAACAAATTGATAATGAAAAATCAATAAATCAACAAACAAATATTTTGGCAACAAAAAGAAAATAAAAAGGTAAGATTTAGCCCACTGGTCACCAGTGTACGTCAGCAAACGCCGTGCGATTCTCCCCTTTTGGTTCTTTGACAGGTCCCACTTCTAGATAGAAGAGACAAAATTTTATTTATAATTATATTTATTTATCCTAAATTAAAAAAAAAAAAAAAAGCATGATATAAGGATAGAATTTCAGATACCAAAATTTTTGCACATACGTCAAGTGTAACAATATGAAAGAAAAAAAAAAGTAATTATACAAGTTCGGCAAGGTAAATAATCTAAGGGTATGTTTTGTGTCATATATTCTTTAAATTTAATAGATTTAAATTTAGATTCAAGTATTAAGAATCTTTTGTATATATATTTGTTTTTTTCAAAATCTGAATCATTTGAGTATCAAAAATCCAAGTTTTTAGAGTTCTCATCCTCTTAAACTTTTGATACTCTGATATCTTTGCTATAGTAAAAACTAAAATTTTCTCTCCTATATTTAAGAAAAAAAATCATAACTTCTTCATTTGATATTCAATTAAGATGATTCTTTTTTTATTGTGTTCCTAATGAAAAGAGGAATAAATCAAGATCTATATTGCATATTTTTTAAGATCATTAACATTAAGATTTTATTAGATTTATTAATAAATCAAAAACTATCTTCACTACCTTTCCAAACATAAATTTTAATTTTATTTTATACACAGATTAAAACTTAAATGCACATCCAAACGTCAATTCAAATAACAATTCAAATTATTAACTCAAATCTTAATTCAAATCATACTCATTTAAATTAAATCATTAATTTGAATCTATTTAGTAAAAGGACCCTGACAGTGTAATTTTGTAAATCAGACACTTCCGATCAATCACTACCAGCCACACCAACTGTTGCTGCTACGGAAACGTAGCCATTACCATGTAAATAGTTTTTTCATTGGAAATACATTGTACATATTTAAAATAAAAAATAAAAAAATAAAAAAATAACTCCGTAGATGAAATTTTCATCAAGAGCCTTTCAAAAAAAAAGTGAAACGGAGGAAAAGAAACAAGTTTTTCAACAATTTTCCCAGGAACCAATCACTACTACAACAAGCAAAAGGAGATACAAAAGCAGATTTCTTTTCATCAAAAACTGAAATCCGAACACAAAACAAGCACAAAAATTGAGAAAATAACTAAAAATTGAGTAAAGAAAAACATTTACAGAAAAACCCACCATTTTTTTCTTTTCTTTTCTTTTCTTTTCTTTTTTTTTTTTTTTTGCTGAGCTCTAGCTCAGATTATAGAACTAAGACGATGGAGAAGACGACCCAGAGCAAATGTCAGATTACCAGGTTCGAACATTTAAAGCATTTGATGGATTATTGGTAAGGGAGCCGAGGAAATAACTAAAAATTGAGGAAAGAAAATCATATGTGTAAGAGAAACGAATCACTTCTTGGGCTTCTACTAATTTACAGCATATAATATATGCCACACGTGCCTTGCACGTGCCTCTCTCCGTGAAAGGGGAGTACCTCAACGTTTTTTCTGTTAAATTTCTTACCTCAACGTTTTTTTTTTTTTAACATGTGTACATCATATATGTATATGACAGTGTATAAAGTAATGAAATAATATAGTAGTGGTGGATTTATTACCAAAACTAATTATAATGATATCATTTTTTAAATAAACAATTGAAGATTAACCATATAGATATTCTCATCATCTTAGTAAAAAAAAAAATCTATCTAAAGATTATAAAATTAATAAACGAACTACTTAACTATCCATTTAAACTATTTAAAAAAAAATCGCCACTTCATAACATAAATATCTTTTTTTACTTTAAACCTATTTTATTTTCTAAGCATCATCACGTATATGTAACCGTTTTATTCTTTAACGGTTTCAAGAATTGAAACCAATTTTAATTATGCAACAGTCATTTATAATTGGCCTCATATTTATGCTCATAAAACCAGCCTTGGTAACTGCATTTCTGAGGCAGTATAAGAATCCTTGATGGAAGGATTTTTGAACACAGCCGAGTACAGAAAAAAAAATTGTTCGTGTATTGAACAGAGCCTTGGGTCCCCAAGTTCAAAAAACTCTCTTAAGAACCCAACACCATCAATTGAGTTTTGTGAGGACTTGGAAGAGCTCCAAGTGAGGTAGTCTTGATTTGTAACGAAAGGACACCGTTGAATACATACAATTGCAATGGCCGGAGGTAAGAAATATTTTCACGCTTCTGTTTAATTCGATTTTGTTATGCATATAGTTTTTGGGCATATTAGAATCGTTTTAGTCCTTACATTTGGCATCAGAGCCAGAATTATCTCTGCCTTTCGTAGATAGCTTCGGTTACACTGTGTTGTTATGCACGGTTAACAAAAAAAATTTTGATTTCTGGGTTTTGATTTTTAGCATTTCTTAATTAAAACTAAGATTTGAAATCATTTAGACACTTGATTTCTATGAATTCTACGATTTGAAACATCAAAATTGGTGTCCGGATGGGAGAATTACAGCCGAGTCTCCAACCGGGTTGAAACCAGGTCGTTCGGGTGAAGAAGACCCAGATTCAGATGTTGCAAATGAGAAAAAATGACATGTCGTTGGGCTTGGGTCAGCCAAAAATGGCATGTCATTTCAGGCAAAGAAGGGCGTTTCTTTCCAGCGAGAAACGACATGTCGTTTCGCCTTTGGACAGCCAAAACGACATGTCATTTGGATTGTCAAGGGGTTGAGTTTTGGTTATGGAACAACGTGTCGTTTACGGCTAGGGGGGCATTTAGCCTCCATGAAACGACGCCTTTCTTAAAAAAAATTAAAAAAAAATTTTTTGATTTTTTCAAAATTTCATAAAATGATATTTTTAAGGAAAATTTCATAAAATTTTTAGATTTTTTATTTTTATGAGATTTTTATAATATCCACAATTTTGGTATTTTTTTATGAAATTTTTCATATTATGGAATAAATTATGAAAAATTCATAATTTTGAATATTCATAATTTTTTATATTTGTTATGAATATTATACAGTATTTGTGTGGATATAATTTTGTAAATTTATGTACATATAGTGTTCATTATTTATAATTTGTGATTTAAAATTATGCATGCAATATTAAGTTAAATAATTTAGTACGTTTAATTTTGTCCAATAATATGCTAAATTATATTTTTGAATGTATAATTTTAATCTATACATAATGAAAATTAGTACATAAATTATGGTTATTTGTTCATATTTATTTGTTGGTTAAGGTAAATGCAATTTATTTTATGAGCAAAAATTTAAGAATAAATGTCTTGTGATATATGTATTTAATTTTTGAATAATTAAAGAGTAGCCACAGCATCTTTGATTATGCAAAAAAATTATATTAGATGTTTAAATCACATATGGTAAAAAGACATTAAATTATGATTAATCATATGTAATATAATAAATTTTATCCCACAGGAATTTTTATTGTATTTAATATGATTAGTTAAAATGATGTATCAAATTATCTTTCTTAATTTACCCATAGGAATTAAGAAAAGAGAATATAATTTGATAGTGTCATTATAAGGATATATGAATCTGTTTGAGTTAAAAATTTAACCCACAGGCAATTTTTATGTCATTTGATTTATATTTTAAGGCATGATTTACATTGGTAAACATGTCATAAAGTATTATAGCCTCAATTTAGTAACATAAGCATGTATGTTTTATTATGCAGCTATGCAAACTGTGAGTTACTCTGATTTCTAATGTGACATTCCTGAACTTAAGGGCAATAACTGTAAGGTATAGAAGGAGAGAATTCTTCTTCATTTAGGTGTCATGGACATTGACTTTGCTATCCGTAAGGATGAACCACCTGCCATTACAGAGACCAGCCAGCCAGATGACGTTGATCGTTATGAAAAATGGGAGCGATCTAATCGTCTCTATGTTATGTTCATCAAGACCAAGATCTCGGCTGGCATACGTGGTTCATTGGAGCAATATGACAATGTGCAAGCTTTGATGAAGGCAATTGATGAGCAGTTTGCTACATCAGACAAAGCTTTGGCCAGCACCTTGATAATGAAATTTTCATCCATGAAGCTTACTGGAATTCATGGTGTGCGTGAGCACATCATGCAAATGAGGGATATAGCGGCTAAGCTGAAGACACTTGAGGTTGAGATGTCTGAAACCTTCCTTGTGCACTACATCCTCAACACTCTCCCACATCAATATGGACCTTTCAAGATATCCTACAACACACATAAGGATAAGTGGTCCATCAATGAATTGATGACCATGTGTGTTCAGGAAGAAGGAAGGCTTGTTATGGAAGCGGGAGAGAGTGTGCATCTGGCAACTCAAAGGAAGAATAAGGGCCAAGCCAAAAATAAGGGAAAAGGCAAACTGCCTGCTCAAGCTGATATCAAGAAGGAATCCAGGTGCTTCTTGTGCAAAAAGAATGAGCACATAAAGAAGGATTGTCCTAAATATCAGAGATGGCTTGACAAGAAAGGTACTCAATTCTCACTTGTTTGTTATGAATCTAATATGGTTGATGTTGAGCATAACACATGGTGGATTGATTCTAGTTCTTCAATCCATGTCACTAATTCCTTGCATGGATTGCAAGGCCTAAGGAAGCCAGTGAGTAGTGCATCTATTCAGGCAACAAGATGCGCTCACATGTTGAAGCTATCGGAACATGCAATTTAGTTTTATCTAGTGGTTATGTTTTAAAGTTGGAAAAGACATTTTATATTCCTAGTTTTTCTAAGAATTAAATTTCTGTTTCAAGGCTTGTACCGTTGGATTTTTCCTTTAATTTTTCAGACACTATATTTAGTTTGTTTTATAGATCTGAACTTATTGGAAATGGTACATTGTCAAATGGTCTTTTCAAAATTAATTTACAAGATAAAGCTTCTTATACTTCTATGCATGTTTATAATAATGCTGGCATTAAGAGATATGTTATAAATGAAGATTCCTCTATGTTGCGGCACCGTAGGTTGGGTCATATCTCTATTGAGAGAATAAAGAGATTAGTGAATGATGGGGTACTTAGTACTCTAGATTTTACTGACTTTGACACTTGTGTAGACTCATAAAGGGAAAGCAGACTAATATGTCAAAGAAATGTGCCAAGAGGAGTTCAGACTTATTAGAGATCATACATACAGATATTTGTAGTCCAGACATAGACGCGTATGGTCAAAAGTATTTCATTACTTTTATTGATGATTACTCACGATATATGTATCTCTACTTGCTTCATAACAAAAA
Source organism: Artocarpus heterophyllus (assembly GCA_025403435.1). Classification (NCBI taxonomy): domain Eukaryota; kingdom Viridiplantae; phylum Streptophyta; class Magnoliopsida; order Rosales; family Moraceae; genus Artocarpus; species Artocarpus heterophyllus. The sequence goes on from CM046350.1 coordinate 33,191,928, forward strand.
TGAAGCTATAGATGCCTTTAAGGTGTTTAAGACAAAAGTAGAGAAACAATGTGGTAAGCAAATAAAGATAGTGGGATCTGATAGAGGTGGTGAATACTATGGTAGATACACCGAAGATGGACAAGCGCCTAGTCCATTTGTGAAGTTTCTTCAAGAACATGGGATAGTTGCCCAATATACAATGCCAGATTCTCCAGATAAAAATGGTGTGACAGAAAGAAGAAACCGAACATTGTTAGATATAGTGTAGAGCATGCTTAGAAGCTCCAAGCTTTCTAGGTCTTTGTGGACTGAGGCTCTCAAGACGGCTGTGTATATATTAAATCGAGTTCCAACCAAGGTTGTCTCAAAGACACCGTTCGAGTTATGGAAATGTTGGAAACCGAGTTTGCGACATATACGTGTTTGGGGATGCCTGTCTGAAGTGAGAGTCTATAATCCACGAGAATAGAAGCTAGACCCAAGGACCATAAGTGGGTATTTCATTGGTTATGCTGAACGGTCTAAGAGATACAGATTTTATTGTCCATCACATACTACTAGGTTTGTGGAATCAAGGAATGCAAAATTTCTTAAGAATGAATTGATCAGTGGGAGCGATCGATCTTGGAACACCATTCCAGAGAAAAATCATACAGATGCTCAAGCTTCCACTTCATATGATAGAGTGATTGTTATACGCAACACACCTACAGTTCAAATGCGTGTTAAACAACAGCCAGTCATTCAAGTTCCATAGACTACTCATCAAGAAACAGTAGATCCAACTGAACAATAGATACAAGAACCTGTTGAACAGCCAGTTAATCAACATGCTCCTCATGAGAATGTTGAACCAGCATTAAAAAGATCTACTAGAGTAAGGCGATCAGCCATTCCTCGTGACTATATTGTGTATCTATAGGAGCCTGACTACAACATAGGAGCCGAAAATAATCCAGAAATGTTTTCACAAGCCATGAGTTGTAAGGAATCTAACTTGTGGTATGATGCCATGAAAGATGAGATGAACTCTATGTCATCTAATGGAGTCTGGGATCTTATCAAGTTGCCTGATGGTATAAAAGCCATTGGATGCAAATGGGTCTTCAAGACAAAGAAAGACTCATTAGGCAACATTGAAAGATATAAGGCAAGACTCGTTGCTAAAGGATTCACTCAAAGGGAGGGTATAGATTACACTGAGACTTTTTCTCCTATATCTAAAAAAGACTCCCTTTGTGTGATCATGGCATTAGTAGCTCATTTTGATTTTGAGTTACATCAGATGGATGTGAAAACAACATTCCTCAATGGTAATCTAAAGGAAGAGGTTTACATGAAACAACCTGAAGGATTCTCCTCTAGTGATGGTGAGCAATTAGTGTGCAAACTCAAGAAACCCATATATGGTTTGAAACAAGCCTCCCGTCAATGGTATTTAAAATTCCACAATGTTATCACTTCATTTGGTTTTGAAGAGAACATCATGGATCAATGTATATACCAGAAGGTCAGTGGGAGTAAGATTTGTTTCCTTGTTTTGTATGTGGATGATATCCTTCTTGCAACCAATGACAAGGGGTTTCTATATGAGGTGAAACAATTCCTTTCTAAGAACTTCGATATGAAAGATATGGGTGAGGCATCTTATATCATTAGCATTAAGATCCATAGGGATAGATCTTGATGCATTTTGGGACTATCGCAAGAAACCTATGTCAATAAAGTCTTAGACAGATTTCGGATGAAAGATTGTTCACCAAGTGTAGCACCCATTGTGAAGGGTGATAAGTTCAACCTGAATCAATGCCCAATGAATAATTTCAAGAAAATTCAAATGAGCAATATTCCTTATGCTTCAGCTGTCGGAAGCTTTATGTATGCTCAGGTTTGCACAAGACCTGACATTGCATTTGTTGTGGGAATGTTGGGAAGATATCAGAGTAACCCAGGCATTGACCACTAGAGGGCTGCAAAAAAGGTGATGGGTACCTTCAAGGCACAAAGGATTACATGCTTATGTATAGGCGAACTGACATTCTAAAGGTGATTGGCTACTCCGATTCAGACTTTGCTAGCTGTATTAATTCAAGAAAATCAACTTCTAGTTATATTTTCATGCTTGTTGGAGGAGCTGTATCTTGGAGAACTAGAAAGCAAACGCTAGTTGCTACTTCCACAATGGAGGCAGAGTTCGTTTCTTGTTTTGAGGCTACTTCGCATGGTGTATGGTTGAAGAGTTTCATGTCAGGCCTTAGAATTGTAGATTTTGTGTCTAGGCCATTAAGGATATATTGTGACAATTCAGCTGTTGTCTTTATGGCTAAGAATAATAAGAGTGGCAGTCGAAGTAAACATATCGACATTAAGTACTTAGCCATAAGGGAACGGATTAAGGAAAATAAAGTAGTCATTGAGCATATAAGCACTGAATTGATGATCGCAGATCCTTTGACAAAAGGAATGCCACCGAAGTCATTTAAGGATCATGTAGTTCATATGGGACTTGGTTCCATAATGTAAATTTGTTTGTACATACAATTTACAGACTTAATGAAACTCTTATTCAGTTGTGATGTTTTCTCATATTTGTTTTGTGTATTAAGTTATTGGAGAAAAATTCACATTTAGTAGGATCAAGAATAAACATTGGGTTTATTCATAAAGTTAAGTTACCATATAAGGAATAAATTCTGAGAAATAATACATTGTAATACATGGAACATAATACTCACAATTTAGAGAAATTATTACCATGATTCATGTATTTGTTTCCTGAAAGTTTGGGTTTAATGAATATAAAGATAAATATAGAGACCAAGTGGGAGAATGTAACTGTTTCATTCTTTAACGGTTTCAAGAATTGAAACCAATTTTAATTTTGCAACAGTCATTCATAATTGGCCTCATATTTATGCTCATAAAACCAACCTTGGTAACTGCATTTCTGAGGCAGTATAAGAATCCTTGATGGAAGGATTTCTAAACACAGCCGAGTATAGAAAAAAAAAATTTTGTTCATGTATTAAACAGAGCCTTGGGTCCCTAAGTTCAAAAAACTCTCTTAAGAAGCCAAAACCATCAATTGAGTTTTGTGAGGACTTGGAAGAGCTCCAAGTGAGGTAGTCTTGATTTGCAGCGGAAGGACACCGTTGAATACATACAATTGCAATGGCCGAAGGTAAGAAATATTTTCACGCTTCCGTTTAATTCGATTTTGTTATGCATACAGTTTTTGGGCATATTAGAATCGTTTTAGTCTTTACAGTATATTGATCCGGTACAATAACTGATATTTGCATTATTACTTTAAAAAAAGAACAAGGATATCTTTGTTAAAAATGAAAAAAGTATATTAATAAATATAAGTTAATATATAAAGATATTATATAATTTTTTAAACTTTTTGAAGTAAATATTATGTTTTATTTAAAATAAATGTCAGATTTATAATTATAGACAACTTATTTACTATATAAGTAAGAAATATTTACATTATAAACAATAAAGTAAATACATTATGTGTACTATAAATCTATTTATTGGATACGTAAGAATTATTTAAAATATAAACAGATGGATAGATAATTATTTACATCATAAATTTGATATTTACTACAAATATTTTCAAAACCTGACATTTACTATAATTAATTTTGAAAAAAAATGACGTTTTTAACAATTTTTGTTAAAAATATTAGGATAATCTTCAACCAAAAAAAAAAACATTCTTTAACATTGAAAATCCTTATATACATTAAAAATTAATTAGTTAACTAAATTATTTAAATCACTTTATAACTACTTAAAAAAATTACCAAGTTATAATATAAATATTTTCACTTTCAATCATGAACCTCAAGACAGTTTTTCCTACTCTCCATCATCTTTTCTTTTTCCTTCTTTGTTTTTATAAGGTGCTTTTAGGACTTAATGAATGACTCTTTTCGATCGAAGCGGGAGCATCTTCCATCTTCTATGTAATGTAAGCTGCATCCTTGAATTAATATTCAAATCAGCTAAAAACTCTATCCCCGAGTAAATGGGTTCCCACTTCATCACGGAAAATAGCAGGGCAGGAATTGCTTGGCTCCCGAATGGGTATGCTAGCTTTTTTCTAAGATGAAGACCAGCCCTTATTTTTTATTTCGGATAGTCGGGACGATAGAAAAAGAGCAGATAATAGTTCAAATTTGATCAATTCAAACCTGCTGCTTAAATAGGGCATGCCACAAACTAAGATATTCATGGCATGTTTGTTTTAGTTATTCTTTGAACCCAATGGACTCGAATTTGGATTCGATTATCAAGAATTCTTTAGATACGTATTTGTTTCCCCTAAAATCCGAATAAAATGATTATCAAGAATCTAAAGTTTTAAAGTTCTACCCCCTTAAATTCTTGATATTCGAATATTTATGCTTCAGTAAAAGCTAAAATTCGCTCTCGTATATTTGATGGAAAAAAATCACTCCTTCATTTGATATCTAATTGAGACGATTCTTTTTTTATTATGTTCCTAAAGAGATGAATAAATTAAAATTCATATTGCATGTTTTTAAGATCATTAACATTAAGATTTTATTAAATTTGTTAATAAATTCAAAACTATTTTCACTTCTCCAAACACAAATTCTAATTTTATACTGTATTCAAATTAAAACTTAAATACACATCCAAATATCGATTCGGATAACAATTCAAATTACTAATTCAATCCTAATTCAAATCATACAATTTAAATTGAATCTATTTATTAAACGGCCTTAATAGTCCACAAAGTGACTTTTAAATTGACGGATGAAAAAGCAAAGAAAATTATTATACAAATTCAAGTGGCATTTACAAGGACGCCGGAGGCAGAATTACAACTCGTGGAAAAGAGGGAGAAACTAAAACAAAAACGAGAGGGAAAAAAAACACAAATTTGGGGTCCAATTTCAATTGAAACCCCACTTATGCAATTTCAGTAACCTTCCCACGAAACGAATAAGAGATTTTATCTTTTTTTTCCTTGACACACTTTCTATTCTACAGTTATTTCTAGTATGGTGGTAAGCCTTGGTTTTTTGTATCTCCTAAGCAATAAAGAAGAACACACAACACTAACAGAAGACAGAGCCATGCACGCGCCAGCTGCCCATGGAGGCAACTGAATCCCCATAGACGGAAAGAGAACTCCTGCGGCAACAGGAATAGCTACAATATTGTAAGCCATGGCAAACACATAATTTAATCTGATTCGAGAGAATGTCTTTCTCGAAAGATCAATGGCGGTGATCACATCCTCCAAGTTGTTCCTCATCAAAACATAGTCAGCCGCTTCAATGGCAATATCTGTCCCCGCTCCGATTGCCATGCCAACATCTGCTGCAGCTAGAGCCGGAGAATCATTGATTCCATCACCGACCATTGCAACCGTGCTTCCATCCTTTTGAAACGAGCGAATTACATCAGCTTTTCCTGCAGGCATTACTTCTGCCCTTACGTCATGAACGCCAACCTGCCCAGTTATAGTAGACATGAGAACAAGCCTATGACAATGCCCATTGACAGTTCAATTATTTGGAGACCATGTGGTTTTATTCTAATTAGTACCAGTCATGAAAGTGTAAATCTCAAACTGCTTGAAATCAGAAAACAAATTACCAAAAGTTGAACTCGATCAACGCCCACTTAAAAAAAATAAATAATAATCTTCCTAAATTTGGTTTGGCTAGAAAAAAAACCGGGACACAAACCTCTTTAGCAACAGCCCGTGCCGTCCTCCAATTGTCCCCAGTAACCATGACAGGTCGGACGCCCATTTTGCTCAGGCCCTCAACTACCACTGCAGCTTCCCTTTTCAGTGGATCTGCAACCCCCAAAACACCAATTAGGCTACCATCATATGCAACGAGTATGCCTGTTTTTGCACTTTCTTCCAGATCTACAACAAATTTTTCTACATCATCAGGGATGTTCATTCCACTTTCAGTCATCAACTTGCGATTACCAACCTGGTCAAAATACAAAACCCCACAATAAGCACCGCACAAGAAGTCGCAAAGTTTATGTTCCGGAGTTCAAGCTCAATGGAAAGCAACAGCTTATTACTAGCACGAGGAAAATAATCTTACCAAAATCTGTCTTCCATTAATAAAGCATTGGACTCCTTTTCCAGGCAACGCAGAAAATTCTGCAACATCATAAAGCCAACCAGACACTGCAGAGTCTTTGTTATGGCTTTCAACATCCTTAGTAGCAGAATCGTCAAAGAAATGAAAATGGCGGGCATATGCAACTATCGCCTTTCCCAGTGGATGTTCACTGCTAGCCTGTAATGACAAGAAAGGAAACAAGTTTGGTTTCAAATTGTAGGCTCTAAATGGCAGAAAGATGAGCTGTCCAGAGAAAGACAACAATAGACATGAGAAAAGACTTCAATAAAGACAAGGATGGACATGAGAAAAGACTGCAAGACCCTTTCTTAAAACCTATAATTCCGCAAATAAAGAGCAATGAAAACATACAGAAAGTGGAACAGGAAGAGGCCAAAATAGAAGACATAATTGAATTCATTATAAAATAAGAAGTCACCTCTGCAGAAGCCACCAGTTTAAGGAATTCTCCACGATCCATTCCCGTGAAAACTTTTGTGGTTGTAACTGAGGCCTTTCCTTGTGTTAGGGTGCCTGTTTTGTCAAATATCACATACTTTATTTTTTGAGCCCTTTCTAAGGCATCACCACCTTTTATCAGCACACCATTGTTAGCACCAACTCCTGTTGCAACCATGACGGCAGTTGGTGTTGCCAAGCCGAGAGCACATGGGCATGCAATCACCACAACTGATATGGAAAACATAAGGGCGAAAACAAAGTAATTTCCATTTTCTGGAAGCCAACTTTCTGGATAAGCTCCCAAAGCTCCAGCAGCGTACCTGCAGATAGTTGATGGATGATATGTATTTAATAAAAGAGGGCATAAAATCTTACAAAAAACCTAATTCTACCACTTGGAACGTGAACAACAAACACTCTGAACTTACCATCCCAATAATGTCAAGAATGCCAACATAACAACAGTAGGAACAAAAATACTTGCGATCTGCAAGTCACAAAAAGTAGAAATATTATGAGACCTTTGATTTTTTCTTTTCCAGGTTTTCCAAAAGAGAACTTTACAGTTAGCAGATCTTTACAGTTAGCAGATAAGCAAAAAAGAAACAAGCATATATGTGGAACTGATACATCAGATGGCATGACAGGTGAAGCAGCGACAAGGAGAAAAATTGGAATTGACTCAACCAAGGGAACCTACTAGTTTAGAAAGAGCGTTGCTCATTCGCACAAAAGAAAGCATAACCAAGATGAAGAATTTGATCACAACAAAAACAGGCATCAGATGCAAGCAAGAAAGACAGGCAGAGAGGATCCTATCAACAAATGGACTACATCATTACAGTGCAATGCCGTTAAAATTTAGTAATGTTATTATAGACAAACTTCAAGCAGTTTCCCATATACATCACTTTGTTACCATAACTTGCGTTGTCAATTACCATATCAAAGACAAAACGACAAATCGACAAACACTATGATCCTTTCTGGCTCATTTACCAAACAACAGGGGAACAAACAACATATTAATGATCTTAAAGAAGGAATAACACTTTTGACAAGGAGAATTTATGCTTTTCTGAAAGCAGTGAAAACATTCTTCAATCGTACTACCATTCTTCGCCAATAAATACTCAGCCAGAAACACTTACGAAATCAGCAAACTTCTGAATGGGAGCTTTGGACATCTGCGCTGTCTCAACTAAACTGATAATCTGGCTCAAAACTGTATCAGAGCCTACTTTGGTAGCTTGTATGTGTAGAACGCCATGTAAATTTATTGTACCTCCAATAACTGAAGAACTGACCTCCTTCGAAACAGGTACAGATTCACCAGTTACCATACTTTCATTTACATAACTTGAACCCCAAGCAACAAGACCATCAGCTGGAATCTTTGCACCCGGTAAAACTTTCAATGTGTCACCAGGCTGAATTAATAAAGCATCGATTTCCCTTTCGCCAATATACCTTTCATCTAATATTAAGATTTATACAACTAGTCAGTTATTTGGTAGTTAAGCTTTATTTCTTTCACCATCAATTACAAAAGACAAAACAAAATGTCATAAAAATTAATACATTTTCAGTAATAGCCTAAAGTTACCAAAAGGAAGAGACATATTTACCAGTAAAGGTGGAACGAAAAAAGTAGGAGACAACTTATACCTTTATCTTTGATAAGCAATGTCGCTGTTGCTGGTGCAAGTTCTACCAACTTCTTGATAGCGTCAGATGTTTTTCCCTTCGCAAGACACTCCAAATACTTTCCTAAGAGCACAAATGTTATCAGCATTGCACTTGTTTCAAAGTAAGTTGGGGACCAAAACCCAGTGACTGCGCCATATAGAAGTGCACAAACAGAGTAGAAATAAGAGGCCGATGTTCCCAATGCAACCAAAACGTCCATGTTAGTTGAACCATTTCGTAGAGCTCTGGCAGCAGCAATGTAGAATCGCTTTCCAACAACAAATTGAACAACACTGACCAATGCCCACTTCAACCAATCACCCATTTGGAAGGGCCCACATCGCCAAAGTAATAAGGAATAAATTGGTGGTATGTGCGGGCAAACTACTCGTATGAGAAAGACAGGAACCTGACACCAAGTTATCAAGTATCAGTCACTAATTCCAAGTTAGAACAGTAAACAACTTATTACTTGGGGCTGTCCTGATGAGACCAAAAAAAAAAAAAAGTTTAGTGTAGTCTGCCATTCTTGTCAGGTATCTTGATCTAGATACATGAGTGATTTACCAATCTGATCAGATATGTTATCTCATGTGGGATTTAGTGAGATACAAGAAAAAAGAACGCATCATTGAAATAATAAATAAGGAAAAATCTTTATCAAGTAGTTTTGTTTGATTTTGATGCTACAAAGCGACGGGAAGTGGTGTTCAAAAGAGGTTGTATGAATGCTAACACCAAAACTATATGCATGAAATTATAAATAAATAAACTCACACTGAGAAACAGACTAGAGATGAAAAGTCTAAACATATTTGAGGCTTCTTCCACATCTTTTGAAGTCATTCTTGAATATGGGTTTGCAACATGTAATTTAAACCTTCCGGTACTTCCCCCTTCGATCCCATCAACTAAAGATCTTGAATTGACAACTTCGGGGTCATATAGGACTTCAAGTTCTCTTGAAATTCGGTCAAAATAAAATTGTCTCACCCCCTTCAAGTTGCTAAGTATACCTCCTAAAATCTGTACATCCATCTCACTGTATATTCCAGAAACTCCCAACACAATTTTATCTTGTTCACTGCTCTGTACAAAGTTTCCTTCAAAACCAGCTTCTTCAATAGCATTGACTATATCATCTTTACTGATTACAGCTGGATCGTACTCAACTTCACCTAATGAAGTAGCCAAAGCAACTACTGCCCTTTTAACACCAGGAAGATCTCTTAAGATACCTTCAACAGAGTTCACGCACGCTGCACATGTCATGCCTCCGATAGAGAACTGCCCTAACAAGGTTCCTTGAGGCTTTGTTCCAACAGTACTGGGTTCTGGTAGAATCTCTGCTTCAAACCCAGCATCCTCGATTGCATTCTTGATGTCTTCATCCTGAATTAGAACAGCTAAGGAAACACTTCAGTATCTAATTGACGATGTAACAACATGAATATCAAGACCTTTACAGAAACCATATAAAATAGTGGAAGTAATAAATTAAGCGATGGCTTTGAAAGCATTTACAATTAGCTTACTCAAGAAATTAGCATATGACAAGAAATTAAAATGAACATTGCATAGGGAAAAAAAAGTGTGTTGGGTTTAGAAAAATCTTGACATTCAATGAAGAAGTGCCTAAAAGTAGTTATGATTTGTATATTCAGTTGTCACTCAACACAAATCCAATGTAAGCTTGCATTTTCCCCCCCATAAAGGGTCCTACTTTCCTTGTTTCAGTACAAGTGTATCTGTTAAAGAGCAGGCTAGTGGCCACTTATATCCAACTATCATCTTATTAAGAGACTCTAACAGATTTCTAGAGTGTCAGGGAACATAGTTGGAACCCAAAATACTGTAGCATGTAAGAGTTTTATACTATTGCAAGCTTGCAATTGGAACTAATAAATTCCAACTAGGTTGCCAAACGAAGTTCACTGGCAACTTAAGATCAGAAGAGAGTAGCCATAAAAAGGCGAATCCATTACAACCTCAATAATATGGAGTTATTGGAAACATATAACAACAAGTAACATCAATACTAGAGATGGGCAGGAAGGAGAGGAGAGAGAAAGAAAGATCTGATTTGTCACTTTACTATAATTTGGTTCATCATTGTACCTACAAAAATAAACAATTGTGTAAAATAAGGCCACCGAACTGCGCAAAACACCGAAAGACCCCATCATGCGCCACCAACAAGCTTAGTTTCAAACCACCAAATCAACTCACGTTCAATTTTTTTTTTTTTAAGGAATTAGCACTAACCATCATCCAACTCCCAGAAATCAACAAGGCAATCAAAATTAATTAATTAATTAATTAATGAAATAAATTACTAACCGTAAGCAGCAAAGACACAAGCAACAGTTGAAGCTAAGACTTCAAGGGAGAAAAAAAAAAATAAAAGAACAATTTGATACTAAGAGATCATCCAAATCACCACTGAATTCGAATCGAATTTGAAGAATGACAATGAAAACCCAGAAAAAAACCAAATTAGATTTAATACAATAATAATAATAATAATAACAACAACAACTAAGAAGCAGAGAACTATCTACAGTTCAGTGAAGATAATAATAAGCTGGCACTTGAAATAACTATAAAATTAAGGGGGAAAATAACTAACAGTGGCCGACAGCAAAAATTCAACACAAACGGAATAGTCAAACCCAAATTCGAAGAATCACCAACCAACCTTGACCAATCTGGGATCAAAGACGACGTTGGCCTTGTTCTGAAGCAGAGCGACCGAAGCCCTCAGAACGCCATGGACGCTCATCAGAGCTGCTTCCACGGAATTCGAGCAAGCCGCGCAGGTCATGCCGGTGACGCCGACCTGAATCCTCTTCATCGTCCCCTCGGCCTCTCCGACTAGTGCTTCCTCGTCCTTCCCCGAATTCTCGTACGCGTCGAGGAGTCGGACGTCCTCGAGGTCGCCGGCGTCGTCGTCGTCGGCGCCGGACACGGAGAGCTTGGTGAGCTGGAGGTTTCTGATGCTCGGAGCCATTTGGAGAAGGTTGTTGAGAAAACAGAGAGGAAAAAGGGTGAGACAATGGAGGAGAAAACAGAGAGGTTTTTGGTTGTGCGAAGAAGAAAAACAGAGCAAAATTTTGGGCCGAGATTTAAAGAGAGGAAAAGTTTGGAGAGAAAAAGAAAGAGAAAGGGGAGGATTTTCCGAGGGAGATGGCTGAGACAGCAATTTTTTAACCAGAGTTGCCGTTGGAAGATCTGTTTAGTCTCCGTGCGATTTTTAGTTTACGATATTACCCTTGATAATGATCTTTATTGACAATGAAGTCCTAAGTTGAACTTGTACTTGCAAAAAAAAAAAGAATAAGAAAAAAGAAACTTCTTGGCCAGCTCTGTACTGCACGCTAGGTGTCGTGGGGGAGACGGGAGACTTTCTCAATATTTTTATTTTCTTTTTTCTATATTTAGAAAGAAATAGATAAGGCAATTTCTCTACTAGAAACCACTAGAGGCGAAACCACTTACGGATCATAATGTACGGTTATTCTTCAAACTTTTATTTTTTTTAATTTGTATACAAAATTTAATGAAACTAAAGTTTCAACCCTCTTAAATTTATATTTAGCTCTTTAAAATTTTATTTTGTCTCCTTAAAAATTTTTTATCTCTTTATTTACTCTACTTCCATCCCTCATGATTAATTTTTCTGACTCCGTCTATGTTGAGATCTGAATTTTTCTTTCGGATATCAAATCTAACAACAACAACAATAATAATTTTGATCATATTTGACGATTTAAAAACCTGCACCCTTGATAAAAGTCTAATGAAAAAATCCCAGATAAATAATTGATACAGCTAAAGATAAATAATTGATAAAGCTAAAGTTACGTGGAAATTGTTGTAAACATAGCCTATATGCTACATTCATTGACCTCTAAGATTGAGATATATTAGTTCCCCTCCTAATTTACCATTTAATATGTATCATACCAAAAAATTTCTTAATACATATTTATATAGGCCTCTTCTAAGGTCGGTCTCAGTTCCACAACATTCTTCATGTGTCCAGCGAAGTCGGTAATTTCATTGGATTTGTGATATGATCTATCTGGTGATCTTGGGGGAATAGAACTAGTTCCTGCTGGCACCTGTTATTTATTGTTATATTTGTTGTTGTATTAACATTTTAACCTGTTATAAAGATATATAATACTATTCTAATAAAATAGAATAACTGTAATAAAAAAATAAACCAAGAATTTTTGTTACAGTTAATAATTGTAATAAAAATTTAATTCAAATCAACAACTATGAATGTACTATAATTGTTCTCGACAAATTTTTATGTTTTAAAATACCTTTTCATTATTGTTAGGTCAATTGCCAGCTAAATATGTGTTAGAGAAAAAACATTTTACAATTAATAATTTGTTCAGTTTTTATCTTGACAAGTGAATATATGAAATATAATGATAGAAGTGTATTTAACTAGTCAAATACTAATTCTATTAAAAATCTGTAAGAAAAACTTCATCTAAAACTAACAATAATACTCAAATTCCTTTAAAATTCAACTATGTACTCCTATAACTTGTTCAAATAAGAAGGCCTACAAAAACAAGTGAAACAAGAATAAACTAAAGTTGACATAAGAAGATTACCAATCAAAAACAAAGGTAGAATTAAAGATGATCGTGATTCTTGTTGATTGATGAAGTTTTTTTTCCCTTCTTTATCTTGAGTGATTGTCTCTTGGTATGAGATGCAATTTGAATTAAAAGAGAAAAAGGCATTAAGATGGAATCATGAACAAATGACACAACCCTTTGTTTCTTTTTTATGGTTTTTCTTGGTTTTGGTTAATAAAATCTCTAATATTACCCCAAAAAAAACAATAAAAGAGAAAAGTAATGTATTCTATCGTGGCGGAGGGATTAGACAACTAGTTTTATTTTTTTCTTCCTTTTTATTGCAAGTTCCTAATAGTATGATTTAGAATTTTATAAATTGAACTGTGAATTCTAAACTATGATGCTTAAATGGTTGCTTTGAACTGGCGTTTGAAACGTAAAAGTTAAAAACGAGAATAACGCATCACATCAAGTTTAAAACGAGAACTGATGTTTGAAAAACTATAGTTTATGAAGAAAAACAAGAATAAGAATGATTTTTACTGTAGAAAATGATTCAAACTATGTGTACTTAAGTAAGGCAAATTTTAAGATTGTTAATGTTTTGATCAATTTAATATCACCTCCATGATTTAAACTGACTTCAGTCATTACTTTAATAAATATTAATTATAAACGTTTTTATGGCTTGAACTAGCCTAATCCTATTCATCAAAGGCCGCATACTTTTTATGGATTGGACTAATACTAGGCAACATGGGACTTTATGAGAGAATTTCTTAAATTTGATATAAAATTAGTTATTGAAGGGGCAACCCATTTGATCTTAGAAGTAATAAAAGGAGCATCTTTAAGTTGAAACGCAATAACTAACCTTTAGACGCTCTACAAGGCAAAAAGAAGTAACGGCTGAGATCAGGCAATTAAACTTCTTTCTTTTTTTCTTTTTTTTTATAAGGGAGGCTCTTTTTTTTCTTTATTACAAACGCTACATTAAAAGCTCCAATAAAAATGTTTTCTCCACTGAAAAAATGTTTATATATACAAAATCGCCGACCCACTTTTTTTTTTTTTTTAAGGAACCAACCAATTATTATCATGAATAAATTAAATGCAATATTATGAGAAAATCTCTTGGATAAAGAAAGGAGATGACCTGACAAGGGTCAACGAATCAACATCACCATGTTACTCCTTCTGATACATTTGAAGAAATCTCTTAATTATGCTTTTTCCCCTTTATATTAATTTATCTTTTTCCTTTCACTATAAAAAAAAAAAAAAAAAAAAAATCTTGTACGTAACAGTCTACATTAAAACTCCTAAATTTGAACCATAAATGTGCTAGGATAATCGATAAAAACATAAAACGTATCATAATGTTAGGATGATCATTCCAGACACAACGCTTATCATAGTATTAGGGCAATCACTCCAAGCATAACATGTTACACCATGGGAGGGCGACCAATGCCAAGGCCTGTGTCTAAATATCTATTTGACAAATGATAATAATGCACTTTGTTTAACCTAAAATGACCGAAGAAGAAAGGGAATCAAAAGGATCTTCTCTAAGCCTTTTCAAGGAAAGCAAGTCGAGAAACTAAATGCAAGGAGAATCTAACATGTCACCATCAGACGAAATCAAGGATATACATATGATTGAGACATTCTCCCCATAAATAGAGCAACAAATACTCCTCATCTTCATTCAAACATATTCTTATTACCTATACTATTACTCTGTTAAATTCTTCCTGACTTAGCATTAGAATGTCTTCTGCAGGTCAATTCTCATGCGCCCCCAACAATGAAGTAACTAAAGAACGATTGAGAATGGCAAAGCAAGTAGAGGAGCATTGATGTTCGAAAATAGACTTCAACACGAACATATGGATTGGAAGAGTTTATAAAAACACGAAAAATTTCAAATTGTTTTCGCTTTAAAGATCTTTTTAGTGTGCGTTTAGCAATCGAGTTCAAACTCATGTAAACAATTTAAAACTTTTACGTTCTATAGTATGAAATAAAAATATATTATAATATAAAGTTTTTATATTTTGTATTATTTGAGTTCAAACTCTTAAATTTAAACTCATTTATCAAACACTTATTAGTTTCCTTTGCATCAGGGATTAAAATTAATTAATTATTAATTTATTTGGCTCGGATTTGCATTATAGATTATATGGGCATAAGATCCTCGTGGTCCCGTGGAGGATATTTCTTTCATTTATTTTACATTTGTTCATTGTCTGTTTTGGCTTTTCCTCGGGAAAAGTGAGATTACAGGAGTACTCATGTAAGAAATATTAACAAAAATAAATAAAGGCCAACGCGTACCAAAGACTTATTGTTAAAAACAACACTGAAAAGTTTTCTTTTCTGTGGGCGAACCATACAACCGGGGGTGGTTTCGGAATAACGAGTATGAGACGTGCAACGGACTTGCGAACTGCGAATTGCGAAAACAGTGAAGACTATGTTTTTTATTTTTGGTCAAAGACTTTTTTGTGAATATAGTACAACCGTTGTACCGTTGGACTTTTTTTTTCGTGGCAAACGCGGTGCTTTGACCAGTTTGCCCATTTGCCTCCACCTCCTTACGTCAGTGCTTACATATGAATACTCATAGGGTTTGAACCAAAACTTTTATTGGTCAGTTTTATACTATAGTATATTTTTTTATTGTTATTGTAGCATATAAGAACTTTACACTATTCATAACTGAGATTGTTATGAAAACTAAATAGTTCCCACCACTACCAAACACCCCCTTATTGGTCAGCGTCTAACAAAAATAGTTCTTTTAAATCATTGATTGACGGTTTAAACTAAAATGTATGCCAAATTCCGGTATAATTTTTCCTTGTTTCTAACATTTTAAACCTATTTTTCAAACCATACTCTTTAGATTGTACATTTTAAACCATCCCATTTTAAATCAACAAACCAAACGGAAATTTTGAAGACATAAAAAGAAGACAACAAAGGATGTTATTTTAGTGAATGTATATTTTAATCGTTAAATATAATCATAATTACATTGTTGCGGACTTTTTAAAAATAACTAAAATACGGGTTCCAATCCACCTTAGCATGTGCTCTAGTAGTGACCTGAGCACCTAAAGCACACTCTCAAGTCCCCACCACATGCTTAGGTCCCTAGTATATACTTTGGTACTAACTTGACCTAAGTACTGAAGTATGTGCTCCAGGTCCTTAATGTGTTCTCCGCTGTTAACCCGAGCACCCAAACACACTTGGATAAGAGTTGGAAGATCAAAGGTCACCGACAATCATTAGATAAGCAAACGGACGGTGTTAAAGTCATTAAATGTTCAAGGATTAAAGCGTGTTAATTGTGCCATCAATTATAACATGCAAGAGGTGAATGATTTTCTATTGTATTAAGAGATAAATAACTCTAGAATTTATTAGAGAATCAAACTCTTCTATTTTTTATGTACTATAAATTCCCTCAACTTGAGAGGAAAAAGGGACAACTCATAATACAATTATCTTAAGATTTCTTCACTTTGCTGTTATTATTTTCTTAAGGTTATTTGCATTTTTCAAGTAATTTATCGAATTTTCTTAGCTTACTTATTCATTTATTCCAATTGGTTGTCTAAGACCGTTGAATTAGTGTTGGACGAAATTTTGCTTATATATATAGAGCACATAGAATATATTGTTTTTAATACAAATTAGACAATAGGAAAACAAAAACCTATGATAGTACATTTTTTCAGGTCATACGTAGAAATCTCCAAACTAACTAAACAAATTTTAAGCTCTCCAAATTAACTAAACAAATTTTAAGCAAATTTTTAAGTAGAAAATTTACTGACGTATGTAGACCCAAGTAAATTCTAGAACTATTCAACCAATAAAAAACATTAAATTGAAGGATGCAAAAAGTAATAAAGAAAGTTAAATCATATGGTCACGGTGACTATATTCTCTTATTTGTCATCTTGTTTGAGTCGCCAAATTGTGAGTAAAATTTATAGCAAATTAAAAGGTGGTAAACTTTTGATTATCAAAATCATGAACCTTTGTAATTTTTTAAAACAACCATTGTTTTGCTTTTTTAATAATGAAACCAAATAGGTGCTCTCTCTCTCTAGTTGGAAATTGCTTCCAAAATTGACGTTTTATTGAATTCTAGTTGAGTGCCATGTGCGAAAGCCATTTTGTGAGTTCAATCCTTATGTTAAAGTTTTTTATTACTTTACTCTTATTTTTCTAGTTCATTTAACAACAGGAGTCTTAGTTGGTCATTAATATATGCAACCAACACTAACATTATATTTGCTTGAATGAAACGGCAGAGGGTAGAAGTTGGAACAAATTTGAAGCACAAAAGAGAACATTATGTTGTTTAAGAGAGAGAGGTGAAAAATTCATGGGGCCAACTATTTTTTAATTTTTTTTTCAAATTTGGAAAGGAAAAAAGTGAAGAAAGAGGAAAAAAAATGTTGCATAAAAGAATATTTAAAAATATTCGTGTAAGAAAAAATATTTTTTGGGCCACTTAGGAAAAGAATATTTATAAGGATCATTGTTTTAGAGAAAGTATTATAGCAAAAAAAAAAGTATTTTTTATAGAAATAAGTGGGGAAAAATATTTTAAAGAGGCGCACAGAAAAAAATAAATAAATTGTACATGAGCTCTTAGCGAAAAGGAGAGAAAAAGGAACAAAAAATGTAAGTATGGACACATATAAAAAAATTATTTTAATAGGAGAAAAGTAAGAAAAAAGTCAAACAAGTACATTATAGAAAGATTAAGCCATATAGTTTGCAAAAAGAAAAAAAAAAAAAAAAGAAGAACAAAAAGCTAATATTTTAAAAGCAAAAAAAAAAAAGTAAAAAAAAAAAAGAAAAGCGATAGAGCAAAAGAATGAGAGTTTGTCATATGGCCATTGTATAGGCCAAGCTTTCTTTTGCTCTTTTAAAGATGTATAGATATAGATAAATGGACAGATTAGACATAGATATTGTTGTTAAAAAAAAAAAAGGAAAAAAAGAAAACCACTGAGTTGCTTTTGTTAAAGACTTCGCTTATGTTGGGAGACAAGCGTTTTTTTTCTTTACCCAAAAAAAAAAAAAACAGAAGAAGAAGAAGAAGACAAAGTTTTAGAGCACTCCAACAAAATTAATATTTTTGTGGTGATTTACTGAAATACACAGATTTTGTACGTTAGATTGTCTATATTAAAGGCCTCAACAATATCATAGTTTCTTATTGAAATATTAAACAAATTATTAACGCTTTAAATTATATTTTTTTCTAAGATTTAAAAAATTCTACCAATAAAGTCTGTTTTCCAATTGTTGGGTCCAATGCATCCGGAAGGCATGACATGTTAGGGACATATACATATGTCTTTGATTTGTTGGTGGTGGTCTCAACAAAGTCAAAAGCTTCAAAAGTTCGTAATAAAAAGACGATAGGACCTCCAACAAGATGATGGGTACTATTAGGTCTAAAGTGATCCAAAGAAAAACATGACTCTTTAGGCTGTCAGTAAGTTTTGAGTATTGAAGATGAAAATAAATAAAATAAGTAAAGAAAAATACATAAAAGTTAGAAAAATAGAGTAAATTTACTCATAAGATGAATAAATATCATCAATTATCATTAAATATCATCGAAAGTCATCGTCACGTGAATGCCACGAAGGTGGACAATTAAAATGTCATTATCATTCATCATCACGTGGAAGCTAGCCACGAAAGTGAGTAGGTAAGTAATAATAAATCATATAATTAATATAAATTCATTAAAAACCATCGTCTTTGAAATTGATGACGTGGTGGGACTCATAAAGACGAAAACAACATCGTGAAATACGAATAATTATAATAATAATAAAAACACCATAAATCATCATTTACATAATAAATCGTAATATATATCTAATATAGATGACGACATCGAGACAAGTCGTACATTATACGCATCGTAGCATAGTTCCAGAGAAAATACCATTTCAACCCACAGAGCCAGGTTTCGATCCTAGGCCCATCCTTCCTCCTTAAAGATGGAACGGGGGTTTAAAAAAAGACAATAAAATGTAAGCGGAAGGCTCAGTAGAATAATTATTTAAAAACAAGTTATTAAAAAAATAGTAATCAAAAACAAAGAATTGTTCACAAATCATTCTTACTCAAATAAATCTCAAATCTAGCAAACCAATAAAAACACTTATTTGTACGAAACTTGATAAAACATCACCGTACAGGTTTTGGAAATCTGAAAGGAACATCAAAATATAATTCTTCAAAATCAAGACAGAAATTATTTTCAACAATCATTCAAAAGGTCAAGCATTTAGCCAAATCAGTTTAAAAAAAGCTACCAAAGAAATGGATAGAAAATATCCTACCTTAATTGAAATTCCAATAACGTAAGCTCTAAATAAAATTTGACAATTACTCCATTACATTCAAAACCTTGAAAACTACATTTAGAACCAGAAATCATATTTAACAAATATCATTATGTTAGTTCAATTATCAGTGTGCCTTTTGACTCAAAATAATCATAACCTAAAATCTTAATCCTTTTTGAAACATTTTGGAATCATTAAATATTGAAAACCAAAAGAAAAATACAATTCAAAGTTCACAGTCGGCCTGCCAAACATTCTGGTTCGCCTTAACGAACCTGTACAATTCGGCTTATAGAACATCCGGACTGGCCTGTTGAATTGTTACGGTTTGGCCTGCCGAAGATATGAATCTGGCTTGCCAAACTTCTTGAATTCGGCATACCGAAGATCAAGTTTGGCCTACCAAACTGGCAAAATTTGAGGACTCAAGACTTCGAGTCTTGACATCTCCAAGCTCAAAAATTCAAATTAAAACCGGTTTTTCAATTCCCAAATTATGAAAATCACATAGAAAGCATAGAAAATCATTGTAGAACAAATTTAAATCATTTTTCTCAAATTTAAACTCAATTTCACAATGGATTTGAAAATCTACGAAAAATACAAAATTTGAATAAGTTGATTTTTGTTGAAATAAAGCTTAAATCCATGATAAAACAAGTCCTATAAGCTTAGATTAACCGTTATCTAAGCTCAATGAAGTTCGGATTCAACAATCAAAGAGAATTTGAAAAATTGAAATTTAAAACTTTGAAATTTTAAGAAAAGGGGAAAACTAACCTTTAATGGCATTTTAGGATGAAAAACTTGATAATTTGAACTTCAATCCTTATCCAAATCCGTGAGAATGAAGCTTGAAATCTAAAATTTTTGAGAGAAAGAAAGAGAGAGAGGGAGCTGAATGTGAGAGAAAGAAAGAGAGAGAGAGAGCGTGAAAATGAAATGAAAGAGTGAAAAGAAAAAGAAAAATAAAGGCCCAAGAACATTTTCGTAAATATGGGAAAAATGTGGTATAAAAATATCATTTGGTATTTTAAAAACTAAAAATAAAATTTTTAAATGTAACAAATGAAATAAAATCTTAAATGGCCAAAATTAACATTAAATTCACACTTAGCACATTTAATAATTAAACTTTACATAACTAATTCTATTCAAAAAATTTGGGGCGTTACAGAACAACTACTTTGCCCATAACATTAAATTTACTTCATCTGTAGTTGATGTTTCTTGTTGCAGTGAATGATTATGTTTCTTAATTTGTACTTTTGAATATGGTCACTGTCTTTAAGCATCAAACTTGTTATGAATGCTTTATGTATTATCATTTTATATTTTCTACAAATTTTCTTCACTTTCTAAAAAAAAGATCCAAAAAATTACATTGGGCAATAGCATAGGTCTAAACTACCTCAATCCGCCCGCACCCGCCTACAACCACCCAAAACCAAACCGAAACCACCCGCCATGTGGTGGGCGATTTGCGGGTTGGTTAATCTCCAACCCGCCATCCAAAAAAACCGCACCACACCCGCCAAAAACTATCAAACCGTCCGCCGTTCACCCCTATTTTTGCCCCACTAACGGCCTGTCGAACCACACGTCTGGCCTGTCGGTCTGTGACCTTCGGCCTGCCGAACTATAAGGTTCGGCGTGCCGACCGAGCATAAATCTTCATTCCAAAAAATATAATTTTTAATGCAATTCATCAATTTTATTTTCAACAATTCAAAAAATAAAATTAGAGACTCCGGAAATACCTAGGAGCATCATCATCAATCTTCTAGATCCGTCTTTTTCGAATAATTATTTAATTATAAAATTCTTACAAATTTAAAACTAAATAATAATTCCTAGATGGAGATGATAGTTCGCCATCAATTACATGAAAAACTTAGATACACATTCTAACCTCTAAGGAACTATAACCGGTATAAATTAATTAATTAATAAATAAATAATTAAATAACGATTTAATCAACCATAATTAATTAATAAACATTCACCACATAATCCATGACAATATATGTAATATATAGAAAGCTAGAGTGCCAACTCTCTATTAAATTAAATTCAAGCATAGGAGAGATTAAGATCACAAAATTTATACATATAACATGATCACAAACTCGTAAATTTATGTAAAAACCGCGGCTCTGATACCAATTGTTGGAAAAAGAGTGCGCAGTAGAATTTTAAAAAAAATTATATCAGAGTAATTTCCAAAAACACAAGTTTGACATGCTATATGTATAAATTAACTAAATCTTATTAACCTTTGTGTGCCGAAGAACCTCCGCAATCTGTGAAGAGAAATAACGTTCCAGAAGAGCCTCAACCAACTGGTCTTCTTTGCTATTCTCTATCCACGACTAGAGTGAGTGTGGGCTCACACGTACAGCTCTTCCACCAATGACTCTCCTTACAACCAATCGAAAGAACCTAAAGCAAGTGTTCGTGATTTGTGATTAGCAGAGTATCACCCTTAATCTCTCAATTGATCTGAGTAACATGTGAGAATCACTCCCTATTTATAGAGGTTGGCCCTAGGGTCAGTCCGTATCAGAATATGTCTCAAAATTTGAATTAGAATCAAATTCAGATCAATATCTGATAAGATTCGCGTGAAAACGCGTGATCTTATCCTTTGTTGATCGACAGGCCGAACAGCTAGATCGGCAGGCCAAACACGCCCATCGGTAGGCCGAACACATGTATCAGCAGGCCGAACTGTCGAATAAAAAATCTCCACGAATCTTTTATTTTCCACCTGAGATTCTAAAAGATAAAGTCTCAGTTTTAATTCAAATAACCCAATAGAGAAGTTATCTGATCAAAAAAACTTTATCTAGATAATCTCTAAGAAAATAAATTAATTTCCAATAATTCTACAAGTTTATCTTGATCTAATTTATCTAAAATTAAATCAACCGATAAACAAACAAGAATTTTCCGATCCCAATAATTCAACAAGTTTATCTTGAATTAATTTTTATTACAAAATTAATTTGACTGATAAACAGACATGAATTATTTAATTCTTCTAAATTTAACAAATCTGATAAATCCGACATAAATCACCAATTATTGGAAAAGCACGTCGTGTTGTTACAGGATGTTGTGAGCTAGCAAAGGGGACCAAATGGACCTATATAGTTCAAGTTTTTGATAATTATGAAACCTAATATCCCAGATATACATTTCATAATTATCAACTCTAACGCTACTCCACTAAAAGCTTGGAGCTGCACTCTCAAACTACATAGAATTACGAAGCCCCGTATAGCCAAGTCTCCATGACATATCATAGTGTATAGTATTCCCATATGATAATCCATAATCAGCTTAGAGACAAGTTATGTCTTACCTTCCCGATTATTTTTATCTTACATTTCCTTATCTCACCATCAGAAAACTTACTATCCAAAGATAGTATACCATTTGGTTAACTTACAATCCAAAGATAGTATACCATTCGGTTACACCTATGTATCCAAATGGTTGAGCGCTCCAGTTTTTTAATTACAGGACAACACATATAAGAGGATATCATCACTCCTAAAGAAGAGCTATGGATTCCATATCTATGAATAACAAGTCTACGCCATCAAGAGTTATGCCTCCAACGTACTGGCATGCATACCACTATTGAGATGTGGGTGTCACCCTTTGGTACATCAAAAGACATAAGTCAAGACAACGGGCCCACTATTCATCTCAGGATTAAGATACAATAGAAATGATTGTCTAAAGTGAATCAATTTGCCGAGACAAAATTATTAATCCAAATCAATTCACTTTATGTCCCGATCCAACACATTGTCACCTATGACAACATGCGAATGTTTCTATTCATGGAGTCCACCTCCGATGGTCAAGGGAAACCATCTCCCAATTGTGATATAGACAACATAACAATCTTTGAATAAATAAAGCGCCCAACGTTATTCCCTCGATTGCGGATCATATGATTTAGACCATCACCTTAAGAATCGTGTCTTCCACATAATCCGTCCATCATATGCCCAATTCTTAAAGTTTAGACCGACAGTCTCAGATTATTGTTTGCTTAACATACATTCAATAAATATGAACGTGAAGAGGACAAGATTTGGTATATAAATAATGAATAAATTCTTTATTAATAAAATATCTCCAAAAACTTATTACATTTTTACTCCTTAGGGCATACATGTCTGACAATTTTCAAGATGGCCCCTCCTAAAAGGCCCTTTTCAAAATTGCCCTTTTAATAAAAAAATGTGGTTTATTAAAAGTTTAAGTTACCCTTCCTTCTTTAATTAAAAAGATGATTTATTAAAAGTTTGAGTTACCTTTCCTTCTTTAATTAAAAACGTGATTTGTTAAAAGTCCAAATTACTCTCCCTTCTTACTCCCTCATATGGTAGATTATTCTAGTTCGCTGGCACGGGTTGTCAGATTGTCACATAGTAAGTTCTAAAGTTAGAACCTACCTTAGAACCTACCATATTCTAATATATTTTCTTTGAAACAAAAAAGCACCAATTGTCTCTAGTCACCGGCGTGGGTGCTAAATTGTAACCTTGTAGCTAGAATCTACCATATTTTAACATATTTTCTTTGAAACAAAGAAGCACTAACTGCCTTTGGCAGCCAACGCGAGATGACAGATTATAATCCGGTTGATTTCAAAGTTGAAACCTACTAGATTCCAACATATTTTTTTTGAAA
>CM046350.1:33216024-33228181 GCA_025403435.1 Artocarpus heterophyllus
AACGGTAAAAATCACAAAATTTTCCATGCCTCGGTCGGCCTGCCGGACGCCCTGCTTCAGCCTGCCGAACTGCACAGTTCGGCCTGCCGGAAGCAAAGTTCGGCCTGCCGAACATTTCCCCAGATTCGGCCTGCCGGTCGGAAGAACACCAGCCTGCCGATCATCACTCCGGCCTGCCGAACATGAACTTCGGCCTGCCGAACTAGGAAGATCCAGAAATCCCAGCCACGGGTTTCTCGATCCCCAAAATCCAAATCTTGTTTCTAACCTGTGTTTCTCAAATCCCAGGCATGAAAAACAACTATAGTTGATAGAAAAACATTCTAGAACATGTTTGGAATCATTTAAACAACATTTAAACTCAAAATTTTCAAAAATCTGAAAATGAGAAAATGAGGGGAAAAATGAAAAATCTTGAATTCAATCCGTTTTTCTTCAATCTAAGCTTAGATTCTAGTTGTTCTAATTTCATCTAACTCAAATCCAAGGTTTTCTAAGCTTAAACAAACTTAGATTTCAAAAACACACAAAATTGAAAATTTTGTAAAAAGTTTAGAAATTTCGAATCTAACCTCGAATCGAAGCTTCAATACGCGTTCTCGGTTGCCGAATCACGTCCCCGAGCTTCCTCCTTGCTGTTCCGAAGCTTGGATTCAAATGTGGTTTCAAAAATTTTTGAAAGAGATTGAGAGAGAGTGAGCTGTCGAGAGAGAGAGAGAGAATGAAACCGGGAGAGTGAGGAGAGAGAGAGGAAGGAAGGAAATAAATAAAGAAAATCGGTGGGCGGTTTTACTGTGCGAAAACCATGTGCCGCCCATGGTTTTGCAAAACGGAGTATTTTTAACATTTTACAAATTGTTGTGTTTTAAAACTCAAAACATCATTTTAAATCAATAAGAAATCCCTCGAATTCATTAATTTAACAAAACAACCAAAATTTCAAAAATCCAACCAAATAATCTAATTAAGGTTAAAACGTTAATTATGGCACACTAATTCATCATTTACATTACATTAACATTAAATAAATTTCGGGACGTTACAGGTATTGAGTTTTTATTCATCAAAATGCCCCTTGAAATCATGTTTTCAGAACATTTGAAAATTAGATAATTTATAAATCAATTTTACAAACACTTTTAAAATATATACTCAAAGTTAAATAGCTTGAAATCATATGGCTACGAAAGAAAAGAGATAAAAATGCTGCCTCATTGTTCTAAGCAACAGAATACTCCTCACAACTTCATTCCAGACTGA
Source organism: Artocarpus heterophyllus (assembly GCA_025403435.1). Classification (NCBI taxonomy): domain Eukaryota; kingdom Viridiplantae; phylum Streptophyta; class Magnoliopsida; order Rosales; family Moraceae; genus Artocarpus; species Artocarpus heterophyllus. Next base: position 33,217,285 of record CM046350.1, read on the forward strand.
TAAATGTAAGCATTTCAAGGACAACGACTGACCTTGACAATAATCCAGCTATTAACATACTGAAACCGAAATCAAGATAACTAATAAATTAGTATTTTACTAATGGGTCCTTAGTGTGCCTAAATAAATTTTAAATCTAATGATATTATCACATAAATGCAAGCACACTTAAAAACATATTCAATCATTTCTGGTTAAAAAATAGGTAAAAATAAATCCAGGATAGAAAAACAAGTATGGGAGAGTTGGACTGCTGAAACAACAGACTTCTGAGCGGGCCGGTCGACTGGAGTATACTGTGGTCAGTCGACCGCTATGTAAGGTGAGCAGGCCGATCGGTCGGGGTGCACTAGGGCCAGTCGACTGTCGTGACATGGAGCTAATTCTCCAGCTCTGCTTTGTTTCTGGCAACCGAGTTCAATCCCAACTCTAATCGACTCGAACATATTCTAATGTATTTTAAACATGTAATAATGGTTCTAAAATATCATATGAGTTTAATGAAATCATATTTACAGTTTTTTATCCATTTCTATCCCTTGATCATTAAAACTCATACTTAGTTCAAAAATAAGAAAAACTAGACATGAACATGTTAAAATCCGAATTGCATGCGTTCCAATAATGTAAATCTTTTTTATCTGACTCTAAACCTCGGATTAAATATTTCAAATAATTTTTCTACATGCTCAGACACTATCAACATAAGCTCCGACTTGAACTTTGACATGAACTCAAACTTGACGCGAAAATATCAAGTAGAAAAGCTGATCGTTATAATGCCATAATAATTTTTGGTGGCGCTTCAAGGACTGGTCTCTTTTATGAGATTGTAAAACAAAGAGAGAGAGAGAGAGATATGGGAATTCTGAAACATTGGGAGTGGGTTGAGGGGTTTAGACTTGATCTGATTGGTGGTTTTCATACGAAACTAGAGGGTTTTCTTTACCAGTTTTGGGTTAATAAATTCAGCTTCTCAAAGTCTAGGCATTTCACGTGAAGTCTGGGCGAAAGGTAGTGGGGTTGTATTGCAATTAGGCAAAGCTGGGGGTTTTCTGGAGGAAATAAATAAAACAGTGGGAAAAATGTAGAAATTACAAAATGAACGGAAATAAAATAAAATGTTAGATGGCAAAAAATAGAATTTAAATATGGTAAATAACAGATTGAATATTTAATTGGCATACTAATTGCCATATTTACACACTAGTTATTTCATAACTACAAGCTGAACATAAATGACAATAACTCAGAAGCATAAACCAGAAAATGGCGATGAATTTTCCAAGCAAGAAAAGATCGTCTCAACGAAATAAAATCAGACAAATAAAAGTACATGGCAATGAAACTCTGGTACTAATTAAAAGACATTGAGAACACTAAAACAACTCAAAACAATAAAAACATATATTTCTGTCTAAAACGGAGAAACCTACAAGTCTGCAAGAAAGGGGAAACCTTGCACCCATGTTGGTGGGGAGGAGGGAGGAGTGCTTATGAACCTTGCAATCACATCATGTTTTTTGCGACGGAAAACCTTTAGCATTTACAATTTTGCGTTAAAGAGTGAACTGAGTTTTGAACACTTTTCTTCTTCTTTCTTTTTTTTTTTTCTGTGATTTTTGTTTATATAAATTTCCTTTCTGTTTTTTTTTTTTAAATTGTCCATTATTTATGTTGAGCATATGATGTGCCAATTACGTCGACAAAACTAAAGGGAATGGGAAGAATCCTTGTTCTAGAGTTGGATGGAACAAATATTGTATATGTTTTAAAATTCAAGGGGCGTGTCTTCATGAGGCTTAAACTTGAGACGAAAAAATTAAAATTTATAATTATCTTTCCCTGAAACCTATTCTAATTAATTCTCAGCCTCTACATCTATAATCATGCATCATATCACTATGTTAATCCTCTAGCTTTCAAACTTCAGGCATGTGATCCTTAAGAATATTAAAAAACATGGGAAAGAAAAGAAGCAAAATAATAGTATTTTCAGTTCCTAAAAAAATGTTTGTTTTCAAATTTAAAATCATTTATACTGTATTTACTTGCCGGTATACACACAAATATTGTGGTTGAATAGGCTATTTGACTGTTACATGGCCGAATTTTCTTTTTCTCCGAAGAATACGGTTCCTCTTTCAGTCTATATAAATATATTTACTACTCTTCATAAACATGAACATATATTAGTACTATTTAATGTATTCTTATTCATACTTCAATTAGGTGAAAGGAGGAAGTCTGCGAGCCTCAGACACATTTCCTGGTGACCGTCATTTGATAGAGTTATGGTCACCAAATTCCATTGAAATGGAAAAAAAGATCACTTGATCACATCTAAACCTATTCCAAATCTGAAAATGTGGGAATCTTCTACGAGGACATAACCTTTTGGGACATTCTATTTGATTCAAGCTACAGAGGAGGAGGTCTCTTCATAGTCGACTTGGTCAGAATTTGAATAAACAACTGTTTCTTTCTACACTTCACAACACAAGGTATTATGGTCCAAAAAGGCCATGAAACTTTCATATCAAACTGCTTCTAGGGCAACACTCAACAATTGGTGGAGAAAAGGGTGAAAAGGACTTTTCAGGCACAGCTACCGACCTCGAAAGCAATGACAATGCTATAACGGATCTGGCAATCTTCTCAGCTGCCATTGGAGTGGTCTTGAGAGGTCAGGCTAATATTGTCGCCGTTGTACATTGTTATAGTAAAGCTACAAGCTTTGATGGGATAGGAATATTAGTGAAGTTGGCTTTACGAATTTCACAAACAAGAAATGACAATTGCTACTTGGATTTTACTGCTTTAGTGATCGAAGACCCGGTTCAAGTCCATGTCACAAATGTGTTTTTTTTTTTTTTTTTTGGGTGATGCAAATATTGTGTTGAAATCGGTTAATGGTGTGATTAGGGGGGTTAAATATTGTGGACAATATGTTCAATGGAAACCCTAAAAACATGGTTCCAATTGTGAGATTAGATGGGGTCCAGCATTGATCAGATGATGATTGATAGAAACAATGTGATTGGAACGAGCCCAAAATCAACAGTTGGGAAATTGGTGGTGGCTGGGAATGGGACAAAATGGGTTGCTGATTTCAATCCTGCTTTGTTTTTCCTAACAGAATCACTCATTTTTCACTACTCGTTTTACGCTCAGGGGGTCCCAAAGTTTACTTCTCATTCTGTCACAAACATCTCCAATAATGTGGTGGTAGTGGAGAGCGAAAAAGTGGTAAATGGAAAGATTTGTGTGACTGTTGATCAACAGTAACACGTACTAGTTTGTTATATGATGTTATATATTTATCAATTTTAACGTGTAGCTTCTAGCTATAGTTTGCTCCAATTGTTTATTCTTTGTATATCATTCACAAAAGGGATTTTTACGCTGCAGATTTCCAAAGTTTATAACCTTTAGTACTTTGGTCCTTATTTTAATAATTTAGATTCTTAAGTCTTCAAACTTTTAATCGTTTGACACTTTAGTCCTTATTTTAAGAATTTGAATATTCAGATCCCCAAACTCTTAATTTGTTAGTACCAGTAGTCTCTATGTTATTTTTACTATTAAATAACATAATAAATATCAATATTTTGAGGCTTTTTTGTTCCTTGGATCTCAAAAATGTAATTTTTAGTAGAAAGGTCACCAAAGCTATCCTTTTTTTTTTCTTAATTATAACTCATTATTTTTTGTCCAAAAATAATGTTAAATGCTAAATGACAATAAATTAAGAGATTGATTATAAATCAAAAAAAAAATCATAAATATCTATTCTATTTTATTTTTAGTTAGTTGGTACAAAATTACAATAATACAACAAAATAATTCTAATGCAACGATATTAAGTTGTTTAAATACACAATTGTATTTTCTAAATATCTTTAATATAATTGAGGATAATAAAAAGCATGTAATCAAATAGTATATAATTGGATAATTAATTGTTGTGTTTGTCTTTAGTTATATCGTTGTATGTAAACCAACTTAACTAAAATATAATGGAATAGATGACTAATTTTCTCAATAAAATTTGTGAATTTTTTCGGTTTATAATCAATTACTTGTCAAGAATCATCATAATTAACTTTTTCCTAGGACATTAAGCATTATTTTAGACAAAAAAATAAGTTATACTTAAAAAACAAAAAAAATCTTTTGCAGACCTTTTTCTTAAAAAAATATACGTTTTTAGGACCGAAAAATAAAAAAACCTCAAAATATTGGCATCTCTTATGTCATTTAATAGCAAAAAGAATATAAGCACTAGTAAGACCTACACCGTAATAGTCCTTTTAGAAAATAATGACAGAAATTAATTAGTAAATATTACCACTCTTTTTATTTTTTTATTTTTTGCACTGAATAAAAATTACCGCTCGTAAAAAAACTTAATGGATTAGTTTGCATATGCTTGTCATGATTTGCTTTTTCAGCGCTTCCATCTAGCAGTAGTACATTCAACTAGTTAAATATTACTAACTTAACTTATGGGTAATTTAAAATACCTGACTTTTGGATTTATACCACCGTATATCTGAATTTCGAATTTGTACTGTATAAATAAACTATAAAAAATAAGGGAAATAACAAATTTAAGAGAGCAAATTAAAATTAATAACAAGTATTAGGCAAATGTTAAGTGAATATAACAAATTGTTTAAATCGTATATTTTGTATAAACAATATACCAAAAATACCCCTTTCATACCATTTTTTCCCTTCCTCTCTCTCTCCTCTCCCCGGCATATACACTTAGATACTTTTCTTCTTTTTTTTTTCCCTTCCTCTTGCTCTTTGTAACGCCCTAAAATTTATTTAATGTTAATGTACTATAAATGATGAATTAGTGTGTCATAATTAACGTTTTAACATTTATTAGACTATTTGGTTGGATTTTTGAATTTTTGGTTGTTTTGTTAAATTAATGAATTCGAAGGATTTCTTATTGTTTTAAAATGATGTTTTGAGTTTTAAAACACCACAATTTGTAAAATGTTAAAAATACTCCGCTTTGCAAGACCGTGGGCGGCACATGGTTTTCGTACAGTAAAACCGCCCACCGATTTTCTCTATTTATTTCCTTCCTCTCTCTCTCCTCACTCTCCCGTGACATTCTCTCTCTCTCGGCAGCTCTCTCTCTCTCTCAATTCTCTCTCAAATTTTGAACTCCATTTCGAATCCAAGCTTCGGGTTAGCAAGGAGGAAGCTCGGGGACGTGATTCGGCAACCGAGAACGCGGATTGAAGCTTCGATTCGAGGTTAGATTCGAAATTTCTAAACTTTTTACAAAATTTTCAATTTTGTGTATTTTTGAAATCTAGGGTTGTCTAAGCTTAGAAAACCGTGGATTTGTGTTAAATGAACTTAGAACAACTAGAATCTAAGCCTAGATTGAAGAAAAACGGATTGAATTCAAGATTTTTCATTTTTCTCCTCTTTTTCTCATTTTTGGATTTTTGAGGATTTTGAGTTTAAATGTTGTTTAAATGATTCCAAACATGTTCTAGAATGTTTTTCTATCAACTATAGTTGTTTTTCATGCCTGGGATTTGAGAAAAACAGGTTAGAAACAAGATTTGGATTTTGGGGATCGAGAAACCCATGGCTGGGATTTCTGGGTTTTCCCAGTTCGGCAGGCCGGAGTGATGATCGGCAAGCCGGTGTTTTTTCGACCGGCAGGCCGAATCTGGGGAAATGTTCGGCAAGCCGAACCTTGTTTTCGGCAGGCTGAACTGTGCAGTTCTGCAGGCCGAAGCAGGGCGTCCGGCAGGCCGACCGAGGCATGGAAAATTTTGTGATTTTCACCCGTTTTCACTGTTTTGAACCCTGATTTAAATCCCAACCTTATAGGATGATTTTAAAGGTACAAATGGCACACTAGGACATCATGAAATGGTTTAGTAACATAGAATGTCTCAAACTAGATATTGATTGACTTAGTTGGTAACTAGGATTGTTCGTGGTTCCGTGGAGCTAACGTATAGCGGATCGGGATTACGGTGTGGGGCACCGGCACGAGTATTGAGGTAGGACTTCTATCCTATTTCTTTGGTAGCCTGGTTTTGAAATGATTTGGCTTTAAAAGGGATTTCTATCAAAATGTTTTCAACGGTTGTTTGAAAATGGTTTTATCGGTTATATTTTAATATACCATGATTATGAAATGAACTTCATAATAAATGTAATTGACAACACTCGGTAATTGGGTTTTGAATGACAATGATAATAAACACTAAGGCATGATGCCATATTAGAGATCGGGTCGTGTAGCGATCGACCTTGGGGGCAGGTCCCGAAACCCAGCTGGGCCACTACAGTGGTGATATCATGGTTTGCCTAGGTAAAAGTAAAATGGTGTTTTGATTTGACGAGTAGACTGTTCTGTGTCAGGACGGTCCTACTCAAATTGTTTATTTATTTATTTATTTATTTAAGTTTCCTTGGAATAACTTCTAATAATGCTATGTTCCTTTGCGTTAAACTATTTTTATAAAACTTAGTCCTACTGAGCCTTTCGCTCACGTTTTATCTGTTTTAAATTTTCCCCTCTAGGTGGTTTCCCCTTTAGGTTTGGAGAAGATTCTTTGGACCGAACTCAGGAGCAATAGGAGAATTTATTTATATTCTGTATTTATTTAATCAAGGCATGTAAGACTTAACTTTATTTGTACTTGGACTGTAATTGTATTTATGATATTGTCAGATCCATGTGTGTGCACAAGTTGTGGGTTGTGAAACCCCTACTCGCGATTTTTATTTAATATTATTATTTATTTAATATTGATAAATTCTTTTATAAAATATGGTGGAAATCTTCTTATTTCTTACTTAATTTGAGTCTTAAACCATTGGTTTTTAATTAAATTCTCTTTTAATTAATCTAAATATTCTGCCATGTCACCTCCCGTACTCCAGGGCGTGACAGAATGGTATCAGAGCTCAAGGTTATGAACCTTGGGAATTGTGCACACATAGGTTTGACAATGAAATACCTCTGACAGTCCAAATTTTGTTTTCAAAAGTGAGAGAATGGCACCTAGACGTCGTTCGACTGCTGACGCCGAGTTCGGAAATGATGAGAGCATGATGAGGTCTATGTTTGCGGCTTTCCAGCAGATGGCAGCCAGGGCTAGACCGGAAGACTCCAGTGCTGGTAGTCGGCATGCTTTCTTTAAGGAATTCCGACGAGCGTCTATTCTGACTTTTGATGGCAATGGGGATCCGTAGTTAGCTGAGTATTGGTTGGATTCGATCTTGAAGCATCTAGATACTCTTGGTGTGCCTGAGGAGTATCGAGTGGAATTCGCGGCGTATAAGCTTGAGGGTGGCGCCAACACTTGGTGGAAGCAGACTAAGCGCCTGGAGCGCGGTGGTTATATCAGTTGGGACAAGTTCGAGGAGCTGTTCTATGATCGGTATTTTCCGCAGGGGTATAGAGATCAGAAGGCAGCTGAGTTTTATAGATTGCAGCAGCGTGATCTATTAGTTCGAGAGTATGAGGCGAAGTTTAACGAGTTGGCCAGGTTTGCTCCATCAGCGGTGGCATCGGAACGCGAGAAATGCATCAAGTTTCAGGAAGGACTCAAGGCTCCTATTCGGCGGCAGTTGGTTGCTTTACGGCTTAGGAGTTTCAGAGAGCTTGTGTCGTCGGCGATCTCCGTGGAGAATGATTATGTGCAATATTGTGAGGATCGAGCCAAAGCTTCAGGAGGACCGCAGAGGAGTGGCAGGAAGAGCACCAGTAGTCGTCCAGCTCCGGGGAAAGGCAAGCAAGGCGGTGCGACCAGTGGCAGCAGCAGTTCGTCTGGCAGCGGGCGCAGCAATCCCTACAGCTTCCATTGTCATTTCTGTCAGCAGCCCGGACACATCAAGAGGAATTGCCCGATTAGGAGTGCTCGTCTTGGATCTCAGACCGGGGAGGATGCCAGTCGTCAGTCTCAGCCTCAGCCTCAGACCCCACCTCTGCCTCCGCAGTACCCGCAGTTGCAGTATCCGTAGTTTTCTCCTCAGCAATTCTCATATCCGGCACGGGGGCAGCAGCTGCAGTATTTTCAGCGCAGTGTTCCTCAGTATAGAGAGCCGAGTACAGGTAGTGTGCAGTCGTCTCCATCTCAGCAGCATCGGCCGAGTAATGCAGGACCCAGTAATGTTGGTAGAGGAAAAGGGAAAGCGCCAGTGCAGGTTCATGCAATGGCATCTGGAGGGTCAGATTCTCAGACTAGTAACGCGGTTGTCGATGGTATGGTTTTGGTTTCTAGCTCCTTAGCTCGTGTTTTATTTGATACCGGTGCCTCTCATTCTCTCATTTCGAGTTCTTTTGTACATGCCTTGGGATTAGAGGTAGAAGAGTTTAATGAACCCCTAGTTATAACTTCTCCCTTGGGGCGGGTGTGTGTAAATTGTATGTGTAAATCCTGTAAAATAAAGATTGGGGATGAGATTTTGAAAAGTGATTTGATTGTACTCCCCATGAGCTCCTATGATGTGATCTTAGGGATGGACTGGTTGTCCAGGTATAGTGTAGTTGTGGACTGCCAACTTAGGAAAGTAACCCTAGTGTCTGATAGGGGGACGGTAATCACTTACCAGGGTGGTGGTGATTGGCTAATGAGTGAGCGTCTTATGAAGTCATGTCTAGGAGGGCGAAGGAATCTAGATTGTTTTGCTTTTCTTGCCAATCTAGATTGCGAGCCCTATGTTTCGAGAGGTAGTGCAGTGATTCCGGTGGTTGATGAGTTCGAGGATGTCTTCCCCGATGAGTTGCCAGGGTTACCACCGCATCGGGAGATTGAGTTTGGTATCGAGTTGTTTCCAGGGACATCACCGATTTCTATGGCACCTTATCAGATGGCGCCGGCAGAAATGAAGGAATTAAGGAAGCAACTTCAGGAGCTTGCTGATGAAGGGTATATCCGGAATAGCACATCTCGGTGGGGAGCACCTGTTTTGTTTGCTAAGAAGCATGATGGGACTCTCAGGTTATGTGTGGATTATCGGCAGCTGAATCGTGTTACGGTGAAGAACAAGTATCCTTTGCCTAGGATTGATGAGCTATTTGATCAGTTGGGAGGTTCGCGATACTTCTCAAAGATTGATTTGCGTTCAGGTTATCATCAGCTCAGGATCAAGGAAGAGGATATTCCCAAGACAGCTTTTAGGACTCGGTATGGGCACTTCGAGTTTCTGGTTATGTCTTTCGGGTTGACGAATGCTCCGGCAGCTTTTATGGATCTGATGAACAGGGTATTTAGGCCGTATCTGGATCAGTTTGTGATCGTGTTCATCGATGACATTCTTGTGTATTCTAAGACTTGGGAGGAGCATGAGCAGCATCTTCGGATCGTGCTTCAGACTCTATGGGAGCACCAATTGTATGCTAAGAGGGAAAAGTGTGAGTTTTGGTTTACTGAGGTCAAGTTTCTGGGTCATGTCATTTCAGAGCATGGTATTTCTGTGGATCCATCCAAGATTGAAGCTATATTGAAGTGGGAACGATCAAGGAATGTAGCGGAGATTCGCAGCTTCTTAGGTCTGGCTAGATATTACAGGAAATTTGTAAAGGATTTTTCGAAGATTGCAGCTCCGTTGACGAGATTGATCAAGAAAAATGTCAGGTTTGAGTGGGATGAAGACTGTGAGTCTGCTTTTCAAGAATTGAAGAACCGGTTGACTTTAGCTCCAGTGTTGATTATTCCTAGTAGTGATGAGCCGTATGAGGTTTATGCTGATGCTTCAGGGCGCGGACTTGGATGCGTGTTGATGCAGCATGGACGTGTGGTTGCGTACGGATCGAGACAGCTACGACCTCACGAGCGAAATTATCCTACTCACGATTTAGAGCTTGCGGCAGTGATCTACGCGCTGAAGATTTGGACATGTTACTTGTATGGAGCATCGTTTCAGGTCTTCTCCGATCACAAGAGTTTGAGGTATTTGTTCACTCAGAGGGATCTCAATCTGAGGCAGCGCAGATGGGTGGAGTACATGGAGGATTATGATTTCGCGTTGCAGTATCATCCCGGGAAAGCTAATGTAGTCGCGGATGCGCTTAGCAGGAAGTCTTCAGGGGTTCTCGCTTGTTTGATTTTTGAGGACTGGAGCAGGGATGCGACAGTGAGTGAGTATCGGCTACTGTATCATGAAGATGGTGATCGAGTTTCGTTATATCATGTGGAAGCGACTCCAGCTCTTGTTCGGATGGTGAAGCAAGGTCAGTGGCAGGATCAACATTTGCAGGGGATTTGGTCGCGGATTCAGAACGGGGAGCAGTTCGAGGAATGGAGCATGCATGCAGATGGGTTGTTGTACTTCCGGGAGCGTCTTGCAGTTCCAGTTATCGCCGAGGTGACGAAATTCGTTCTAGATGAAGCTCATAGGTCTCAGTTTGCTATTCATCTGGGGAGCACCAAGATGTATCGTGATTTGAAGAGACAATATTGGTGGAGAGGCATGAAGAAAGATGTTCGAGAGTACGTGGCCAAGTGTTCGACGTGTCTCCAGGTGAAAGCTGAGCATCAGAAGCCTGCAGGTCAGCTTCAGCCGCTTCCTATTCCAGGGTGAAAATGGGAGCATGTGACGATGGATTTCCTCACAGGTTTGCCGAGGACGGAGCAGCGGCACGATGCAGTTTGGGTTGTGGTCGATAGGTTGACGAAATCGGCGCATTTCATTCCGTTTAGGTCGACGTGTTCGAGGAAGATTCTCGGGGAGTTGTATATGCAGAACATTGTGAGGTTGCATGGAGTTCCTTTGTCCATCACCTCTGATCGAGACACCAGGTTTAATGCTAAGTACTGGAGGAGTTTTCAGGAAGCTTTGGGTACAGATTTGAACTTCAGTACGGTGTTTCATCCTCAGACTGATGGGCAGTCTGAGC